>WOXC01007818.1:0-433862 GCA_011680675.1 Gymnobelideus leadbeateri | reverse complement strand
TGATTTTCTAAATCACTAGCCACTTTATTCATAATATCAATGTATAAAATTCACATACAAATATTTACGTGATGTTAAAGAATTTGCAAAAAAGTTCTACAAATGTCATCTTATTTGAAAACTACAGTCACTCTATGAGGCAGGGGCTATAGCTATTATCCTCATTTAGTAGTCAAGGACACTTAGTTTATGAAGGTAAAGTGAACAGTCCAGGGTCATAAACACACATACAAGTTGCTAGGGGTGGGCTTTAAACTCAAGTCTTAATGACTATATGTCTAACATTCCATCCATTTCTTAGTGTTGCTTCTCAATGTATTTGCTTAAAAGGCTATGTGCAAAAATTCTTGATAAATATGAACAAGGATGTTGATAGTCTCTCCTGCATTACACTTACTATATAACATTTGTAGGGTACTGCATTTTTGAGTGTCACATTCCCCTTTAGGGGCTCCTAAATGTAGGCAAATAGAAGTTCTTGAGGAGCTTAGGATTAAGATGATAGTGAATTTACAGGAAATAATTAAAATATTTATAAAATTATTTAATAAGTATGGATTTCCATAGTGTAGATAAAAAGGCAGCTGGAGGAAAATGGAGGAGGTGAGACTTGAACTAGGTTTTAAAGGAGGGAAAGGGCCTAGGTGGGTGACTTAGAAGGGAAAAGCAATTTCAGGAACATTTTTTACCAGTTAGCCTATTCTTTAGGCTGATAGGTAGCACACTGGATAGAATGTTGTCAAATTTGGCTTCAGACATATACTAGTTGTGTGACCCTGGGCAAGTTAATTAACCATGTTTACATATTTTCTCATCTGTAAATTGGACTGGAGAAGGAAATGATGAACCACTCTACTATTTTTGCCAAGAAAATCCCAAATGGCATTATGAAGAGTCAGACATAACTAAAACTATTGAAAACAAAATCCTATTCTTAGTTTGTTTCTTGACAAATTACTGCTTCTTTCTCAAGGAAAGTTGCATATATAATGCTGAACATGAAACTGAGTTCAAGTAGCAAAACATGAGAGGAGCTGAGGGGTTGCTGAAGAAGGTGAGTCTACCTTCCTTGACTTTGGACAGCTTTATATATTTGCACATTTGGTAAAGAGGCATTGCCTAAATTGTACTGAATTTGAATTCAAAAGACTCAAGTTTGAATCCTAATTCTGTTACTTGTTACCTGTGAGACCTTGGGCAGTGTCTTAACCTCATTTCTTCATCTCTAAAATAATGGGGTTGGACCAGAAACCCCAGAGGTCCATTTTAGCTCTATACCTGTAACCAGGTGATCCTAAAGTTTTACTGTCACAAATATTTCACATGTGTATTCTAGTTACAAGAAAATATTCTGAATATTTCATGAACAAATAAGTTTTATAATCCTTTGATCTGTTGTTCTCTGACACTTTATAAAAATGCCTAAAATGTTTTGGTTTTATGATACTTCTACATTTTGTTCAGAAAGTAAATCAGATTTTTTTTTCTCTGAAGTAGGTTTAAAGAGCGTTTATTTGGGGAAATAAATATACTCAAAATATTTGAGGTTACAAAAAACCTCATTACTAAGATGGGGTTTAGTTTTGAGAACTGGAATAGTTATCATATGGGGAAACTGATACACAATCATGCCCCTTTAAAATGTGTCTATGAATCAGCATAAGTAACTGGAGCAATGATAATTTCATTCAGATTACTTGCCTCTCCCCTATTCTCTGTGGCAGGAGACAATGACAGTTAGTAACCTTTTTTGTTGTTTTATTTTTTTCTCTCTTTTTTATTTTTTAATTTAGATCATTCATTTCTACAAGATTTTGACTTACAATTTTTCCCCCTTTTTCCCCTACCCACCACCCCAAAATAGCAGTCCCACAGGATATCCCCTCCTCTAATCTGCTCTCTCCCATATCTTCCCCCATACCCTTTCAACTTTCTAGTAGAGATGGTAGATCTCTATGCCCCAGTGCCTGTATATCTCATTTCCTAGTTACATGTAAAATATTAATAATAATATGTATATATGTTTAAAAATTTGATTTTAAAACTTTGGATTCCATATCCTTTCCCTTCCTCCCTTGTCATCCACCTTCACTGGGAAAAAAAAAAAACAGTTCAATATAGGTTGTACATGAGTAGCTATGCAAAACATTTCCATAGTGGATACCTTGTGGAAGATTGACTACATTTCCCTCTATCCTATCCCACCTCCCACTTGTTCTATTCTCTATTTTGATCATTTCCCTTTTCAAAAATGGGTGGTTCCAACTTCCCTTCTCCCCAGCCTGCCCTCCCTTCCTTTATCTCCCCTTTCTTCCCCATCCCCTCTACTCTCCTGTAGGGTGAGGTACCCTATTTAGTGTGTATGCCATTCCTTCCCTAAGCAAAATTCAATGAGAATAAGTTTGACTCATTCCCTTTTGCCTTCCTGTTCTTCCCCTCCATTGTAAGTTTCCCCTTGCTTCTTCTATATGAAATAATTTACCCCATTCTGTCACTCCCCATCTTCTCTCATTATATTCCTCTTTCACCTCTTAATTTTGTCTTTTAAGTATCACCCCTTCCAATTCAATTGGTCCTGTGCCCTCTATGTATTCTTGTCAACACATATATACATACACTCTCATATGTATTCATATGCTCATATACCATGCTATATAGACATATATATGTATATATGTATGTGTGTATATATGTATGTATGTATATATGTATACATTTATATTCCCTTCAACTATTCTCATACTGAGAAAAGTTTCATAAGTTACAATTATTGTTTTTCCATGTAGGAATATAAGTAGTTCAACTTTAATAAGTTCCTTATGATTTCTTTTCCCTGTTTACCTTTTCATGCTTCTCTTGATTTTTGTTATCTGAAAGTCAAGTTTTCCATTCAACTCTGGTTTTTTCATCAAGAATGCTTGAAAGTCCAATATTCCACTGAATGACCATATTTTCCCCTGAAACATGATACTCAGTTTTTTTTTTACATTGAATAGATCTGTTTATTCCAACCAACCCAAAGTTCTTGGGGGTCACCAAAACATAATGGGGAAATGAGAGGTCAAATCTGTGTTTTTAATTCTACTCAGTAGGCATATACAGGACCCAGAAGTCATATCTTAAACCCTCTGCTCCATTGGCATGCTTGAGAGATCCCTGGGCCTAAGGTGGGGAGCAGGCCCAGGATAACTACGATTCTTTCAGAGCCCTAGGCCTGAGGGTTGGATGGGAACAAGAGGAGAAAGGAGCAGCAGAGCCACAGGACAGACCCATATCCCTGATTAACTTGCCTTATCCTTTTTCCTGCCCCATTGTACTGGGGTGGGGATGGTGGTGAAAATACCACTGAGATGGAGGGGCCTGATGGAGCATAAGGTGAGCCTCCTGATTGGAGGAGTCTGTTTCCAGTGCTACCCTTGGGACACTGGATAGAAGTTTGTGACCTTGTCAGGAGTGCTAAAATATGTTTGTGCTTCCTAATGCCCCTGTGGCTCTTGCTCTCATGTCAGCAGCCCGTTATTATGGCTGAAACTGTGGCTGAGAATAGGTTCTGAAGTCTGCTGGTGTCTTCTTGTCTGTTCCTCTCACCACCCAGATTTCTAGGTGCCCTTTCCTTGAGACCCAGGAGATCAGGAACAATGGGACTGTGCCGGAGAAGCTAAGGAAGGGAGTCTCACTGTGAGTTTAGTCTGTTTGTGGCTGAACTGTTTGTATCTTAAGGACACAGGTCAGTAAAGAAAGAGTCCCAGAAGAGCAAAATCTGCCAGATGAATGCATGGAGAGACACAGAGCTATGTGATAAAGGGACAGAGAAAGAGTTCTATGGGGCACATGTATGCAGCTGAGTGCCTGCTGGAAGTGACATACTTCAGGTTCATGCCTCTGCAAAGGGTGTGCTAGGACAGAGGCAGCAGATCACTTTGAGGAGATGGGATAAGGCCAAAACAAGGGACACCAAGTTAACAAAAGCAAAAGAGGAGACATTCATGCAGATACATACTCCCATGCATATCCCCCTGCCCCTCAACAGTCTGTGTTGGCCTGTTCAAAATGGAAAGAAGTGACTGCTCAGGCAGGGCCTATAGCTGGGATATCATGGTTAATGCCCAGTCCACTAGGGCAATGGTGGTGTCTTGCAGGCAGCACCAAATCCAGTGGGCAAACTTACTCAGCTGTACCTTTATACAGTCCAAGGTCACACCTCCTCTGCAGGCCTCCTGGCAATACTCCTGGACCAGGAACAATGCAGCAAGTAATATATGCCACAGAGGGAACAGAAAGTCCTGGTATAAGAGCAGTAGCAACTCCCTTAGCTGTAGGACCAGATATAACATGGAGTCTGTGAACGGGGTCCCATGGAAGATGTCGGGTAGGCTCTCATAGGCCCAAGAAAGCCAGGATACACAACAGGTAGAGACAAAGGTGACTGTTGTGTTGGTCTGGGTCCAAGCAAGCTGCAGGCTTGGTTCTAGTACTGCCATCAGATGGGAACCAAAGACAGGCAACGTCTCCTCTAGCCAGCTATAGCCTTGAAGACCATAGTAGTAGAGCTTGGTACAGGCCTCCTCACCAGCAGGTAGGAAGCCAGATGATTGTAACACACGGGCTGACAAGGAAGTCTGGAAGGAGCTATGTGATCAGAAGTCATGGAACAGGAAGCCAGCTGCAAATACCAGGAAAACAAGTAGCAGCTGAATCCATGGTAGTTGCCGACCATGTCCTTGCTGTAATACACCACTGCAGATAGTACTGCAGGCTGTAATATCCTGAGTGTTATTTCCCCCTTTCTTCAGGAACTCCTCATTTGTGATTTTGAAGGACTGAATTATTTCTTGCAAAGACTTCCTCATCTTCTTAGGAGTTTGGTCCCAAGTCTCCAGGATATGTGCCAGCAGCAAGTTGGACTGGGAAAGGTGCTTGGTATACAGTTGTCTCCAAACATTGAAGCTGAGGGTATCCAGGGCCAGACACTCAGTCAAGCTTCTTAGGAGCTCTTTCTTCATTTCAGGGGTACAGCTGGGGTGGCTCTGGACAAAAAGGAGGGGAAGTAGTTATGCAGGGTACTTTCTGGCTTTGCACCACATGCCAGCACATTCAGTCTGGGGTAGAGCTGACAAAGCTGTTCCTGCAGGCTGGGAGCCAGTGAATTGTTGGGCACATAAGCAAAGTCCAACCCCCCTCTACTTTGTCATTAGGGCAAGGTGAATCTCTGAGCCCCAATGCCTGGACAACTTATGAAACATTTAATTTTAAAGCTTCGATTTTCAGATCCATTCCCTTCCTCCCTTGTCACCCACTCCCTCTGAGAAGATAAGCAATTCAGTATGTGTTATACATGTATAGCTATGCAAAACATTACCACAGTAGATATATTGTAAATGACTGCTTATATTTCCCTCCCACCCATCTCACCTCCAACTTGGTCCATTCCCCACTTTGGTCCTGTCCCTCTTTGAAAGTGGGTACTTCCAACATCCCCTCCCCCTAGAATGAAAGTGGGTATTTCCAACTTCCCCTCCATCATCCCCCTTCTCATCCCCCTTTCCCCCACTCTCCTGCAGGGCGACATATCCCATTTAGTATGTATGTGATTCTCTCTCGAGCCAACTTCAATGAGAATATGGTTTTGCCTTTTTGCCTTCCTGTTCTTCCCCTCCCCTGCAACTACTTCCCCTTGCCTCTTCTACATGAGATATTTTTCCCTACCCTGTCTCTCACCATCTCTTCTTTCCACTTTCCTCTCTCACCTCTTAACTTCACCCCTTAAGTATCATCCCTTCCCATCAAATTCAACCTGTGCCCTCTACCCATGTATACCTGTAAACATATGCCCGTATACCCTTCTTCAATTATTTTCATAATGAGAAAAGTTTCATCAGACACAGATATTGTTTTTTCATTGTAGGAATGTAAATAGTTCAACTTTGATAAGTTCCTTTTGATTTCTTTTCCTTGATTACCTTATCAAGCATCTCTTGCTTCTTGTGTCTGAATGTCAAATATTTTATTCAACTCTGGTTTTTTCATCAAGAATGCTTAAAAGTCCTCTATTCCACTGAATGACCATATTTTCCCTTGAAACAGGATACTCAGTTTTGCTGGGTAGGTGACCCTTGGCTTCAATCCCAGTTCTTTTGCCCTCTAGAATATCATATTCCATGCCCTTCAATCCCTCAGTGTAGAAGCTGCCAGGTCCTGGGCTATTCTGATGGTGTTTCCACAATATTGAAATTGTTTCTTCCTGGCTGCTTGTACTACTTTCTCCTTGATCTGGGAGTTCTGGAATCTGGCTATAATATTCCTGGGAGTTTTCTTTTTGGGATCTTTTTCAGGAGGTGATCAGTGGATTCTTTCAACCTCTATTTTGCCCTCTGGATCTAAAACATCAGAGCAATTTTCCTTGAGAATTTCTTTAAGGATGATTTCTAGGTTCTTTCTTTGATCATGGCTTTCAGGTAGTCCAATAATTTTTAAATTATCTCTCCTGGATCTATTTTACAGGTTAGTCGTTTTTCCCATGAGATATGTCACATTGCCTTCTATTCATTCATTTGTTTGGATCTGTTTAATAGCATCTTGATTTCTCATAAAGTCACTAGCTTCCATTTGTTCCAGGCTAACTCTGAGGGAATGAATCTCCTCATTGAGCTTTTGAGATTCTTTTTCCATCTGGCAAATTTGGCTTTTTAAGGCATTCTTCTCCTCATTGCCTTTCTGAACCTCTTTTGCCATTTGATTTAGTCTATTTTTAAGGTGTTGTTTTCCTCAGTCAGGCTGTTGACTGTCATTTCATACTTTTCTTGCATCTTTATCATTTCTCTTCCCAATTTTCCCTTACTTCTCTTATCTGCTTCTTAAGGTCCTCTATGGCCTGTAGTCAGCTTGTATTTTCATTTGGGGCTTTTGGTGCAGGAGTTCTGACCTCACAGTCCTCCCCCATGCTTTGATCCTGTTTGCCCCTAAAATTGGAGTCCAATGTTGAATTTTTATATTTATTTTGTTTCTTTTGCCTAGGCATGTTGCCACTTATTTACTTGATTTTGGGGCTTGTTGCCACACTAGGACTCTGCCACCTGACAGGAGAGCTTCCACCCAAATGTGGGGTCTTCACAGCTTCCGAAGGTTGGGTGGCCTCTGTAAAGCCTCCACATGCTCTGGCAAGCTGGATACCCACCCCAAACCTCCACCCCAGACCACAATCCAGATCGAGGCAGTTTAAAGCAAGAGCAATTAACCCCCAGACTAATTGCTGGATCTCCCTACATTTCGAAGACCAGGAGCTAGAGCCACCACTGACACTGCAAAATGGCTTCTGTGCCACATTTCTTCAGCAGCTTTTTGCCCCCAGGGGAGGAACCCAACAACTTCCCCAAATACTTGTCCCAAAGTCCATAGGGAACTAAACTCTCACTTTGTCCTAGGCATATCTGTGCTGATAATTCTGGAATCACCACAGCTGCTGGTGTTCTAGGCTCCCTCTAGCAGGCTGCTGGCCCAGCTGCCCTCGGGCTGTCAGTTCCTAGCATGCTGCTCTGCCTGCTCTCAGAGTGCTTTGCTGGCGGCTCCCTGCAGGCCTGCTGGGCTGTCCTCAGCAGGAGGTTAGCTTCTTTGTGCTGTTCTGTGGGTACTCATGATACCCAGTTTTACTGGGTAGGTGATTCTTGTTTTTAATCCCAGTTCCTTTGACCTCTGGAATATTGTATTCCAAGCCCTTCGATCTCTCAATGTAGAAGCTGCCATGTCTGGAGTAATAATGATTGTGTTTCCACAATATTGAAATTGCTTCTTCTTAGCTATTTGTAATATTTATTGCTGCCAGCATGCCTGGATCTTCTCAGTGGGAGGTTACCTTCTCTGTGTCATTTTGTGGTTTCTGTAGCTATAAAATTTGTCTATAGTCATTTTTAACATGAACTGGGGGAGGTGGGACCTGGAGCTATGAGGAAGTCCTATTTCTGCCCTGTCATCTTGACTCCAGTTAGTTACATTTTAAAAAAAGTTTTACTGATTAGCCAATCTGATTTATTGTTTTGACATCATGTAGATATAGCCTTTATGCATATAAATATTCTTGTCAACAAAATTTCATTACCAGACAGTATACAGTAAAATTTTCTTCTCTTTATAAAAATCTTAATGTCAGCTATGGAAAAGTGAAGCGATGAGATGCTGAAGGAATACAAAGAAAGAAACAGGGGTGGCTAGGTGGCACAGTGAATAGAGCAGTGGCCCTGGAGTCAGGAGGATATGAGTTCAAATCTGGCCTCAGATACCTAACAGTTATTAGCTGTCAGACTTTGGGCAAGTCACTTAACCCCAATTGCCCTACCTTCCCCCTTCAAAGGAGAAAAAGAAAGAAAGAAAGGGAAGCAGAGAAAAAAAGAAAAATAAAAGACCCATTTTCAGAACAAACATCCCAAAGCAGAAAAGACCCATTTCAGAATGAACATTACAAAGCAGAAAAAAACTGGGTCAGATAAATGATAAAAGAATATTAAAGGAGTTGGGGGTCTTTGCTTAAATGATTATATTAATTTGTCACAATTATATTTTCAAAACTATGCTTAGTCCTTTTTAAAGGTTTATAGGAAAAGGATTATCCTTGTTCTTTTAAAATGCCATTTGAAATGTTACTTTAAAAGTGTGGCTTTATCCAATTACAAATTAAAAACATAAAGAATATTAATAAAACAATTGAAAACATATTAGAAACCAGAGAATACACAGATCTTTATTAATGATGCTAGTATGTGATCTATGAGCATAGATAAACCGAAAGTAGATTAGAATGCATATTTTTATTCTCTTTACATATTTTTTCAAATAAAGCGAAAAGAAAATTATGGTTTCTTTTTAAGGTTTAGCCTTAGGATCAATAGTATATGTAAGTTTTGAGATTATTGAGAAATGTCGTGTAAATATTAGGCATCTGGATAATGTTCTGGTTTTTAATGAACTAGATTTCTGACCTTAAATTTTCACTTTATCAGACATACACCTCACTTTCATGATAAATAAAGGTGGATTGATAATATTGTAAACTTTATGTGTAAAGGTTTGGAGATTTGCTTGGTTGAAGTTAAAAATGAAAGAAAGGGAGAATCATTTCCTCCTCTCACTCTATCCCCATGAGGGAATCAACAGCCTGATTCAGGTATTCCTTTTCCCTTCCCACTGACCAAGATCTGCACATTAGCTCATTCCCACAGACAGAATATATGAACTACTAGGGGTAAGTGGTGGTGGTAAGAATAATGAAGAAAGGTGACCTAATAGCCCAGCTTCCTAGTTTAAAACAATGACAATTGTTACATTTTTGTATAGGGGCAAAATATCCAGACCTAGGTTTATCCTCTTTGAGATGTCTATTAAAATTAATAAATCATTATCATTATCTCTCTTAGAGTTCTTGAAACCCCAGCAAATATGAAAATTTACTGGTGATTTATTTTTGCCCGTATACCAAGAGCAGTCACAGTTGTTCTCTTTTGCCACACTCTTTTCACAGATAATTAAACCCTAATCAAAAGAAATTACAATCAATCTTATTTTGTATGAGTTAATCTAGCATTAAAATATGAGTGAATCCAGAATTCTGAAAATTAAATTTGAGCAAAACATTTTTGAAAAAGAAAACATTTACTTTATTTTTACTTTATGGCATTTCCCTAACTTAGTATAATAAAAAAAAGATGATTCCACATGAAGTTGCAGATCTGCTGTGTACCACTTGCTATTCCTTTTATATATATACCAAAGTGATAACTAAATTTATTTTTTCTTTTTTTCTTCTTTTTTTCCTCTTTGCCCTAGAGATGGCTACCGTTAGACACTAATATGTATGTACATACACATATATACATATACACATATATATGTATGTATGTACACTTCTACATCTCAGTTCTTTATCTGTATTTAGAGTCTTCTTTAATATGTCCTTTGTCGTTAATTTGGATATTTATATAGTCAAAATGTCATTCAAAGATTTTCTTAAAACAATATTTCTGTTACTGTAGAAATTTTCTCTCAGTTCTATTCATTTCTCTTTTCATTTGTTTTATGCAAATTTATTCTTGTTTTTCTAAGATCATCAGGTTCATCATTTCTTAGAGCATGGTAGTTTTCCATCATGATCATATACCACCACTTGTTCAGCCCTTACCTAATTGATGGGCATCCTCACAATATCCAGTTCTTTGCCATGAAAAGAGAGCTGATACAAATGTTTTTGAACAGAGAGCTTCCCCACCCCTTTTCTTAAATTACCTTTGGAACAAGATGTGGTAGTTATATTGCTGGGTCAAAGGCTATCAGCAGTTTAATAACTCTTTGGGCATAATTGCATATTTCTTTCCAAAATGGCTATATCAGTTCTTAAGTCCACCAAAAATGAATGTGTCCCAATTTTTCCACATCTCCTCCAACATTACTTGCTTTTCCCTCAATCATTTTAGACAATCTGAGAGGTATAAAATGATATATCAAGTTGTTTTAAATTTAGAGTTCTCTAATCAAGAATAGACATCACTTAGTTCAAAGTGAGAACTAAAAAAAAATCTTAGCTTAAAAAGGTCAAGGTCTCTCACTGAATGCTGGGACATTGTCAGTTGTTCAGATCTATACCTGGTCATCTGACCCAGATGACTCTAGAGGAGAAAGTGAGGAAGGTGTTTTTGTACAGCTCTCCTTTATTCAAATTCAATTCAATTTAAGTCATGTCACCATCTCCTTGATGTCATGGTCTTCTTTAAGAATGACAGATAAGGGGCAGCTAGGTTAAACAGTGAATAGAGTATTGGCCCTGGAGTCAGGAGGACCTGAGTTCAAATCTGGCCTCAGACACTTCACACACACACACACACACACACACACACACACACACACACACACACACACACACACAAACTAGCTGTATGACCTCGGGCAAGTCACTTAACCCCAATGGGCCTCAAAAAAAATGAAGGACAAACCACACAACCACACAATGATTTAGAGCATTTTTCATATGGCTATAAAATGTTTTGACTTCTTCATCTGAAACATGCCTGCTCATATCATTTGATCATTTATCAATTGGAGAATGAATTGTATTCTTACAAAGTCCTTTATACATTTGAGATATGACACTTTTATCTGCAAAACTGTCTCTAATCCCCCCACACCAAAAAAAAAATTCTCCTTTCCTTCTGATCTTGGTTATATTCATTTTATTTGAACAAAATATTTTTAATTTAATACAATCAAAATTATCTATTTTATACCTCACTTTGCTCTCTATATCTTGTTTATTCATAAATTGTTTTCTCTATATAGGTCTAATAAGTAATATGCTCTATGCCCTCCTTGACAGAAAGAGATGGGGAAAGAAGAGAGGCATTTAAAGTTTTGTATGAATTTTTATTTAAAGGGAATCTCACCACTGATGGGAAGCAACTTAACTCTCTTATCTCATCTAGGTGAATAAAAAATATAGTGCCTACAGTGGAATACAATCATTTATGCAAGTAGCCATAGCCATGTAATTTCCTCTTCCTCTGTTTCACCTACTTGCTCCTAATTCTCTGTAGACTTTCATTTGCTTGGTGTTCATGTCTAAAAATGTTTTAGTAAGAATATGTTAATAGGGGTGGCTAGGTGGCACAGTGAGTAAGAGTGCCGGCCTCAGAGTTGGGATGACCCGAGATCGAATCCGGCCTCAGAAAATGAGCACCCACACATAAATAATGACTAGCCTTGTAACCTTGAGCAAGTTACTTAACCCCAATTGCTCAAAAAAAAAAAAAGAATATGTTAATATCTCAATAGGAAAATGTTAGTTCAGTGTTGTTAGGGCCCGCCTTACAGGGCTGACTTCAAACTCACCTCTCCAGCCACCTCTGCTGCACTCCAATTGTCTTCCGTGATTCCTGTCACCCCTACAACCCTGCTTGCCTCCACAAGCCCTTCTCCAGCTGCCCCTACAGTCTGGTCACTCTGGTTGCCCCTATGACCCAGGCTGCTTCTACAACCCTCTCTCTAGCTGCCACCACAGCTCTTGTCACTCTGGTCGCCCCTACGACCTGGGGTCGCCCCTACGACCTGGATTCGCCCCCACGAACCCCTCAGGGGAGCCTGCTACTCCAAGAACAGACAAAGGGGTCCTGACACCAAGATGTAATGTCTTGCCATTTAATCTCTTCCTCGTTTACAATCACTTCATCTCCCTCTCCTCCCGCTTTCACCTTGCCTCCCTCCTTTTAGCTCCTTTCCCCTCCCCCCCCCACTCTCTTCTCCCACATGCCTCAGCAGTAACAAGCTTCTCATAGCAGGGGAGTGCTCCCCTGTTAGCAGCACATACTCAATACCCCAAAATCAAAGGGGAGAATAAACTCACAGGTGCCTCCAACCCTGCTTGAGTTGCTCCATCCTTTGCCTGAGTTTTCCATGGGTTCTCAGAGTTCCGTAGAGTCTTAAAGGGCCCCAACACAGTGTAATTTATACATATTAATTCTAGGCTATATTATCTTAAGCAGGTAGTTTGTCAAATCAAAATAACTGACTCAATTTTGTTTTAACCCCCCTTTTGTGACTGTGATTGAACTATCTTGGGTGTGTGTTTTTAAATGAATTTTTCATCAATAATCTTTGTGGTATAAAGTAGTATATATATGTATGTATTCATGTAATCTTTTTTTCCTTCTTTTATTTTTTTTTATTTTTTCAATATAATTGTTTTCCTTTCTTTTTTTTAAACAAATACTTTATTGACTTCTGTTTTACATCATTCATTTCCGCCAGATTTTGAGTTACAATTATCCCACCCCTGTTTTTCCCCTACCCACCACCCCAGAATAGCAGTCCCACAAGATATCGTTTCCTCCAATCTGCTCTCTCCCATCTCTTCTCCCATACCCCCTTTTCCATTAGAGGAAGGTGAATCACTGTGTCCCAATGCCTGCACATCTTATCTCCCAATTACAAGCAAAGGAGTATTAATAATAGTATTTATATATGTTGGAAACATTTAATTTTAAGAACTCAAATTTCAGATAAATTCCTTTCCTCCCTTGTCACCCATTCCCTCTGGGAAGATAAATAATTCAGTATATGTATACATGACTAGCTATGCAAAACATTACCATAGTAAACATATTGTACAAGGCTGCTTATAATTCCTTCCTGCTCATCCCACCCCCCACCTGATCCATTCCCTCCTTGATCCTGTCCCTCTTCTATAGTGGGTACTTCCAAACTCCCCCCCCCCCCAAGAATGCCCTCCCATCCATCATCCCTCCTCTCATCCCCCTTCCCCCTATTCTGCTGTAGGTTGAGATATCCCATTTAGTATGTATGTCATTCTTTCCCTGAACCAAATTCAATGAGAATGTGGTTTTACCTTTTTGCCTTCCTATTCTTCCCGTCCCTTGCAACCACTTCCCCTTGCTTCTTCTACATGGGATAGTTTACCCTACCCTGTCTCTCCCCATCTCCTCTTGTCACTTTCCTCTCTCACCTCATAATTTCACCCCTTGAGTATCCTCACTTCCCAACAAATTCAGCCTATGCCCTCTCTCCATGTATAACTTTAAATATATATACACACATTCACATATGTATTCATATGACCATACACCCTTCTTCCATTATTTTCATACTGAGAAAGATTTCCTCAGTCACAGTTATTGTTTTTCGATATAGGAATGTAAATAGTTCCACTTTAATAAGTTCCCTTTGATTTCTTTTCCCTGATTACCTTCTCAGGTTTCTCTTGCTTCTTGTGTCTGGATGTCAAATTTTCTATTCAACTCTGTTTTTTTTTTCCTCAAGAATGCTTGAAAGTCCTCTATTCCACTGAATGACCATATTTTCCCCTGAAACAAAATACTCAGTTTTGCTGGGTAGGTGACCCTTGGGTTCATTCCCAGTTCTTTTGCCCTCTGGAATATCATATTCCATGCCCTTCGATCCCTCAGTGTAGAAGCTGCCAGGTCCTGGGCTATTCTGATTGTGTTTCCACAATATTGAAATTGTTTCTTCCTGGCTGCTTGTAGTATTTTCTCCTTGATCTGGGGATTCTGGAACCTGGCTATAATATACCTGGGAGTTTTCTTTTTGGGATCTTTTTCAGGAGGTGATCAGTGGATTCTTTCAACCTCTATTTTGCCCTCTGGATCTAAAACTTCAGGGCAATTTTTCTTGAGAATTTCTTGAAGGGTGATTTCTAGGTTCTTTCTTTGATCATGGCTTTCAGATAGTCCAATAATTTTTAAATTGTCTCTCCTGGATCTATTTTCCAGGTCAGTGGTTTTTCCCATGAGATATTTCACATTGCCTTCTTTTCTTTCATTTGTTTGGATCTGCTTAACAGCATCTTGATTTCTCATAAAGTCATTACCTTCCATTTTCTCCAGTATAACTCTGAAGGAATGAATTTCCTCAGTGAACTTTTGAGATTCTTTTTCCATCTGGCAAATTCGACTTTTTAAGGCATTCTTCTCCTCATTGCCCTGTTGGGCCTCCTTTGCCATTTGAGTTAGTCTATTTTTTAAGGTATTGTTTTCCTCAGTCAGGCTATTGACCCTCATTTCATACTTTTCCTGCATCCTTCTCATTTGTCTTCCCAATTTTTCCTCCACTTCTCTTATTTGATTATTAAAGTCCTTCTTAAGGTCCTCTATGGCCTGTAACCCGCTCATGTTTTCCTTTGGGGCTTTTGGATCAGGATTTCTGACCTTACAGCTATCTTCCTTTTCTATGCTTCAATCTTCTTTGCCCCCAAAGTAGGAGTCTAAGGTTGCATTTTTCTGTTTAATTTGTTTCCTTTGCCTTGGCATGTTGCCACTTAATTCTTTGACTTTTGGGCTTGTTGCCACAGTATGGCTATGCCACCAGACAGGGGAAATTTCATCCTGAACGTGTGTGGGGGGGGGCAACTTCTGTTTCTTGCAAGCTTCAAACCCACCCATTACCTCCATCCCAGATCACAATCCAGATCCAGGGAGGTTAAAGGAAGAGCAATTACCCCCCAAGACTGATTGCTGGATCTCCCTACAGTTCGCAGGCCAGGAGCTGGAGCTGCCTCTGAAAACTACAAAATGGAGTGCCTCTTCAGTGGCTTCTAGCCCCCAGGGGAGGAAGCCAACATGTTCCCCAAATACTGGTCACAAAGTCCACAGGGCACTAACCTCTCACGTTGTCCTAGGCATGTCTATGTTGATAATTCTGGAATAGCCACAGCTGCTGGTGTTCTGGGGTCCCTCCAGATGGCTGCTGGCCTGGCTGCCCTGGGGCTAAAACCACGACTCAGGTGGACCTGTGCTCAGCTCCCCACACACTGCGGGCTGTGCTGTTGGCTCCCAGAGCCCTGCGCTGGTCCTTACTGCAGGGCTGCTGGGCTGTCCTCAGTGGGAGGTTAGCTTCTGTGTTGTTCTGTGGGTGCTGGGGCTCCAGAAGTTGTTTGGAGTCCCCTTTTACATAGTTTGGTGGTGATCTGGGGGGAGAGTGGCTTGGACACACTGTTTCTACACCACCATCTTGGCTCTGCCCCCTATTCATGTAATCTTTAAAAAAACCAAGTGATAAAAATAGATTGTTTGATAAAGCAGACATTAATGAGAAATATAACTTTATCAGTAATTTGGAGGTACATTGCTAATCAAATGATATAGTAAAAAAATTACCTAAAATATAAATAAAAAAAACTGGGCATTCTACTCTCAACTTGCTCCTAATTTTTGAGCAGGTTAAACTATATTTTCCTTGAACTTGGAACTTGGGCAAGTCTTTGTTGCTTGAGGGTAGTGCTGATGGACTCATGGAGATTTTGGAAACTTGCAGAGAAAATATACAATTCAATAAAAAAAAAAAAAACATATTTTGACCTGATTGCCATGTTCTATTTTAGCAGCTATTTTTGAATAATTTGATTAATAATATTTAAATGGCATGCATTGAGAAGTGTAAATCTGATTAATGTTTCTGAGGTACTAGTGAGTATATGGAATGAGAAATCAGAGACTCATGCACCACATATTATACCTGTGTACCTAACCCCAAACTCACTGCACCATACTCAAAAGTTTTCCACTCTCCTCCCCGTTACAGAATGGAAATTGCAATGGAGGTTACACAGGTGGTTTTACATGCCAAGATACATTTTTGTTTTTTAATTCTTAACTTTATATGACTTTTCAGAAGGATTAACTGCATCTAAAACTTAGATGGTTTAATGGATAAAGTGCAGGATCTGCGCTCTAGAAAACTTCAATTCAAATGGAAAATCAGACATTTACTAGCCCTATGAACTTCGGTAAATGACAATATCTGTCTGCCTCAATTTCTATATCTGCAAAACTAGGATAATAATAGCATCTGCCTCCTATAGCTATTGTGAGGATCAAATGAGTAAATAATTGTAAACTGTTTTGCCAAATTTAGCTATAATTATTATTATACACAGCAATTCCAAGCACAGATTTTCTAGCAGTCAGGGAATTTTGGTTCAAGTTCCAGATTTGCTACCTATTAGCTACTAAAATTTGGAAAAGAAATTTAAAATTTCTGAGCCTGTGGTTACTCATTTGTGAAATGGAAGCAATAATGTTTGCAATATCACATCTAGTGAGCTATATGAGTCAAGAACTTTGTGAACCTTAAAACAGCTTCAAGATTAGTTTTTAACATAATCTTTATTCCTTTGGTTTTTATTGTTTGTTGTTGCTGTGGATATTATTTTGATACAAGAAAGCATTTTTTTCATTTTCAACAATTTCTTAGCAAATAAATTGACATATGAAAAGCAGATCAACACACATTCTTCAATATATAGTTCTAGAGTTGTCAGGACATGCTGAGAGAGATATTAAGTGACATGCACAAGGTTACAGTGTCAATATGTGTCAGAGTCAAGACATGAATGCAAAAGCCAGATCTCTATCAACTACACCACAATAATTATATCTCATTTTGTACTATAGAAATATACTTTAAAACTTCAAATCAATAATATAAATGAGAATATAGTTAAGCATTTTGATGGAGGTCATATTATGTGTGGAGTTAATAGCATTTATTTTGCAGAGCTGTTGTGAGCTTCAAATAAAATAGTAATTTTAAAGCACTTAGCCCAGTGCCTGGCACAAAATCAGTTACATAAATGATAATTGGTAGCAGTAGAAGTATTAGAAGTAGTAGTAGGAGAAGGAAGAGGAACAGGAAGAGGAGGAAAAGGAGGTGGAAGAAGAGGAGGAGGAGGAGGAGTAATAGTAATAGCAGTTATGGTAGTGGTCATAGTAGTGGTAGTTGTAGTAGTAACAGCAGGAGCAGGAGAAGAAAAGCAGTAATAATAGTAGTATTGACTATATCAGATCTATCACTGGATTTTAATAGAATGTTTTAGGAAGAAGAAAAGCAAGAGAATAAAGAAGGAAGAAGAAAGATTTTTTTTAAGTGTGAAAATCCTTTTATTATAAGATGTCATTGTAAATCTATTTGGATAGACACTGTTGCCCAAAAAATAGACATGGAGATAATTTTGATATAATTTTAAATTATTTCCAAAAATTATGTTTTTCTTGGTATTTTTCTACATGGTTTTGATTTATTATACAGAACAAATACCCCATATATGCATATGTTTTCTTTATCTGTTGACAGAAAAATGAAGCTAAATCCTACAATTTTCCTAAACTTCAGTGCCCTGAATATACAACAGTTTTAATTAGAAGGTAATTCATTGTCAGTGTAATGGGGGAAAAAAGTAATAGCTAGAGAGAAAAAGACAAAAACCTACTGGGAAAGGTAGATAATCACCTTGATTACAACCTTCATTTGTCACCAATTATTATCCAAATCCTTACAAGTAGGTATTTTATAAATTAATTTTGACGTCTATAATAAATAATTAGATTTTAACTATGGTGTTTTAAATATGATGGACATGATTTAAGGATAATATGCTAACAGTTCTTACTCATTATAAAATTAAACTTGTCAGTTACCATTGTCTTTAAACATTAGAAATGATCCACAGCATCAAACACAATAAATCACCTCTTTTCCTAAGCTATGTTATGGCAGACTCTGTGATCAAGGCTTTCCTTATTGTTTGTATTAAATCAACCTATTAGGAAATATTTTTGCATGTAAAATTGAATGGTGCTTTAGGATATTATGGATCTGGTCCTATTTATGTGAGTAATAATATTTGGAAAATTGGGAATTGAGGAGAGGGATATGGTTCATTATTAGCTAATGGTATTTAGCCACACTGATTATCTAACCTGTCAGTAGTGTGAAACTGTGAAAAGAACAATGCATTTTAAATTAAATGCTTTGAGTTCAGATTCTGAATAGCTTATTATCTGAATAACAAGTGACAAATCACTTAACATTTTAAGGCCTCTGTCATCTCCCTCAGGAAAGATAAGAAAATAGCCTAAGAGAGCACACACACACACACACACACACACACACACACAAACACACACAAGCACACACATACACACACATACATATACATACACATACATACACATATACAGACACACGTACATTTCTCTTTCTTCTTCAGAAAAAGTGAAGAACTATGGGCATTGAGTGTTACATATACTGCCAGAATCATGTGATATGCTATTTAGTTTGACTGAATGGCTTTTATTTTTCTTTCTATTTTATTCTTTCTAACAAGAGATGGCTCTCTGGATAAAGGGAGAAGGAAAAAATGATTTTATTTGTTGTTACTGTTATTTTAAACCTCTGGTATCATTAGTGTGGGGAATTTCTCGTAAGGAAACTCCTACCAATATAATTTGGCAATTTTTCTCATACCTTAGTCTTAGGGGGCTACTTGACAAGAATGAGAAATTAAGTGATTAGTCGAAGGTGAAATAGATAGAATGGTTCAGAGGAGGTAATTTAACCCAAGTTATCTAAAACCAAAGACATTAATACAATTTTTAAAATTTAAAATCTAAAAATTAAAAATTAGATGTCACATAGTGACCTTATTGTATTTAAATCTCAGATTATGAGAGTCCTCCTCCTGACAAACACAAAGTAAGCTTGGTCTAGGGTCTGTCAAAATTAACTTTACTTTGAAGTTAATTTAAGTTGAATTTATTCTACTTCACTTTGCCCCCATCATGAGAATGCTACTGGGAATATGAAGAAGGCTAATACAAAATGTAGTTACTAAGGTCATTAACTATGATGCTGACTGGAAATGTGATCAATAAACAGATCTCCTTAAGTAAGCAATCATCTAGTTCACTGCAAGAGTATGTCATGGGGTAGAAGTATAGTAAAGATTGCAGTTGCATTTTAATAACACATCTAAGATTTTAAAGAAATGTTCTCCATAAAACCAAGCAGGAAAGAATAATCAAATGCGATTTTGGCTTACAGATGAAAGTCTACACTCTCTGCAAATAAATGAAATGATTCATTTATTAGGTTAAACATTTTCTATTATTTTTTATCTTACCAGGAGATTTTAGGGAAAGAAAAATTGTCTTCCCTTTATTATGTGGCAAATTAAAGATAATGGGGCTGTTTGAGCTCCACTATCAACAATGAAATGATAGAAATAATCCAGTCCTAAATTTTGAGAGTTCCTTATGATTTCATCTTCCTATTGGCCTTTCCATGCTTCTCTTGATTCTTGCATTTGAAAGTCAAATTTTCTATTCAACTCTAGTCTTTTCATCAAGGATGCTTCAAAATCATCTATTTCATTGACTGTCCATTTCCCCCTCTGAAATATTATACTCAGTTTTGCTTGGTAGGTGATTCTTGGTTTTTTTTCCTAGCTCCTTTGACCTCTAGAATATCATATCCCAAGTTTTTCAATCCCTCAATGTAGAAACTGCTAAATATCATGTTATTCTTATTGTGTTCCCACAATGCTTGAATTATTTCTTTCTGACTGCCTGAGATATTTTCTCCTTCACCTGGGAACTCTGAAATTTGCCTACAATACTCCTAGGATCTTTCCTTCCAGGATCTCTTTCAAGAGATTGGTGTATTCTTAAAATTTCTCTTTTACCCTCTTGTTCTAGAAAATCAGGGTGGTTTTCCTTGATAATTTCTTGAAAGATTATGTCTAAGCTCTTTTTTTGGTCATGGTTTTCAGATAGTTTCAATAATTTTGAAATTATCTCTCCTGGATTTATTTTCCAGGTCAGTGTTTTTTTTTTTCCCCCAGTGAAATATTTCACACAATCTTCTTTTTTCCCCTTTGTTTTGATTCTGTTTTATAATTTCTTGATTTCTCATCATTAGTTTTGATTTGCTCCACTCTGATTTTTAGGAATTATTGTCTTCAGTGAACATTTGGGCCTCTTTTTCTATTTGACCAATTCTGGTTTTTAAGGAAGGTTTCTCCTCATTGTCTTTTTGAACCTCTTTTGTTATTTGGTTTAGTCTATTTTAAAGTGTTATTTTCTTCAGCCTTTTTGAGGAGGCTCCTTTAGCAAGATGTTGACCTATTTTTTTCATAATTTTCTTGCATCACTATAATTTTCTTCCAAAGTTTTCCTCCATTCTTCTTACTTGATTTTCAAGATCCTTTCTGAGCTCTTCCATGTCATGTGACCAATTCATATTTTTCTTGGAGGCTTTGAAGGTAGGAGCTTTGACTTTGTTGTCTTCTTCTGTTTCTATGCTTTGATCTTTCCTACCAAAGGAAGATTCTATAGTCTGAGTTTGTACACTGTTTCCTCATTTTCCCAGAAAAAAAAAAAAAAAACCCTTGACATTCCAACTCTTTGTAAAGGTAGGATTTTGCTTCCAGTGTGTAGAGTGTCCTGTTCCAAACTTCAAGGTGTTTTTGCAGCTGTTTTGAGAAATACTTCTATGGTCCTGTAAATATTCAGTTCTTCTAAGGTGGCATGATCAAAGGAGAGGTGTTTGCTTCTTTCCTTGCATGTGCTGTGGTCTGTGAGTGGCCACAGGCACTCTTTTTCTTCGTTGGAAGTGTGAGGAGAATTCCCTCTCGAATGCAGCTGCAATCTCTGCCCCATCAGGGCTTCTCCTCACCCCAGGACTACCACCCAAGACTATGACCCAGATCACTGCATAGACAAAACAAGACAATCCTGCCTCAGTACCATAAAGGGATCCTAGCAATACCCTCTGATCAGGAACTCAATTTCCACACAATAAATGCCAGGAGTTCAAAAAGCAGTCACTGGTGCTGCAACTGCTGCTGCCCCTGACTGCCATCCTGTGGCTGAGGCTGGACTGTGTTCCTCTCTCACTCAGGTCTGACAGACTTTCCCACTGATCTTCTATGCTGTGTTTGGTGTTTATGGGCCAAAACCTCGAAAATGTCAGAGCTGCCAGTGATTCAGTGCCATGAGGCCTGCTGTGGCCCATCCATGGCAGTGTGGCCCACCCTGAACTGGGCTCTGCTCACAGACTTGTGTGATAGACCCTGTTGACCTTCCAGGCTGTCCTGAGCTGGATATTTGTTTCACTCTGTCATTTTTGTGGATTTGGCAGCTCTAGAATTTGATGAGCCATTTTTACAGTTATTTGGAAGGATTTGGGAATCAACTCAAGCAAGTCCCTGCTTTTTCTCCACCATCTTGGCTCCATCCCCTAAAACTATTATTGTTTATCCTTCACTGTGTAACCAGAAATGTCAATACTCAGGACTAGGGCAAGGTAAAATAATAAATAAAATAAAATAAATAAAATAAAATTTATATTATTTTTCTATTTATTAAATTATTGATTCTTACTTTTCAACATTCACTTCCATAAGTTTTATATTTTCTCAACCTCGCCCCCAGTACAGCTTGCAATCTGATATAGGCTCCACACATATATTCCTATATAACACATTTTCACATTAGTCATGTTGCATAAAAGAATGATAATGACTTTGAGAAAAAAAAAACATGAGACAGAAAATAAAACAAAAGAAAATAGTCTGCTTCACTCTACATTCTGACTCCATACTTCTTTCTTTGGATGTGGCTAGCATTTTCCATGATGTGTCCTTCAGAATTATTTTTAAGTCTTTGTATTTCTGAGAAGCTCTAAATCTATCAAAATTAGTACTTAAACACTGTACACAATGTTATTCGGGTTCTGTTCTTCTTAATCAGAATCAGATCATAGAAGTCTTTCTAGCTTTCTCTGAAGTCTGCCTGTTCATCATTTCCTATAGCACAATAGTATCCCATTGCATTCATGTACTACAACTCTTTTAGCCATTCCCCAATTGATGGATATCCCCTCAATTTCCAATTACTTTTGGCCACCACAAAAAGAACTGCTGTACATATTTTTGTACATGTAAGTCCTTTTCCCATTTTCATGGTCTCTTTGAGATACAGCCCTAGAAATGATATTGCTGGATGAAACGGTATGCAGAATTTTATAGCCCTTTGGTCATAGTTCCAAATTACCCTCCAAAACTTTGGATTAACTCACAGCTCCACCAACAATGAATTAGTGTTCCAACATCCCCACATCCTCCCCAACACTGATCATTTTTCTGTTTTGTCATTTTAGCCAACCTGATATGTGTGATGCAGTACTTCAGAGTTGTTTTGATTTGCATTTCTCAAATCAATAGTGATTTTGAGCATTTTTATGATAAATGGCTATATATATAACTATAGATAACTTTAATTCCTTCCTCTGAAAACTGCCTGTTCATATTCTTTGACCATTTGTCAATTGGGGAATGACTTGTATTCTTGTAAATTTGATTCAGTTCTCTATATATTTTAGAAATCAGTCTTTTAGGGGTGGATAGGTGGTGCAATGAATAAAGAACTGGCCCTTGAGTCATGAGGACCTAAGTTCAAATCCAGCTTCAGGCATTTAACACTTACTAGCTGTGAGACCTGGGGCAAATCACTTCATCCCAATTGCCCTCCCTCTCCCCCCACAAAGCAAAAAAAGCAAAAAAAAAAAAATAGTCTTTTATCAGAGACTCTATTTGTAAAAAAATATTTCTCCAGTTTTTGTTTCCTTCCTAATTTTGGTTGCATTTGCTTTGTTTGCACAAAACCTTTTCAATTTAATGTAATCAAAATTAGTCATTTTTCATTTCATAATATTCTCTATCCCTTCTTTCCTCATAAATTAAACCATTCTCCATAAATCTAGCAGATAAACTATTCCTTGCTAATTTACTTATCAACCTTTATACCTAGATCTTATACACATTCAGACTTTATTCTGATATACAGTGTCAAATGTTGGTCTATGCCCAGTTTCTACCATACTATTTTCCAGTTTTCCCAGGACTTTTTGTCAAACAGTGACTACTTTTCCCTGAAGCTGGGGTCTTTGGATTTATCAAAAAGTAAATTGCTATAATCATTTATTACTGTGTTGTGTACCGAACCCATTCTACTGATCAACACCCTCTATTTCTTAACCAATATCTAGTGGTTTTGATGATTGCTGCTTTATAATGAAATTTAAGTAGTGGTATGACTAAGCCACATATCCTAGTATATTTTTTTATTAATTCACTTTATATTTAGGCCTTTTTTCTTCCAGATGAATTTTGATATTATGAAAGTATTTTTTCTTTGTAGTTTGATCATTATGGTACTGAATAAGTAAATTAATTTAGGAAAAATTGTCATTTTTATTATACTAGTTCAGCCTACCCACAAGTAACTAATGTTTCTTTTTACAAATATTTAGACCTGACATTATTGGTGTGAAAAGTGTTTTGTAACTGTGTTCATATTGTCAATGAGTTTGTTTTGATACATAGACTCCCAAATATTTTATGATGTCTACATTAACTTTAAATGGAATTTCTCTTTCTATATCTTGCTGTTGGACTTTCTTTAGTTAGGAATATATAGAAATGCATATGATTTATGTGGGCTTATTTTTAACCCGCAACTTTTTATAATTTCAAGTAGTTTTCACTTAATTCTCTATGTATACCATATCATCTGCAAAGAGTGATGACTTATCTCCTTCTTTGCCTATTCCAATTCTTTTAATTTCTTTTTCTTCTCTTATCACTATAGCTAACATTTCTTGTATGATATTGAATAACAGTGGCAATAATGGACATCCTTGTTTCACCCCTAATCTTATTGGAAATGCATCTAGCTTATGGCTATTACATAAAATGCTTGCTGATGGTTTTAAATAGATGACACTTATTTTGTGGAAGGATCCATTTATTCCTATTCTCCACACTGTTTTCAATAGAAATGGGTGCTGTATTCTCAAAAGCTTTTTTCCTATTGATTGAGATAATCAAAAGATTTCTACTAGTTTTATTGTTGATATGATCAATTATGCAGACAGTTTGCCTAATTTTGAACCAGAACTACCTTCCTTATATAAATCCTACCCAAAGAGTGTTATTCTTTTGATAAGTTGCTATAATCTTTTTGCTAATATTTTAAAATTTTTAGATCTATAGTATTTAGGAAATTGATGTATAATTTTCTTTCTCCATTTTGCCTCTTCCTGGTTTAGGTATCACTACCATATTTGGAACCTAAAAAGAATTTGGGAAGACTCTTTCTTTGCCAATTTTCCCAAATAGTCTATACAGTATTGGAATGAATTTTTCCTTAAGTGATTGATAGAATTTGCTTATAAATTCATCTGGCCCTGTAGATTTTTTTCCTAGGGAGTTCATTGATGACTTGTTCAATTTATTTTTCTGAGATGGGATTATTTAAGTATTTACTTCCTCTTCTATTAATTTGGGCAATTAATATTTTTGTAAATATTCATCCATTTCAGGAGGATTATTAAATTTGGGGGCATACAATTGGGCAAAATAATGCCTCATTATGGTTCCAATTTCCTCTTCATTGGAGGTGAATTCCCCCTTTCTATTTTTGATACTGGTAATTTGGTTTTCTTCTTTCTTTTTTTAATCAAATTGACTAAAGGTTAATCAATTTTATTGTTTTTTTTTTTTTTTCATAAAACCAACTCTTGAAGCTCCTCCTTGAATCCCATCACTAAACCTTAAAAAGTGAATCTGAACGGATTCTGGAGTGACAAAATCCACTTGGAGACTGAACATGGCAGAATCCAATCCAGGAAAGTACACAGTGCCTCTGGACAAGGCAAGCACAGAGCATGTGGCATCTGCACAGCTCAGACTTAAGAGCAGACAAGCAGACTACACCAGAGAGAGAAGAAGCCCCAGCCTACAGACTTACCAAGGATGAAGCACAGTCATCTCACTGTCATCTCACGAGGGAATAGGATGGATCATTGGAGCCAGGTAGGAGAGTGTTCGGGCCCCCAGCAGAAACAGCAGCTATTCCTGCAGGTATCACCCCCAGCCTGGAAGTTCGGAAATTGTCTGCCTGTATATAATACAGGGGCTAGAATGGCAAAGTAAATTCTAGTTGCTCAGATCCTCCCATCCCTCCTTCATGAAGTAGAAAACCCAAAGATAAGTCTCCCATCCAGATTGGAATCCCAAGTTAATGGAAATAGCCTCAGGCATGGGAGTCTTCAAGAAGGGGTAACTGAGATAGCCAGGAGTCTGAAGAGAAGAGAGGGAGAGGTTCCAACAAGCCCCACCTCACCTGACCAGCAAAAACCTGCCTGAGCTATAGCCCAGGGGCATAGAGGCAGAAATCTGAACTACCCCTCCCCCATAGAATACTCTGTGCACATCAACATACCTCTCTGAGATTCCTGCTTTAGCCACAAACTAGAGACCCAGAGGCTACAGCATTCAAAGTCAATGACCAGGCCCTTAGCTCACAGCCAGAGAAATTAAGAAATAAAAAATTACAATGGGAAGGAAGGAAGCTGAGAAGGAGAAGGGGAAGGCAAGAAAATTGATCAGAGCTTACTATGTAGGTCAAGAACAACCAAATACATAGGACAATTTGGACTCTTTACCCACTCCTGAGACAAGAGAATGAAATATGAACTGGTCTCAAGCCCAAATAGCTTTGTTGGAGGAGATTAAGAAAGATTTTAAAGACGAAATAAGGGAGGCAGTGACCAACTTGGAAAAAAGTCTCAGTGAAGAAAACAAATCCTTAAAAAGTAAATTAGTGAAGTTATTGGAGAAAATACCTCCCTAAAAAAGGACCTTGAAAAACTAACCAAAGACTATAATTCACTAAAAATTAGAATCAGTGAAATTGAAACTCAGAACTCTATGATGCACCAAGAGTCAATGAAACAAAACAAGATGATTGAAAAATTGGAAGAAAATGTAAAATATCTCAATGAAAAAAGAACTGACCTAGAGAACAGATCCAGGAGACATAACTTAAGAATTATTAGTCTACCAGAAAGCCATGATGAAAAAAGCAGCCTCAACAATATCCTCCAAGAGATGATGGAACTTTTCTCAGTAGGAAAATTGTTGAAGGGGTTTGTGTGTATGTGTGTGTGTGTGTGTGTTTGTGTGTGTGTGTGTGTGTGCACATGCATGTGTGTGAGTGTTTGTGTTCTTTTTGTTGGAGTCTTAATTGAAAATTGATACCATTTGATGGAATATTTTTTTGTCTAGAAATGTCTTGTTTCATCTAGAAGTGAGTGCCATTAAAAATTGCCATAAAACCATAAACTCAAGGTCAATAAGAGATCCATTCTGGTATTTTGTCCAATTCTCTAATTTTGCTTTATTTTCTTTTTTAAGGAATTAGGGTTAAATAACTTGCTCAAGGTTACACATCTAGTCATTATTTATGTATGGGTGCTCATTTTCTGAGGCCGTATCCGATCCCCGGTCATCCCAACTCTGGCGCCAGTGCTCTTACTCACTGCTCCACCTATCCCCCCCTCTCTAATTTTATATATATATAAAAATCAATTCCTGAAGGAGTTAATTGACTTTTCTATCGTTGTACAATCTTGTTTGTAGTGAAATCAAAAGCAAATTTAAGTCTATTGATTCTCAGTCTACTGCATTCTTTTTTTTTAACCATTTTATGAGATTATTCTTGGAAGTGCTCAAGGTTATTGTTTTACAATATAAAATTTTTTGTGAGTGGGAATGCCCATAATTTATCTACAAATTTAAATTAAGATTATGCTTTTCTGTCTCTGCTGACACTTCTATTCTCAATGTATTTATCAAACTACTATTTAAATGAGGCCTTATGTCTTCAGAGACTGATAAATCCATGACTTAAATGTAAGGGGTGATTATGTGAATAATTAATTTAATATGATTAATATGTATTTAATTCAATTAATTTTAAAACTCAGAGTTATGTAGATGCTCACTTGTGTTTGTAACATAATTCAATTCAATATAACAGAATTTAAGTCCGTAAGCTTAGTAAGGATCTGGAGAATTAGGACAAGAGAGTGTCAAAAACTCCAGACATGGAACCAGGAGGCCAAGCTTCTAATTCTGCTTCTATCACTTACTATTTATCTAATATTGGACAAATCACTTAACATAATTAGCTTCTCTTCCTTATTTTAATATAGAATTAGAAGCACAGGTAATATACTTTTTATTTCATTATTTTTCTGAACAAACAAAATGGCACATGATCCCATTGTAGAATAAAAAGAAAAAATCTTAAAATGCATGTTTTGCTAGATAGATTGTTGGGATTATAGTAGAGCATGTACTTCCAATTTCACTCCTGAAACAAAACTAGCTTTGTTACCCTGAATATGTCATTCATTCTCTTGACATTTTAAATGCTTCCATGAGACTTATTTACTGAGCCTCAGATAAATAACAACATGTTCTGGTGGAGAGAGTTTCATATCTAATATTTTCTACATTGACAAAATCATACGCTTTTGTTTTTCATCCTAACCCACTCATTGGCCTCACTTTATTAGTTCACTTTATCAACACTTTAATAACTGTCTTGGGTTTATAATGTATGTATTTAAGGGAGATAGTGTAGACATAATCTGTAATGTTTAAAGAAAGGCACATAGTTAAATATAGGCAATATCAAATAGAACTCCAGGCTTGAAGTCAGGAAGACTCATTCTTTTAGTTCAAATCTGGCCTCAGACACTTACTAGCTATGGGATTCTAGGCAACTCACAACCCTGTTTGCCTCAGTTTTCTCATCTTTAAAAATGAACTGGATGAAAAATGGCAGATAATTTTAGTATTTTTGCCTAGAAAACCCCAAATGGACATGAAAAGTCAGACACACATGAAAAATGACTGAACTGTCAGAAAGCTTCCCTAGCATAAAGTTTGTTTTTCTTACTGTTTGAAGAGTCAAATACTTCCCCTACCTGTTGAGAAACTCAAATATGATGGGAAACATGATGTCATTTGGTCAATTTTATGTAAATGTGAGTGACAAAATAATATCAACATACTTTCTTTGCTCTATAGACTTCTTGGAGAACCTGAATATTCTTGTTCATATTTTCTTAGTATGTCTACAGTTAAGAGATTTACAAGTGGGTGAAGAGATAATTTGTTCAAATATTGAAAGCAAGGTATCATAGACACTAAGCCTATTTGCTACATTTGTGATTTTGTAATTCAAGAAAACCAGAGGAAGTCTGTCAGCATATAAAGGGAACTTATCCCGGATCTCAATAATGATGAGAGACTCAGGGGGAGACAGAGAGACAGAGACAGAGAGACAGAGACAGAGAGAGATTACATATATATATTGCATGTATATTTAATTTACTGTTACATAAGTGGGAAATTATGTATCTTTAAGTAAATACATTTATTGGAATATAAGTGTATCTTTTTTGCACACCAAAAGCATATTTAAGATAGCAACAGACAACATAATGAGGTGATATGTATCTTATTCTATTCCCATACATTTTTAATTTATTTGATTGAGTTCCTACATTTAAATATTTTTTCATGTAACATAGCTTAGAGATTTTAAGTGGTTGCTGACTCATATTTATGTGTTAATGTTAATTTTCATGGATTAATATTATTATTGCATATAAATCAAATGTACAGGAATGATTCAGATTCTTTAATTCCAAAAAGAATTTTGATAAAAATAAAATATGTGGAGCTTGGAAAAAGAGGAATTTCTCAAGGATTATCTTTGTTCCTTTTTATTTCTTTATGAGAAATTTCAATCTATTAATAGCTTAAACAACCATAATTCATTTGACTATGAAAATTAATTTTGTAATGAAATATCATACAAAGAATATGAACAATCTGCTATTACAATATTTAACTATAAGAGCAAATTATCCCTACTTCAGCTATTTGGACTCGTGTTATGCAGAACAGCTACTTTAGATAAATATTTTTTTAAAAAGAATTCCATTTCAAGCAGTGAATTGTAATTTGATGGTCAAATACCAACAACTTATATTCATATAGAAATAAATAGAAATAAAAGGTTATCTAATTTAAAAGAGAGATTTTGTAACCAAAACAAACTACCATTTTTTAAAGGTAGAAACTTTCTAGATGCAGCTACAAAGCAGAATACTTAAGAGAAAACTAGATTTTCTTTTCACTTCTGTTTTTGAAAAGGAATAACTTAAAAGATCATATGTATTACCACTTGATGGTTTTCACTGTATAGATGACAGCAAAGTTGTCATAAACTACTTCAACCAATTTCAGTCAAATCAATCCGCCATAGCCCATCTATACCATGGTACAATCAGCTGTGATGGTGAAGCATCAGCCTCTCCAATTTCTCCACCACTATATCAACTGAATGCAGCTGAAAGTTAGCATTAGAACAGGCCTGTGACTAAATGTTATTGTTTTCCTGAAAGTAGCTAGGAAATTTAGAAACTGATTATCATCACTCCCTGATTATGAACTCTTAATTTTGACTCATCTCTATCCCAGTTCCCACCAATCACTGTGTCTCATTTTAGCTTTATAATCACTTTATAAAAAAAAATAGTGATAATGAAAGACATTTGCATATGGCATGTGGCTATTTTGTAAAGCCATATTTATTTTCCCCCAAACAAAAATAAGTATCACATTTTAAGCTAACTAAGGATGGCTTCTGAATGTCAATATGTGGTAAAGTAGTATTTAGTGAGAAAAGATCTTACTTAAGATGGCTGGGTATAAGCAGTTAAGTAACGCAGTTCATTTCTCCAATCATTCCCCTCCAAACAATTTGTAAAATAATTCTTCTAATTGAATTCTATAGTCAGAGAAGAAATAATCTCAGGGAAATACATTCTTCTATCCCAAGATAACTTATGGGAGGTCAAGTAGATTACACAGAGACACATGGCAACACCAACAATACTCCTTAGAGGTGGCTGTGACAGTGTCAGTAGCTGCATCAAAAGCTCTCAGTCCAGATATTATAAGGGGTCTGGGCAACTAGTTAGAAAAAATATTACAGGGGAGTTTTTGATGGTGCTGGGTACAAAACACAGTTCCATTATCTATGTGAAATTCTAGGATGAAGAGGAGTACTAGCGCTTATGGCCTCAGGGCAGCAGGGGCCCTCATCACAGTTCCAAGGCAGAGGGGAGAATTAGAATTTTTAACTTCAGGAAAGCAGGGTTCAAAGTCACAATTCCAAGAACAGGAGGTGTGCCTATACTTTTGTTTGCAGAGGATCACAGTTAATTCCTCAGAAAAGATGAGAGCAAAGCAAGGAGAGCAATGATCACATCTTTCTTTGGATCATATCACCTTGAAAGCATAAGAGTTTTAAATTAGGCACCCAAAGCTACCTCTGAAAACAGAAACACACACACACACACATACACACACACACACACACACACACACACACACACACAAACCTTGAAGCCTCTCCACCCTATGAGCAGAGTCTAACCTTAATATAAAGATATAAGTCAGGAAATAAGTTAGAACAAAGAGCAAGCAAGAAAAGAACCTGACCATGCAAAAGCTACTATTGGTGAAAATGAAAATCAAAACAAAAATTCAGAAGACAATTATGTCAAAAGAGCTAGAAGTAAATATTGAAAGGAGGAAAAATGTGAATTGGTCATAAGCCCAAAAAGAAATCCTAGAAGCACTCAAAAAGGATTTAAAAATAAAATGAGAATAGTAGAGGAGAAATAAGGGAAAACAAATTATAGTAATAGAATAAAATTATGAAAAGAGAGTCAACAACTTGGTAAAAGTGGCATAAAAATTACTGAAGAAAGTACCTTTTTTTTCAGGCTGCCTGAAATTCTTTGGCAAGCCACAAGTTGTCCATGGGACACGGTGGATTGTGCAGCCTGGCTGTAGTGTAATATATACTTTTATACTCAATTGAGTTTGTATGTTATGCCCTCTTTGAGAAAATTCTGGTGAGAGTAAGGTTAAAATGTTCCCTATTCCCTCCCCCATTTTTTTTCCTCCTCTGTAAAAGCTCTTTCTTGAATCTTTTATGCAAGATAATTTATTTCATTATACTTCTCCAATCCACTTTTTCCCACTGCATTACTCTTTCTTGGCACTTAATTTCATTTTTAAAGATACCATCCCAATATATTCAGTGAACACCTGCTCTCTCTCTGCATATATACTCATTATAACTGCCTGAATGATGTGAAAATTCTTAAGAATTACAAGTATCATCTTCCTATATAGGAATGCAAATAATTTCACCATATTAACCATTTATGATTTCCTTTTTCTATTTACCTTTTTTATGTACTTCTTTTGTGTCTTGTATTTGGAAATCAAGTTTTCTATTCATTTCTAGCCTTTTCACTAGGAATGCTTGAAAGTCCTCTATTTCATTGAATATATGTTTTTTTTTTTTAATTTTTGTTTTGTTTTGTTTTTTTTCCCTGAAGGATTATACAGTTTTGCTGGGTAGGTGCTTCTTTCTTGTAATCCTAGGCCTAGTTCCTTTACCTCTCAAATTTTATGTTCCATGTGCTCAGATCCTTTTATGCAGCATGTGCTAAATCTTGTGTTATCCTGATTGTGGCTCCATGAAACCTTAAATATTTCTTTCTGGCTGCTTAAAATATAGTTCTCTTAACATGGGAGCTCTGGAATTTGACTATAATATTATTGAGAGTCTCCATTTTGGGATCTCTTTCAGGAAGTAATCAATGGAGTCTTTCAATTTCTATTTTACCTTCTGTCACTAGGATACTGGGACAGTTTTCCTTGGTAATTTCTTGAAAGGTTTTGGCTAGGCTCTTTTTTTTCTATCATGACTTTCAGGAAGCCCAATGATTTTAATTTATCTTCCCTGGATCTCTTTTCCAGGTCAGTTGTTTTTCTAATAAAATATTTTACATGGTCTTCTTTTTTTCATTCTTTTGGTTTTGTTCTATTGTTTCTGGATTTCTTATAGAGCCATTAGCTTCAACTTGCTCCATTACAATTTTTAAGGAATTATTTTTTCAGTGAAGTTTTCTACCTCCTCTTCCATTTGACCAAACCTATTTTTATTAGCTCTCTTCAGTGATTTTTTATGCCTTTTTTCCATTTGACCAATTCTAATTTTCATTCTTCTACTCAGATTTTTGTATCTTTCACCACTTTGACTTATTATGGTTTCTGAGGTGTTATTTTCTTCAGTTATGTGTGTGTGTGTGTGTGTGTGTGTGTGTGTGTGTGTGTGTGTGTGCCTCCTTTATCAAGCTGTTGACTCTTTTTAAAAATCATTTTCTTACATCACTCTCATTTCTGTTCCTAATTTTTCCTCTACCTCTCTTGTTTGATTTTGAAAATCCTTTTTGAGCTCTTTTCTGGCCTATGACAAATTTGCATTTTTTTCTGGACGTTTTACTATCTTCTTTTGATCTTCCTTGTCATCATAGTAACCCTCGATGGTCAGATTTTTTTTCATCTGTTTGCTCACTTTCCCAGCCTATTTCTTGATGTTTAACTTTTTTTCAAGGTGGGGTTCTGCTTCCAGGATAGATAGCACACTGTTCCAATATTCAGGGGTTTTGTTCAGCTGTTTTAAGAGATACTTCTAGGGTCCTGTATACTAACAGATTTTCCAAAGTGGTATGATATAAGGAGAGACATGTTTCCTACACTTCTGGTCTGTGCTCTGGTCTGTAACTGACCACAAGCATTCTTTTATCCTTTGGAACTATGAGGAGGCCGCCCCCCCCACTTCCACTGCTGCCACAAGCTCTAGTGTGCTACTGCTTCTCCTCACCATGATAGTGACCACAAGGACTATGGCTCACATCCACATATGGGCAAAGAAACTGCATCCTTCCCCCAGTGCTAATAAAGAGACCACTGTAATCTCCTTCTGACAAGCAGTTGGACCCTTTACTAACTGCTGACTGAGAGCTCCAGAAGTAGCAGCTACAGCTGCTTATTCATTCACTCCCAAGGCTTGCTCCTGGTTTCCTGGGGCCTGATCTGCCCTGTACAGCCTCTATTCAGTTATGCTTCACTTTCATCCAAGAGTGAGAGACCTTTTCTGCCAACTTTTTTTAAAGCTAGCTTGGGCTAGAATGTTGTTTTACCATGTCCATCTGTGGGTTCTTATACTCCATGATTAGTTTTAGGGCATTATTTAAAGGTTTTTAGAGGGGTTTCATGGAGAGTTCAAATGGATCCATGCCTTCTTTCTATCAATTTGGTCCTTTCTCCCCTAGACATTTTTTCAAGAAATTATCAAGAGAAATTCTCCCTATATCCAAGAAGCTGAGTAAAAAATAGAAAATGAAGGAATCCACCAATCACCTCCTGAAAGAGATCTTAAAGTGAAAACTCCCACAAATATTATAATGTCTGTACTAGACAGAACTTTTTTATAGGTTTTTTATGCACCAAAACAAAGCCCAATTAGACAATGAACTTTTTGTCAAAAAATAAATAAATATCTCCATTCAGGAAAGCCAGATTTATTTTTAATAGTATTTAATCTTCCCAAGTTACCCTTAAAAACAATTTTTAACATTTCTTGTTATTTGTTGGTGTTTTTGTTTAAGTTTTGAATTACAACATGTCAGGGGCGGAGCCAAGATGGCAGAGTAGAAACAGCATTTCCAATGTGCTCTGCCCCACACAAATTTGAATTACAACATGTGCCCCTTCTTTCCTCCCCTCCCCATTCCCTGAGGCAGTAAGCAATCTGATATAGGTTACAAATGTGTAGTCATGTAAACATTTCAATATCAGTCATTTTTTGCAAGAAAACTCAGACAGAAAGAAGGGTAAAAGGAAAATTAAAATTGAAAAATAGTATGCTTTGGTCTCTATTGATATGACAGCTATTCTTTATCTGGAGATGGATAGATAGCAGTTTTCATCATGAGCCCTTTGGGGTTGTCTTGGATCATTGTATTGGTGAGGATAGCTAAATCAATCATAATTCTTCATCATATAATATTGCTGTTCTTCTAGTTCTGCTCTCTTTATTTTGTATAAGTTCATGTACGTCCAGTTTTTTTTTTTTTCCGGAAATCATACTGCTTATCCTTTCTTATAGTACAATAATATTCTATTACATTCATAAGTCACAATTTGTTCAGCCTTTCCCTAGTTGAAAAGCATCCCTTCATTTTCCAATTCTTAGCCACCACAAAAAGAACTACTATAAATATTTTTGTACAAATAGGTTATTTTACTTTTTAAAAAATTACATTTTTGTAACACTGAGCTAGTAGTGGTATTGCTAGAACAAAAGGTGTGCACAATGTTATACTCCTTTGGTCATAGTTCTAAATTGCTCTCCAGAGGGGTTGGATCAGTTAACAATGCCAATTAGTATCCTAGATTTCCAATATTTGCTCTAACACTTATCATTTTCCTTTTTGGTCATATTAATTCAATCTGATAGGTATAAAGAGGTACTTCAGAATTGTTTCAATTCACATTTCTCTAATCAATAGTGTTTTAATATATTTTATAGGTCTATAGATAGCTTTGAGAAAGCCAGATTTCTTAATGCTTGCATTGTCATATCAAAAGAGAAGGCCTTAACATGAACTAAAGAATCAAAAAGGAAGTATGAGGAAGATAAACCACTTGGAATTCCAGATGGAATTCCCATTTCCATAAAAGATAACTTTAACATTGCTTGCATTGAAACAACCATGTATCCAATAAGCTAAAAGTTTACCTACTGCCTTATACTGCTATAGTAGTTCAGAAATTAATCTAACATGGGGCTATTCTAAGGAAATTGAATTTTGATAAATTTCCTATGGGACCAGGAAGCACAGATGGTATATTTGGGCCAAGTAGAAGCCCTTAGAGTTACTCAAAGAAATAAGGAGAAAAGTGAAAACAGCACCACCACAGAGGGGATGAAGATTTTGTTTGGTTAATAAGAAGAGCCAGTTTTAGGGGCAGCACCACTGCTGTATTTTCATTCACATGCTTTGCAGCTTTGGGATCAGATATAGGGAATTAAACAAGAAATCCATCTTTCCTAGATGGGTTTGCTTTTATGAATGTTTCAGGAATCTTAAACAGGTGTGTGGATGATGCAACAATTGTGCTGAGCATGCTGGCTAGGTACGATCAAAAAATATTCTACTATAACACAAGACCCTGTTGTACCATTTATAATTCCCATTATGAGAAACATCAGGAAGTTATGTACAGAAATACCCAGGAAAATCATGCACTGGGTTTGTCAAGTGAAACACACGCCTTTTGTTCTAAAGTTGTTGGCCTTTTTGAGTCTAAGTGGGACAAAGTAGTGAAAGCATCCCTACCCTATACCAGTTACTCAATTATCTTCTATCATGTTTTATGCATAGCATGGTTGGCACAAAATTTGGCAAGAATTTATTGACTAGAAAATGGTCATTGTTGTAAGGTAAATGTGTCTACTGAGGTCATGTATGCTGCAATGAGAAGAGAAGAATGATAGGATGAGAGGAAGAATTTCTCAGAACATTTTTTTTTCTTTTACTAAAAGAGAACTATGATGATTACTTCGTGAAGTCACAGAAAGCAAGATAGCTTACCAAAGACTTTGTAAGGTTTTAACTCTGGTGTGGATATCTTACTTACTCACACAACCATTACTAATACAGTTCCATACTTGGAGTTCATTAAAGAACAGAACCCACAGTGCCCCGGATGATATTTTTACACAGAGTATAAACATGGCAGGTTTGCCATCTATGAATGTCCTCATGGCTATCTGCAACCAACGTTTGCCAATCGGGGAGCATATTATGTGATATGCATTTAGTGACCAAAACTTCTCACCATTGCCAAGTGGTTTAAACAAGAGGTATTGTTATTCAGATTCAAAAATTGCTGAATAATTGTCAGACTTTCAACATGAAAATTTGGCTTCAGTTTCACTAAAATGGTAATGATGAAAATATCTGTGCAAGTTAAAAAATACTTTGGAGGTACTCACATTCAAAATAATTAAATACAAAGACTTTTAAGATGCCAAGTGATCTTACTAAGTGATTGTAATTAAGTTCATTTTCAAAAATAATTTCAAGATAGTTTTATATATACATATATATAAACATATATATACATATATATAAACCTATAATCGCAAGAATATATATATATATATATATTCTTGCGATTATAGGTTTACCAATTGCAAACAAAAACTTTTCCATTAGTCAACATTTATTGATTACACTATTTCTAAGCACTTTGCAGTGAAGTGAGATAGGGAATGAAAGGAAGGAAACAATATAAACTTGAGTTGAGAGCAAATTAGAATAAAACCACACAAAAAATTAGTCCCCTATAGCAGACACAATTATTGTCTAGGGTCCCCAATATTACCTTCTGTTCATTGTCCTCTATGAGTTTCCATGACTTGTAGGATCCTTTACTATCATGATTATAGCATTAAAATAGCTTTCCCCATCTGGTATAATGGTAATGGAATTTGATGATCATTTTGTATTGGAAAACTGACAGGTACTTAGCACCTAGTTTCAGATTAAGCCTCTGTTAAAGAAGCAGAAGGTATGAACACCTATTGCTGATGTAACAGGAAGGGGCTGAACAGAGAACACCTGTTGTTGACATGACAGGAAGGGGCTGAACAGGGAGAAGCTAATACCATGTGTATAAAAAAAGAGCACAAGCTTGACAGTCAGAAGTTCTTGGGACAAGCATCTGGAGGCAGAGCAGCTCCCACTGGAGAGAGAGAGAGAGAGAGAGAGAGAGAGAGAGAGAGAGAGAGAGAGAGAGAGAGAGAGAGAGAATTTCTTTCAGGGAACATCTGAAGGCTGGGCTGCTGCTGCTTCTGGACTGGAACTTCCATGGAGAAAGTGATTTTGATTTTGAGAATGGGAGAAATTGATTTTGATTTGGAGAACAGGAGAAAGTGATTTTTATTTGGATAATGGAGCTGCTGAGGACTTTCTAGGGTCATCTGGAGTTGCCAGAGGAAGCATGACTGTGGTGTAGGCATTTGTCTGTGTCTGTGTTAAGTTTTCCCTTCCCAGGAAGAGAGACTGTGAAGGATTTGAGACAGTCTGGACACTGTGAGCTTCAATGTGGAGCAGGAACTGCACTGAGAACTCGACAAGGAACTGGGAGATATCTGCCTTTGAACACAACATAGTCATTTTGAGCATTATCTTTGTATCACTTAAGGAGGCCTCACCTCCTTAAGGATGAGTGAGTTAAGGATCATGGAGGCTCTCCTCCTTAAGACTGATTGAATTAAGGTTAATTGAATGATTGAGTTACTAAATCATTGCACTTTGTTGAAAACTGTGTGACCCCTTTGGTGAAAACTATTTGGCCATTTTAGTGATAAATTGGTGAGTTGTGACATGGTGAATGCTATGTTTTGATTCTCTGTGACAAGTTGTAACACTGTGAACTCTGTACCTTGATTTTCTGTGAATGTCTTGCTCCAAGATGTTATTAAATAGAGAGTTTATTATACTATGTAATCAGAACCTTGAAAGCTGTTCACAGCAGCAGTCCTCTGGAACACTTTACATCAGGGGGGAAGGTACAAAAAAAATAAAATATCACATTTATTTTATCCCTTAAGTTAGATAAAACATATCAACTATCCTGACTCCTCATATACTACAATAGTATCTCATCTAAGAGATTAATTTTTTGCCAATTTTATAACAAAAATCATTAATTTAAAAAACTGATTTGATGTGATAAAAAAGAAAAAAGAAAATGAAATTCTGAGTATCAAAAATGAAAAGGGAGAATCAATCTCCAATTAAGAGGAAATTAAAACAATAATTAGGAATTATTTTTCCCAAATGTACGCACATAAATTTGTCAATTGTAGTGAAATGGATGAATATTTACAAAAATATAAGTTGCCCAGGTTAACTGAAGAGGACATAAATTATTTAAATAACCCCATCTCAGAAAAATAAATTGAAAAATCTATCACTTAATTCCCTAGGAAAAAAATATCCAGGGCCAGATGAATTTGCTAGTGAATTCTATCAAACATTTAAAGAACAATTGATTCCAATACTCTACAAATTTTGGAAATTTAGTGAAGAAGGAATCCTACTAAATTCTTTTTATGACACAAATATGGTACTGATACCTAAATAAAGAAGAGATAAAAGAGAGAAAGAAAATCATATACAAATTTCCTTCATGAATATAGATGCAAAAATTTTAAATAAAATATTATCAAAAAGACTACAGCAACTTATCACAAGAATAATACAATTTGATTAGATAGGATTCATTCCAGGGATGCAAGGATGATTTTATATTAGGGGAAAAAATCAGTATAATTGATAATATCAACAATAAAAATAGCAAAACCCACATGATTATCTCAACAAATGCAGAAAAGGCTTTTGACAAAATACAACATCCATTCCTATTAAAAACACTAGAAAGTATAGGAATAAATGGAGCCTTCCTAAATTAATAGGTAGCATCTATTTAAAGCCATCAGCAAACATTAGATGTATTGGGCATAAGCTAGAAGCATTTCCAATAAGATCAGGGGTGAAGCAAGGATGTCCACTATCACCCCTCTTGTTCAATCTGGTACTAGAAATGTTAGGACTAGCAATTAGAGAAGAAATAGAAATCAAAGGAATCAAATTAGGCAAAGAAGAGACCAAGATGGTTAAACTGTTTATCTTACTTTGCAGATATGATGATATACTTAGAGAATGCTAGAGATTCAAAAAAAAAAAAAAAACTACTGGAGACAATAAATAAATTTGGCAAAGTTGCAGGATATAAAATAAACCCACATAAATCCTTGTCATTCCTGTATATTTCTAATGAAATACAAGAGCAAGAAATAGAAAGAGAAATCTCATTTAAAGTTACTGTAGACATTACAAAATATTTGGGACTCTACATGCCAAAACAAACCCAGGACCTGTATGAAAACAACTACAAAAAACTTTTCACACAAATAAAGTCAGATCTAACTAATTGGAAAAAAAAAACAAACAAAAAAAACTTCAGTTGCTCATGGCTGAGTGGAGCTAATATAATAAAAATGACAATTTTACCTAAAATAAATTATATATTTAGTGCCATAACAATCAATTTCCCAAAAAAAAACTACTTTATAGAGCTATAAAAATAGTAACAAAATTCATTTGGAAGAACAAAAGGTACAGAATATCAAGGGAATTAATGAAAAGAAATGCTAGGGAAGGCGGATTAACTATACCAGATTTTAATCTGCATTATAAAGCAGCAGTTCTCAAAACTACTTGGTACTGGCTGAGGAAGAGAGTAGTGGATCTATGGAATAGATTGGGTACAGGAGACTCAGCAGTCAATGACTATAGTAATCTACTGTTTGATAAATCCAAAGACCCCATTTTGGGGGATAAGAACTCACTTTTTGACAAAAACTTCTTGGAAAACTGGAATATAGTATGGCACAAACTAGGCATAGACCATTATCTAACACCAAATACAAAAATCACATCTAAATGGGTGCATGATCTAGGTATAAAGGCTGACATTTTAAGCAATCTGGGAGATCAAGGAATGGTTTAACTGTCAGATTTATTGAGAGGGGAAGACTTTTTTAAAAAACAAGAATTAGAGAGCATTATAAAATGCAAAATGGATAATTTTGATTACATGAAATTGAAAAGTTTCTGTACAAACAAAGCCAACGTAACCAAGATTAGGAGGGAAGTGGAAAATTGGGAAAGAATTTTTACAACCTATATCTCTGATAAAGGGCTCAATTCTAAAATATACAGAGAATTGGGTCAAATCTATAAGAATACAAGTCATTCTCCAATTGATAAATCATCAAAGGATATGAACAGGCTGTTTTCACAGGAAAAAATTAAAGATATCTATAAGCATATGAAAAAATGCTCTAAATCACTTGATAAGAGAAATGCAAATCAAAATATCTCTGAGGTAGCACAGCTCACCAGTCAGATTGGCCAAGATGGAAAAAAAAACAAACAAACAGAAAAATGACAAAAGCTGGAGAGGAGGTGTACAAATTGGAACACTAATGCATTGCTGGTGGAGTTTAGAACTGATCCCACCATTCTGGAGAGCAATCTGGAATTATGCCCAAAGGGCTATAAATAATTTCATACCCTTTGACCCAGCAATATCACTTGTAGTGTTGTAGCCCGAAGAGATCATATAAGTGGCAGGAAGAATCGTATGTACAAAAATATTTATAGCAGCTCTTTTTGTAGTGGCAAAGAATTGGAAATTAAGGGGGTGCCCATTAATTGGGGAATGGCTGAACAAGTTGTGGCATATGCATGTAATTGTGCTATAAGAAATGAGGAGGAGATGGACTTCATATTTACTTAGAGAGGCATATATGAACTGATGCTGAGTGAGAAGAGTAGAACTAGGAGAAATCTGTATACAATTACAGATACAATGTATGTGTGACAACCAACTTTGGTAGACTGGACTCTTCTCAGAAATGCAGCATTATAAGTCAACCCCAAAGACTCATGATAGAGAGAGATATCTGCATCCAAAGAAAGAACTGACTTTGAATCCAGTTTGAAAAAACTACCTGCTCTTTTTCTTTCTCTTGCTTGGTTTTGTTTTCTCTTTCCCATTGTTCATTACATCTGATACAATCCTTCTTTATAACCTGACTAATGTCTAATGTGAAAGTATTTGAAGATCCTATACTTGATCGTATGCCACCATGGGGGGAGAGTGGAGGGAGGCAGAGAAAATTTGAAACTCAAGGAATTGTGGAACTGAAACTTGTAAACTGAAACCAAACAAACAAATTAATAAAGACCAAATTTTTTAAAACTGATTTGATGGACCAAATATCCATTTGATATATTTGTATTTTTATCATTTGAAATGAAGTATATTCACTTTTCAAAGATAATAAAAACAACTCAAGAGAAGGATAAAATGGTAAACATGAAAGAAAAATAATAAAGAACTTAAGATGGTTAAACTGTTTATCTTACTACATAACAAGATGATTCTTGCAACTCTTAAAATCTTTATCATTATTAGACCAATTAGAGAGGTATTGATAAACAGAGGGCACAGATGTGAGTGTACTATGATGGGATAATCTCAAAAATAAATTAAGGGGTTAGAAAAATGGATGCACCTGGAGAAGAAGAAAGGGAGAGGAAGAATTGGGATAATAATCTCACATAAAAGAGTTTCTCAGGAAAGATTTGTAAACAGCAGAGGGGAAAATAGGAGGGTGGCAGACAACAGTTGAACCTTGCTCTCATATGAATTTGTTTAAAAGGGAATGACACGCACATTCACTTGGACATAAAATATATATCTTACACAAAAGGAAATTAGGAGGAGCAAGGGATAATTAAAGGCAAAGGAGAACTTATGAAAGGAAGGATAGATATAGTGTTAGAAGTAAAACAAATTTTTGAAGAGGGACAATATAAAAAAAATCCAAGAGAAGGATAAAAAAGAGTAAATTAGAGTAATGAGAAATGAACATTTAGTACTTATAATTTGAATGTGAATGGGATTAACACATCAATAAATGGAAGAGGATAGTAGGATGGATTAGAATCTAGAACCTGAAAAAATGTTGTTTACCACACACACACACACACACACACACACACCCTTGAAACAGAAAGATACAGAGTAAAAATAAGGAGTGGTAGCAGAATATATTTTGCTTCACTGATCAGCTGAAGTAAAAAAAGAGAGGGGTCAAAAATCATTATCTCAGAAAAAAGGCAAAAAAAATATATTGAATTAAAAGAGATAACCAGAGAATATACATTTTGCTAAAAGGTATAATAGACAATGAAGTAACATTAATATCAAATATTAATGCACCAAATGGCATAGCATCCAAATTCTTAAAAAAAAAAAAACTTAAGAGAGTTATAGAAAGGAACAGTAAAACAACACTAGTGAGGGACCTCAACTTTCCTTCTTGAAATGAGATGAATTTAATCATAAAATAAATAAAAAAGAAGTTAAGGAGATGAGTAATCTTTTTTTAGAATATGAAGCTATAATGGTAATGTAATTTGACCCCTTCGTATGGACAAGTAAGCAAGTACTTAGCACTTAGTAATTGATTAAACTTCTGTTGGAGATATAGAAGGTATGAACTCCTCTCTCTTGTTTCTTACATAACAGGAAGGGGTTGGCTGAAACAGGAAGCTAATGCTATGTGTATATAAGAAAAGTCCCAGAGAAGGCATAGTCAGAATTTCGTGGGACAAGAATCTGGAGGCAGAGCAGCTACAGAAGAGAGAATTGAGAATTGAGCCAGAATTTCCTGAGAACTTGTAGTGGTGAAGCTTCTTCTGAAGATGAGCCTAGGAGCCCAGGAGCCCCCTCCCCTCAGGCTGGAAAAGGTGATTCTGATTTTTTTAACCTGCTGCAGAAGACTGAGGAAGCATGACTAGGATGTAGGGACCTTGTCTGTTTGTGGCTTGGTTGAGTCTTAAATTCCCAGGAGTAGAAATTGTCAGGGATTTGAGATGGACTGGACTCTGTAAACTTCATTGTGAAGCAAGATCAACCCAGAGAGCTGGACAGGGAATTAGGAACTGTCTGCCATTGAACCCAGGTGACAGTCTATTGAATCCAGGTAGAATCTGGGACTGTGGAAGGGAATCTAGGGAATCTGAGAAAAAGCCCCAAGTCAAGATGAAAAAACTCTCTGTGGGTACTGAGTAATGATGAAATTTTAGTTTACTAGTAACCTAGGGGTGGAGGGTTTGTGTAGTACTTAGTGATTAATGATATTTATCAATTGATTACTGAATAAGTGACTGATTGAGTTAATTTAGTGTGCCCCATGAGTGGAAGACTTTGACTATTGTCAAACTTTGAGATGATTGTGATTTGTTCTAAATATTGTGACCACTTTGGTGAAATCTATGTGGCCATTTTAATGATAAGCTTTTGTGAATACTATATCGTGATTTTCTGTGATAAGTTGTAATATTGTGAGTGCTGTACCTTGACTTTTTGTAAATGTTTTGCTTTGATATGTTATGGAAAAAATGGAGGGTGCATTATACTGTGTAATCAGAAGCTTAAAAGCTGTTCATAGAACCTTAAAATCTTTCTTCTGGAAAGCCGCTCATGCATGGCATTACAGAAGCAAAATTTACTTTTTAGCTGTACATAGAACATTCACCAAAACTGATCATGTATTAGTACATAAAAACTAAATTCAGAAAAAAGAAATATTATATGTATACTTTTAAACCATATTACAATAAAATTGCATTCAATAAAGGGATATGAAAACAGTATAAAATTAATTGGAAACTCAATAATCTAATCATAAGGAATGAGTCAAAAACAAATTCTAGAAACAGTAAATACTATCATGAAAGAGAATGGTGACAAAAAGACAACGCACCAAAATTTGTGGGATTCAGGTGAAGTAATACTTAGGGGAAATTTTATATATAAAAAAAGATCTATCTGTAAAAGCATGACAGAACACATCAATATAAATTGAGCATGTCATTTTTAAAAAGCCTAGAAAAAGGACAAATTAAAATTATGTAATTAAACACTAAATTGGAAATCCTGAAAAGAAAATTAATGTTGAAGAGTTGCCTCCTTCCTCACAGGAATGGCACAGGATGCATAGGATATCAAATGGCCTAACCAGACCTAACATCATGGGACAGATCAATATTCAGTTGAAAGATCTGGTCTTTAGGATCTTGTGCTTTTCCTTTTCTCTTCCTTGGGAGATTATAGAGAATCACTGCTTTCTATCATCTCTATGGGGCTCCCTCATAGCATAGGGCTCAACAGAAACATTACTTTTAACCCATTATTTTTTTTAAACAAATGCTTTATTAACTTCTAAAACAGAAGAAACATCATTCATTTCTGCCAGACTTTGAGTTATAATCATTTCCCACCCCCCGTTTTCCCCTACCCACCACCCCAGAATAGCAGTCCCACAAGATATCGCTTCCTCCAATCTGCTCTCTCCCATATGTTCTCCCATACCCTCTTCAACTTTTCCGTTAGAAAAAGGTGAATCTTTGTGTCTCGATGCCTGCACATCTTATCTCCCAATTACAAGCAAAAGAGTATTAATAATAGTATTTATATATATTTGAAACATTTAATCTTAAGACCTCAAATTTCAGATCCATTTCCTTCCTCTCTTGTCACAAATTCCCTCTGGGGAGATAAGTAATTCAGTATATGTTGTACATGTCTAGCTATGCAAAACATTATCATAGTAGATATATTGTATAAGGCTGCTTATAATTCCCTCCCTCTCATCCCACCCCCCACCTGGTCCATTCCCTCCTTGATCCTGTCCCTCTTCCATAGTGGGTACTTCCAACCTTCCCTCCCCCCAAGGATGCCCTCCCATCCATCATCCCTCCTCTCATCCCTTCCCCCTATTCTGCTGTAGGTTAAAATATCCCATTTAGTCTGTATGTCATTTTCTCCCTTTTCCAAATTCAATGAGAATGTGGTTTTGCCTTTTTGCCTTCCTATTCTTCCCCTCCCTTGCAACCACTTCCCCTTGCTTCTTCCACATAAGACAGTTTACCCTACCCTGTCTCTCCCCGTCTCCTCTTGCCACGTTCCTCTCTCACCTCATAATTTCACCCCTTGAGTATCCTCCCTTCCCAACAAATTCAACCTATGCCCTCTCTCCATGTATAACTGTAAACATATGTACACACACATTCACATATGTACTCATATGACCATACACCTTTCTTCCATTATTTTCATACTGAGAAAGGTTTCATCAGTCACAGTTAAAGACTATAGCAATAATCTATAGACATGAGGGGATGAAGTCCTGCTTGAGGATACATACAGTATACAAAAATAGTGCTTATTGACTAAATGATTGATACTGGATAAGAGCAGAACAATTACATTTTTATATATCAGTGCTTTTAGATAATATGCTTAATGTAAAAAGAAAAAAATGGAAGCAGCACTTAGATGACAAGCTATATGTGTGTACACATATATACATATTTATGTATATATGTACACACATTATATTATATGTAATATATGTTTTAAATATTCTAAAATATAATCTTTAATATATTACATATAAAACAGTATAATATATATATTCTCTTCTATTTTTTCAATCTTTATATTTTGTTTTATTATTTCTTAGTCTCTTATGATATCACTCTATTCTCCCTGCCCAATTCTGATTTTCAAGTATTTGTTTCCTTCCTTAAGATTCTGGATCTCCTTTTCTAATTTGTTGACTTTCTTTTCATGATTTTGTTTTTCTTAGATTGCCTTTTTTCCTCAATCTCTCTCATTTGATTTTTTTATAATATTTTTTAAGTTCTTCTATCATTTTTGGAGGCGGGTACAGGTGACCATTTGATATTACTCTTTGTTAGGAGAGCCCTTTTTTTGCCTCAATATCCTCCTGTGAACACAAACCCCAGTCTTTTCTATTCTTACAGTAACTTTCTATACTTGGGTCTCTTTTCCCTTATTATTTTGGTAGATTGATTGGTATGGCACTAAATATGTAATTTAATTTAGATAAAATTGTCATTTTTATTATATTAGCTCAACCCAGCCATTAGAAACTGCTATTTTTTCCAATTAGTTGCATCTGAATTTATATGTGTAAAAAGTGTTTTGTAATTGTGTTCATGTAAGTCCTGGGTTTGTTTTGGCAAGTAAATTCCAAAATACTTTGTAATGTCTATAGTAACTTTAAATCAGATTTCTCTTTCTATTTATTCCTGTTGGATGTCATTAGAGATATATAGGAATACCAAGGACTTATGTGGGTTTATTTTATATCCTGCAACTTTGCCAAATTTGTTTATTATCTCAAGTAGTCTTTTACTTGATTCTCTAGCATTCTCTAAGTATATCATCATATCATCTGGGAAGAGTGATAACTTAGTCTGTTCTTTGCCTGATTTGATTACTTCAATTCCTTTTTCTTCTCTTAATGCTACTGCTAACATTTCTAGTGCCAAATTGAATAAGAGCAATGATAGTGGACGTCCTTATTTCACACGGGATCTTATTGGAAATGCTCCTAGCTTATCTCAATTTCAAAAGGGCATTAAATAATCCATTCTTGCTGATGGTTTCACATAGATGCTATTTATTATTTTAAGGAAGACACCACTTAATCCTATACTTACTATTGTTTTATTAGGAATGGGTGTTGTATTTTATCAAAAGCCTTTTCTGCATCTACTGAGATAATCATATGGTTTCTGCTAATTTTGTTGTTGATGTAATCAATTATACTGATAGTTTTCCTGATAATGATCCACTCTTGTATTCCTGGAATAAATCCTACCTGATCAAAGTGTATTATTCTCATGATAAACTGCTGGAGTCGTTTTGCTAATATTTTATTTAGAACTTTTCTAAATAATAGGTAATAAGCAGGGGGGCAGAGCCAAGATGGCGGAGTAGAAACAGCATGTCCAAGCCACTCTCCTCCCACAAAGTATCAAGGTGTGGGCTTTCCTGAAAAACCAGCCTACCACCACAAGTTCCAGGTGCACTTAACCTAGGGGCATTTAAATTTGCATTTCCATTACAGCTTCTATGGCCCTTTATTACATGTATTTTTATTGAATCATTATCTGAGAAGGATGAATTGCATATAGCTATCTTTCTGCACTGGAATTTGAGATTTTTATGCCTAGTACATGGTCAATTTTTTATATGTGTCATGTTACCACTGAGAAGAAGGTATATTCTTTTATATCCCCATTCAATTTTCTCCAGAGATCTACCATATCTATCTTCTCTAAGATTCTATTAACCTTAACTTCTTTCTTGGTTATTTTGAGGTTAAATTTATCAAGCTCAGAGACGGGGAGATAGTAGTCCATCAACTACTATAGTTTTGCTATCTATTTCTTCCCCTAACATTCTTTTTTTTCTTTTTGCTTTTTTGCTTTTCTTGGAGGGGAAAGCAGGACAATTGTAGTCAAGTGACTTGCCCAAGGTCACATGGTTAGTAAGTGTTAAGTGTCTGAGGCCAGATTTCAACTCAGGTCCTCCTGACTCCAGGGCCAGTGCTCTATACACTATACCACCTCTCCACCCTGAGCTAACAATTTATTGAGGGGATATGACAGGTCTACACATAAATATGATGCAAGACAGAAAATGGCAAGAGGCAAGGGAAATTCAAGAGTGCTTTAGAAAAATCTGAGGACTCAGGCTTGTCATATGAAGAGAATACAATTAAGCCTTCCCAGATGGGAAATGAATCAGAAGTTGTAGCCTTCTTTCCCTTGCCTGTGGTCAGCAGCTAGGCCATTCCCTTTTCACCCCTTTGCTCCCAGTTAGTTTCCCTGCTAAGCCATAATATACATACTGTGCAATGCCAAATAATATTCCTAAGGAACAGTTCTACCATCACCTGCTTCCTGATCAAAAATGTCAGTGGCTCCCTATGACCTAGACTGGAATTCTTTTTTTTTATTTTTTTTCAAATGTTTTATTAACTTCTGGTTTACATCATTCATTTCTGTCAGATTTTGAGTTACAATTTTTTCCCCTTTTCCCCTACCCACTACCCCAGAATAGCAGTCCCAGAGGATATCCCCTTATCCAATCTACTCTCTCCCATCTCTTCTCCCATACCTCTTCAACTTTTCCAGTAGGACAAAGTGAATCCCCATGCCCTAATGCCTGCTCATCTTATCTCCCAATTATATGCAAAATAGTATTAAGTATAGTATTTATATATTTTTAAAACATTTGATTTTAAAACTTCCAATTCCAGATTCATTCCCTTCCTCCCTTGTCACCCACCCTTACTGGGAAGATAAGCAATTCAGTATATGTTGTACATCTGTAGCTATGCAAAACATTACCATAGTAGATATGTTGTAAAAGACTGACTATATTTTCCTCCCTCCTATACCACCTCCCACCTGGGCTACTCCCTACTTTGATCCTGTCCCTTTTTCAAAAGTAGGTACTTCCAACTTCCCTCCCCCCAGCCTGACCTCCCTTCTATCATTTCCCCCCATCCCCCTCCTCCACCTTCTCCTTAAGGGAGAGATATCCCATTTAGTATGTGTGTCATTCTCTCCCTGAGCCAAATTCAATGAGAATAAGGTTTTGCCTTTTTTGCCTCCCTGTTCTTCCCCTCCCCTGCAACCACTTTCCCTTGCCTCTTCTACATGAGATAGTTTACCCTATTCTGTCTCTTCCCATCTATTCTAGTGATGTTCCTCTCTCACCTCTCAATTTTACCCCTTAAGTATCATCCCTTCCCATTGAATTCGAACTATGCCCTCTATCTATGTATACCTGTAAATATATATACACACATTCACATATGTATTCATATGCCCATATACCCTTTTACAGTCATTTTCATTCTGAGAAAGGTTTCATCAGTTACAATTATTGTATTTCCATGTAGGAATGTAAATAGTTCATCTTTGATAAGTTCCTGATGATTTATTTTCTTTTCTTTTTCAGGAGGTGATAAGTGGATTCTTTCAACCTCTAGTTTGTCCTCTGTTTCTAAAACATCAGGGCAATTTTCCTTGAGAATTTCTTGAAGGATGATTTCTATATTCTTTCTTTGATCATGGTTTTCAGGTAGTTCAATAATTTTTCGGTTATCTCTCATGAATGTATTTTCCAGGTCAGTGGTTTTTTCCATGAGATATTTAACATTGCCTTCTATTCTGTAATTTGTTTGGATCTGCTTAATAGCATCTTAATTTCTCATAAAGTCACTAGTTTCCATTTGCTCCAGTCTAATTCTAAAGGAATGAGTTCCCTCAGTGAGCTTTTGAGGTTCTTTTTTCATCTGGCAAATTTGGCTTTTTAAGGCATTCTTCTCCATATTGCCATTTTCAGCCTCTTTTAACATTTGAGTTAGTCTATTTTTAGGGTGTTATTTTCCTCAGTCAGGCTGTTGACTCTCATTTCATACTTTTCTTGCATCTTTCTCATTTCTCTTTCTAATTTTCCCCCCACTTCTCTTATCTGCTTCTTAAGGTCCTCTATGGCCTATAACCAGCTCATATTTTCATTTGGGGCTTTTGGTGCAGGATTTCTGACCTCACAGTCTTCCCCCGTTCCAAGCTTAGATCCTCTTTGCCCCCAAAATAAGAGTCTAATGTTGAATTTTTCTGTTTATTTTGTTTCCTTTGCCTAGGCATGTTGCCACTCAATTACTTGACTTTTCAGATTATTGCCACAATGGGAATCTGCCACCAGACAGGGGAGCTTCCCTCCCAAACACTAGGTTTTTTCTCAACTACCAGAGGTATTAGTTGGCTGGCCTCTCTGAAGCCTCCACACCCTCTGGCAAGCTGGTCACACACCCCAAGAACTCCACCCCAGAACTCAATCCAGATCCAAGAAGGGTAAAGCAAGAGTGATTACCCCCCAGACTGATCACCAAATCCCCTACAATTTGCTGGCCAGGAGCTGAGCTGAAGCCGCAACATGGCGATGTGGCACAAGCTGTGCTGGCTCCTCAGCACCCCCAGGGGAAGAAGCTGACTGCGCTCTCCCAACCAGTCCCAAAGTCCATAGGGGACTGACCTCTCACTTTGTCCTAGGAATCTATGTGTTGATAATTCTGGAACTACCACAGCTACAGGTGTTCTGGGGTCCCTGCAGCTAGATGCTGGTCCAGCTGCCCTGGGGCTAAAACCTCTAACTCACATGATCCTGTGCCTCACTCCCAGAGCACTATGATGGCTTCTCCCAGCTGGGCTGCTGGGATGTCCTCAGTGGGAGGTTAGCTTTTCCATGTCATTTTGTGGGTTCTGGAGCTCCAGAGGTCATTCAGAGTCCCCCTTTTACATAATTTTGAAGTGGTGTGGGCCAGAGCTCCACAGAAGTGCTGTTTCTACTATGCCATCTTGACTCCACTCCCCTCTAATATTCTTAACTTCTCCTCTAGGAATTTGGATGGTGTACCACTTGGTGCATAAATGTTTAGTAATGATATTGCTCAATTTTCAGTGGTGCCTTTTAGAAAGATATAGTTTTCTTCCTTACCTCTTTTAATGCAATCTATTTTTGCTTTTGCTTTTTCTGAGATAAGGATTGCTACTCATGTTTTTTTTTTACTTTAGCTGAGGCATGATACATGTTACTCTGGCCTTTTACCTTTACCCTGTTTGTTTCCCCTTGTTTCATATGTATTTCTTCTAAACAGCATATTGTAGGATTATGTTTTTTTTGTTTTTGTTTTGTTTTGTTTTTTAGAATTTTTTTTGCTTGTTTTTTGGAGGGCTATTGGGATTAAGTAACTTGCCCAAGGTCACATGGCTAGGTTTTTTTGTTTTGTGTGTGTTAAGTGTCTGAGTCCAGATCCAAAATCAGGTGCTTCTGACTCCAGGGCCGGCGCTCTACTCACTGCGCCACCTAGCCGCCCCCTGGATTATGGCTTTTTAATCCATTCTGCTATCTGCCTCCATTTTATTGGAGAGTTCATCCCATTCACATTCACAATTATGGTTACTATCTGTAACTTTCCCTCCATCCTATTTCCTCTGCTGTTTGTGCTTTCATTTTTCCCTTCTCCCTTCCCCTTCCATAAGAGTTTTCCTTTTGTCTACCTCAGTATTCCCTTCTTATCAGCCCCCCTCCCTTTTCCTACCCTTCCCCCTTAATGCTTCTTCCCTCCTTCCTAACTCCTCTCTCTTTCTTAGCCCTTCCACCCTCCTACTGCCTATAGGGTATGATAGATTTTTATACATAATATAGTATGTTATTTTTTCCTTAAACCAAGATCTCATTCAGTGCTCCTCTCCCTCCTCTCTTTCCATCTATTATGATAGTTTTTGTCTCTTCTCAATAAAGTTCTATACTTAACTGATTATGTTATTCCCTCCTTGCACCAGAAACAATGAAGGAAAAGCTCATAAAATGATCATTTCCTTCCCTACTTTCCCTCTATTATACTGTTTTTATGCCTCTTTGTGTGGCATAATTCACCCTTTTTCTGCCTCATTCTTTCCTCTTCTTCCATTGCAGTACCTTTGCAACCCTTAATAAGTTTTTTTTTTTATCATCATTTTGTGTAATTTACACCCACACCCTCTATTTATCTATATAACTTGTATATGTTCCATAAGTAGAGAATTCATGATATTAACAGGTATCAGCTTCCTATATAGGGATGTAAACAGTTTGCTCTTATATCATAACAACTTGTATGTGTGTGTTTGTGTGTGTGTGTGTGTGTGTGTGTTTCCCTATTAACTTTCTATATCTTTCTTGAGTCTTGTAATTTGAAGATGAATTTTCCATTGAGCTCTGGCTTTTTCATCAGGAAGGTCTGGAAGTCCATTATATCATTGAATAACTATCTCCTTGCCTGGAAAATTATGCTCAGTTTTGCTGGATAGGTGATCCTTGGTTGTAACCCAAGCTCTTTTGCCTTGTGAAAAATCATATTCTGATTCCTCAAATCTTTCAGTGTATAAGCTGCCAGTTCCACATTATTGTTCCGTGATATTTGGATTATTTTTTTTCTGTCTACTTGTAGTACTTTCTCCTTTACCTGATAGCTCTGGAATTTGGCCACAACCGTTCAAAGACTTTTCAATTGGATCTCATTCAGGAGGTGTCTAGTGGATTCTCTTGATTTCTATTTTACCTTCTGGTTCTAGGAAGTCAGGGTGGTTTTCTTTGATTAACTCTTGGAAGATATTGTCCAGGATCATTTTTTCATCATGATTTTCCAGTAAACCAATAATTCTCAGATTATCTCTCCTGGATCTGTTTTCCAGATCAGTTATTTTCCCATTAAGATATTTTGCTATTTTTTCTAATTTTTCATTCTTGATGTTTCATTTGACTGATTCTTTGTGCCTCATGGAGTCATTAGCTTCAATTTGCTTGATTCTAATTTTTAGCAAATTATTTTCCACATTTAGTTTTTGAAGTTCCTTTTCCATAGTTCAAATTTCATTTTTGGTTCACACATTTTTCTTTTTAAGAATCTGTTTTCTTCATTGTAATGTTTTTCTAATTTTCCTATTTTGATTTTAAAAGAATTATTCATTTTATCATCTACATTGCACCTTATACTCTTAGACTATTTCATTTTCAAAATTATTTTTGTGCTCTTGTAAGAATGCTTTCTGTATTTATGTCCAGTTCATATTCCCTGTGGAGGCTTCAGCTATGGGTCTGGTGTCAATACTGTCTCCTGAATTTGGCTCCTCCCACTCACAAAAATAGGATTCTAAAGCCTTTGTCTTTGCAGTCTGTTTCTTTTATCCATTTTGAAGCGGGGCCTTAGCTATGCCCTTCCTCTTGGGTTCCCAATCCTCTACTGCTTAAAATTTTGCTCCGGGGCAATAATTACTGTATTTTCAGGATAAGTGGGGATTGGAGCATCTGGGACTCATTTTGCCATCCTGGTCCCTGAAAGTTTAGTTAAGTGCTTTTTTTTTTAATTTACAGGCTATGGGTTAGTAGTCCCAGGCATAGCTGCTGCCACTGTCACATGCCCTGCATTCATCTCTTACACAGCTCTGTCAGATACCAGCCCTGCTGTGATAAGCTTGCAAATGGCCCTTGTGTTTGGTGGATCAACTTGCTGCCATGTTGACCAGGCCTTTTCTGGGCTTTTTCGTGCTGTGTCATCTGGGCCTCTACATGTGCCACCCCATGTCATTGTCCAGGCCTCTGAAAAGTCCTTCTTGCTATGGTGTGTGTGTGTGTGTGTGTGTGTGTGTGTGTGTGTGTGTGGAGTCTATATTATTTCAAAGGAATCAAAATGTATATGTTGATCCTACCCTCACATCCTCACTGAAAGAGGGACAATGTCCATATTGTCTTTAACAACTTTATATAGATGTGACCTTCATAAAACTTTCCATTTTCTCCTGTTAAATTGGCATAGGAATCAAGAAGACCATATTTGAAATGTCCCATCTGACACATTCTGGCTAGTCAACCACAGGCAAGTCACAACTGGCCTAGTACCTTGGGCAATATTCTAAGAGTATAAGGTGCAAAATAGTTGTCATTATGCATTGACAGAAGTGACTTCCTCACTAGAATTCTCTGTATTTATGAAATCACTGGTCTGGACCAAATAGCAGCAATGACAGGATATCTACTATTTATATCTGAGTGATATTTAGGGCAGCAAGGTGCCATGGTAGACAGAGTATCAACCCTGGAATCAAGAAGACTTAAGTTCAAATCCAATCTTAAGTTCAAATCAATCTCAGATATTTAAAATTTGTTTTTTTCTTGAGGAAGTCACTTCATTTTTTTTGCCTCAATTTCAATATCTTTAAAAATGAAATAATAATAATAGGATCTACTCCCCAGTATTGTTGTGAGAATCAAATGAGATAATAATTATAAAGAACTTAGTGTCTCGTACATAGTAGGTACTATCTAAATGTTAGCTATGTTATTATGGTTATATGGGAAGAGGTGTGAGAAAGGAATGATGCATGCTATCTTCATGGGGATGAAAAGATGTTATCACTTATGAAATATAAGATTCTATTATCAGGCAGAAAGTTCAAAGTGAAGTGAAGTTTTTGCATCAGGCTTATTCCCTATAGTTGCATGTCAGAGAAATGTGGGCTTAATAAATTTATTTTAACAATCTAGGTTTCCTCTGTGTTCTTCCTGGCCTTGATATTCCACAGTTGAAGGTGGGTCAGGGAGCAACAGTCATTTCCTCTAACACTGTAGTCACTCATGCAGTTGGATGAGCACATCCATCAGACCTCACAGCTTGTCAGGGGGAGATATTCCCTATGAGGCAGTCTTCGAGTTCATCACTCAACCTCTGCTTTAAAATCTCCATCAATACTACTGCCTCTGAGCCTAAAACTACTTTCAAGGGCAAAAGTATATTTGGAAAGTCCATAAGCATCCCCAGCTTATATCTAATGCTTACCATTCAAGTCACAATATCCTCTGCCCAATGTGGATAGTGAATTACTTATTTATGCTCACATTTGAAAAGCTATAATTTCCCAGCAGAGAAAAACTGCTTATTGATGGCACCACCCAATCCAAAGAAGACCATCCATATTTAAATGTCAATATCTTCATTGAACAATATTATCATTATAAAGAAAGGCTGTACTTCCTCAACATAACCAGCACCAAATGCAAACCAACTGCCCCTGCCTGGCAGGTATACACAACAGACCCACCAGAGTGGCAGCATCTCCCAGACCACACATCCTGCTCCTAGCCCCAGCTTCTGCAGTTGTCATCCAGAGAAGGCAGTCTTTTGAAGAAGTGATCAGCCATCCCCACCAACTGATGCCTAATACTACCTACAGAACAGACATACGAGCCTAACTGAAACAGCATGGAATGCTGAGGAAGACAGTATTTGCTAGGCAGGTCAAACCAGCACCAATAGCCAACCAATACCTCTCTTCAGATTGCAAGTGAGAAAAAAGAGAACCCTGAACCCAAGAATCTTAGGAATATCAGTTGTCCACCCCCCGCTTTGTTTTCACAGACCAAGACTGTCCCACCTTTAGTGTGGATAACAGCTGCCTACTGAGGGAAATAGTTAAAGAAGGGGTCCACCTTCTTCATAAGAAGCAACACCCACTGCTTATCAACTGCCACTGACTGGCAGGAAACCTGAAGTCCCAGTTGTAGCATCACCACTCTGGCCTCCAGTATTAAAGCTTGGTAATGTAAAATGATTCAATATCAGAAAATGATATGATGTTATCAATGAAAAAGCAAAGAACAATGATCATTGCTATTATGTTTTGCTGATATACCCTAAGGACCTTAGGACTTTTCTGTGTGTCTTACAGATGAAACTTCCCATATGCCTTGTTTCACCTTATTATAAGATACTTGAGGAAAAGGTGCTTCTAAGTTTTTATATTTGTATCCTCAGAGTTTAGTACAGTCAATCAAATGTAGTAAACAATAAATGCTGTTTTCATTCATTCAAATATGTAAGGATGCATTCTATATACCATTCTATTCACACTTCACCAAGAACTTAAGAAAAGGGAAAAAATTATTACTGAGTAACTGGGGTCTGGGGAAGAAGACTATATTACCTGAGAATCTCCAAAAATATTTTCCAGATATAAGATTTTGACAATGAATTTTCAGAAGTTCCAAAATTATAAAATCACAAATTCACAAAGTTGGAAGGAAACTCAAGGATAATTTATTTCAATAGACACATCCTCTCTACAGTAAAACCATATTGTCGTGTTTACCATAATTAAGAAGCAACTCATTATCTCTTCTGGAGCATATTCCATTTTTGTCTAAATCAGTTTACCAGGACAAATTTTCCTTATGTTCAGCCTAAATTTGCTGCTTTGCAACACCCACCATTTGCTTCTACTTTTGTCTTATGGGGATAGACCCCTAATTTAATCTCTCTCTTACATGACAGACTTTCAAGTCTTTAAGACAGTTTTCATCTTCCTTTGTCCATTTTTCTCTTTTCAATTGCTTTACCTGACTCTCTGGGTGGCATACATTTCAGGCTTTTGATAATCCCAGATGCCTTCTTAAATATGATTTTTAGCTTATCAGCTTCTTCTCAATATATGAGGGTGAGTTCCATTGATTACTCCATATCAAATAATAGTAGCTACATTTGTTAGGTGGTTAAGCACTTTTTGATTGAATAGATCAATTAGAATTAATTGTGAATAAGATCTAGGTGCTTCCTTGAATCTATCAAATGAATTTCTTAGAGGTATGATAGTAAATTTCTTATGAAAAAGCAAAAAATAATTCAAATGAAAGATTTTGAGTCTGAAAGGAAGAGCAAATATATGTTTGTACCTTTATTCCTACTAAATTATATTTTGTCCAACTTTCTTCTAGTAGACTATCAGGATATTTTGGAATCCTGGTTTTGTTATTAATTCTATAGCCCTAACTTTTGTGTCTGTAATCTACAAATACAAGAGCTGTACTATCTATTCAATTATCCTAAAGTCCTTGATAAATAACAAACTAAATAGTGCAGATCCCTGAGGCATTGGACTGCACAATTTCCTTCAAATTTCTGTAGACTTATTAAGAAATACTTTCTGGGTCTGCCCATTTAACCAAATCTGAATTCACTTAAGTTCTAACATGTTAACTCTATTTCTCCTTCTGTTTCATAAGAACTATACAAGAAACTTTAGTAAATATGTCCCTTAAATTCCTCAAAACACTTGAAAACTCATCTAAGGTATATAAAGGAAGATATTTTCTCCACCCATTAAAGCATTCAACAAGCATCTAATGATTACTTACTATGTGATAGGCTTTGTTCTAGGTTCTACTTATACAATGGAAACACATTAAATATTATATTGCTGGTGTTATTATTTGGAATAAATTTGCATGGCCATGCTGTTATCAATCACATCCAGAAATCTACAAACCTTATGCAACCCCAGAACCCTTTCTTTTCTTAAACAAGTGCATTTTATCTTCTTTTTAACTTTCTCCACCCTCCCCAATGTTCAAACACAGACTGATGAACTACTCCATCAAAACTATGTATCTTAAGTTAAGGAGAGGAGCAAGGAATAGTTTATCTGTAAGATTTATGGAGAATGGAGGAATTTATGATCAAACAAGAGATAGAGAATATTATGAAAGAAAAAAGATAATGTTTATTACATAAAATTGAAAAGTTTTGCACAAACAAAGCCAATGCAACCAAGATTAGAAGGGAAGCAGAAATCTGGGAAAGAATTTTTACAACCAAAGTCTCTGATGAAGGCTCCATTTCTTTTTTTTTTAATTAATTTATTAGTTTAGTTTCAGTTAACAAGATTCAATTCCATAGTTCCTTGATTTTCAAATTTCCTTTACTTCCCTCCTCCCTCCCCTCATGACAGCATATAGTACAGTATAGGGTCTGCAAATGCATTCATATTAAACATTATTCCAATTACAAAGGCATATTGTACTAGGTGGGATGAAATATGGTAAGGAAGAAGTAAAACCAAACAATGAGAGGAACAAGATCATTTAGTTTGCTTCCATCAGGATTCAGGCTCAGTTCTTTCTAGTTATATCTCTGGATGGTGCATTTCTCACTTTCTTGAGTCATTCGGGATTAACTTATATCACTACATTGCTGAAAAGAGTCCAGTCTGTCATAGTTGGTCGTCACAGATATGGTATGTCTGTGATTGTATACAAATTTCTTCTGGTTCTACTCTTCTCGCTCAGCATCAGTTTGTATAAGTCTCTCCAGGTAATTATGAAATCTGTCACCTCCTCGTTTCTTATAGCACAATAAAATTCCATTACATTCATATACCACAACTTGTTTAGCCATTCCCCAATTGATGGGCACCCCTTTAGTTTCCAATTCTTTGCAACCACAAAAGGGCTGCTAAAAATATTTTTGTACATATGGGTCTTCCTCCCACTTCTATGATCTCTTTGGGATATAACCCTAGAAGTGGTATGGCTGGGTCAAAGGGTATAAAATTATTTATAATCCTTTGGGCATAATTCCAGATTGCTCTCCAGAATGGTTGGATAAGTTCACAACTCCACCAGAAATGTATTAGCGTTCCAATTTGCCCACATCCTCTCCAGCATTTGTCACTTTCTTGTTTTGTCATCTTGGCCAATCTGACTGGAGAGATGTGGTATCTCAGAGTTGTTTTGATTTGCATTTCTCTAATTAATAGTGATTTGGAGCATTTCTTCATATGCTTATAGATATCTTTAATTTCTTTCTCTGAAAACTGCCTGTTCATATCCTTTGACCATTTCTCAATTGGGGAGTGACTTGTATTCATATAGATTTGGCTCAATTCTCTATAAATTTTAGAAATGAGTCCTTTATCAGAGACACAAGTTGTAAAAATTCTTTCCCAATTTCCCACCTCCCTCTTGATCTTGGTTACATTGGCTTTGTTTGTGCAGAAGCTTTTCAATTTAATATAATCAAAATTATCCATTTTGCATTTTATAATGCTCTCTAATTCTTGTTTGGTCCTAAAATCTTCCCCTCTCCACAGATCTGTCAGGTAAACTATTCCTTGCTTTACCAAATTGCTTACAGTATCATCCTTTACACCTAGATCATGCACCCATTTAGACTTGATTTTGGTATATGGTGTTAGATAGTGATCTATGCCCAGTTTCTGCCATACTGTATTCCAGTTTTCCCAGCAGTTTTTGTCAAATAGTGCATTCTTATCCCAAAAACTGGGGTCTTTGGGTTTATCGAACAATAGATTGCTATATTCATTAACTGTGGGTCTCCTGCACCTAATCTATTCCATTGATCCACTACTCTACACCTCTGCCAGTACCAAGCAGTTTTGATGACTGCTGCTGTATAATACAGATTAAGATCTGGCATAGCTAGTCCACCTTCCCTAGCATTTCTTTTCATTAATTCCCTTGATATTCTAGACCGTTTGTTTTCCAAATAAATTTTGTTATTATTTTGTCTAACTCTACAAAGTAGTTTTTTGGTAAATTGATTGGAATGGCACTAAATAAATAATTTAGTTTGGGTAAAACGAAGGCTCCATTTCTAAAATATATAGAGAACTGAGTCAAATTTAGAGGAATACAAGTCATTACTCAATGGATAAGTGATTAAAGGAAATGAAAAGGCAGTTTCCAGAGAAAGAAATTAAAACTATCTACAGTTATATGAAAAGATGCTCTAAATCATTGTTGGTTAGAGAAATGCAAATCAAAATGACTCTGAGGTACCACATCACACCTATCAGATTGGCTAACACAACAAAACAGGAAAATGATAAATGTGGGAGAAGATGTGGGAAAGTTGGAACACTAAATCATTGTTGGTAGAGCTGTGAGTTGATCCAACCATTCTGGTGAACAATTTGGAACTACATGCAAAGGGCTAAAAAGTGTGCATACCCTTTGACCCAGCAATATTTTTTCAAGGGCTATATTGCAAAGAGATCATGAAAATTGGAAAAGTTTGCACATGTACCAAAATATTTATAGCAGCTCTTTTTGTGGTGACCAAAAACTGAAAATTGAGGGGATGCCCATCAATTGGAGAATTGCTTAACAAGTTATGGTATATAAATGTAATGGAATACTATTGTGCTATAAGAAATGATGAACAGATGGACTTCAGAAACACCTGGAAAGAATTATATGAACTAATGCTGAGTGAAGTGAGCACAACCAGGAGAATATAGTACACAGTAAGAGCCACAGTACACAATGACTGATTTTGATAGACTTAGCCCTTCTCAACAATGCAAAGACCTAAAATAATTCCAGAGTAATTAATTCTTAAATAATTCAAGACATAAAATGCCATCCACATCTGGAGAAGGATTATCCATATCCAGAGTCAGAATGCAGAGAGAAGCAGACTATTTTCTTTTTTTACTATGTTTTTATTTTGTCTTTATCATTGTTTCTTCCATTTGTTATAATTCTTCTATGCAACATGGCTACTGTGAGAATGTGTTTAATGGGAATGTATGTGTGGAGCCTATATCAGATTGCATACTGTCTTGGGGAGGTAGGGGGGAAAATAAATCTTGTGTAAAGGAATGTTGAAAACTAAAAATAAATAAATTAACTAATAAAAAAACTACACATCTTTAATTCTACACCAAGTCACTGTCCCTGAATGACCAGCCCCAAATCCCCTTATACCTAGCTCCCTATCACACCTTTTCATAGATATCCACATTTTCACCAAGCCCAAGAGCACATCTTCTACCATCAGAATCAAGGTTATTTCCTGAAACTGTTTACAAAGCACGTTTCAACTAACAACTATTAGCATCCATGTGGTGCAGACACTTTTTTATTGATCTTGAGGTGTTTCAGTAGTATCTGACTCTCTGGGACCACATTTTACGGCTTTCTTGGCAAAGATACTGGGGTGGTTTGGCATTTCCTTCTCCAGCTCATTTTATAGATGAGGAAACTGAGGAAATCAGAGTTAACAAAGTTAACCAGGTGTTGCCCAGGGTCACACAGCTAGTAAGTGTCTGAGGCTAGATTTGAACTCAGGAACATGAGTATACCTGATTACTTGCCTCGAACTCTATTTACTGTGTCACCTCAGTGTCTACCAATTTTATCATGCAGTTAATTCTTTCACTTATATACATGGGGTTCAACTCCCATCTTCTTCCAAGAGTTGCCTTTTTCAGTTAATCAATGTCTTTAACATCACCTAGGTCAGAAGTTAAGAACTTATGTCTTTCTATTTTTTTTAAATTTTCACACAAATTAGGGATGGTCAGGGGAATATTCTATTCTGCTGCATTCCCAGTGATTATACCTCCCATAGGTTCAATATCTCCAACCACATTTCCCACGAAGATTATATAATCTTCCCCAAAAATTGTTCCCCAACAGGATTTGCTCCTTTACTATATATATAAACAGGCACAATTCTGTTAATGCTACCAAAACCAGAATATGTAGCTATTTGATTTAATTAGAAAAAATCCTACAATGAAGGGTTTACTTCTTCTCTAGATGTTGTTGTTGCTATTTTGCCTAGTAATATTGATGAGGCAGAGCAGCTGGGGCAAACATATATTGTCCTGCCCCCTATTTCATCAAATGAATTGTCAAATATGCTTTAGTGATAATTTTCAGTAATCCCATGATGTTATTATTTTTGCAGCAGCAGCAGCAGGAACAAAAGAGCTTTTGTTCCTACTTCTAGGTTAAACTTCTAATGTGAGCAGTCAATAATGTTTTGTTTTTAAAATACACACTTGATTTGACAATTATCAAAGATTAATGAATATAGAAAACCACAATTTTATTTTCAAATCATAATTATGCCATAATACTTGGTTGAAAACAATATAAAAAAAAGATTCTGAATGTTCATCTTCTAAGCTTCCAATGATTAGCATGACAATATTACCCAACCTAGAAAGAATTTGTTTAGCTTGACAAATACCGATAGAAACTATAGCTTTTAAGTAAATACCCTTTTTTTTTGCCAAAAGTATGGCTAGTCTTGTGAGGTATCAATAACGTTTTCATTTTCATGATGTTTTGGATGCTTCATAGTCAATTCAATTCATTAAATATTTATATGTACCTTTAATATGCAAATTACTAGATTAAGTACTAAATTCAGCAGAGACAAGGTTTTGAATTCTACCTCTGCCATTTACTTACTGTGTGACTGTGGGAAGATCTTGTAGTTTTCCCTTCATAAAGCTTTCATAATAAGGACAGGAGAGAAATTTCTGTCAGTTTTGATAGGTAAAATAGAGCAAATCATTTCAATGGCTGTGAAGTTATTTTATCCATTTTTGGGAAAAAATAACATGCATAGGTAGTGTGGAAAGAGTGCTGAATTTGGGGTCCATATCCTCCTGACACTCAATATCTGAGTGTCTATGGAGTGTTCAATTAATATCTTAACATCTAAGTTTTTTTTTTATTCTATAAAATGGGGATGTTGATATCTATAATATGTTGCTCTGAGATTTACAGGGATTAAATAAAATGTATACACAATCAGGTAAATACAAGTTATTTTAAATATTTTTCTTCAGACTACAAAATTATAAATTTTCTCTTAGTTTGTTCTGAAAAGCAGAAGAAAACTTTCAGAACATTACAGCTATCTTATTTCAATACTGATCAAAGGATGCCAGCAAAACAATTTGAAACAGTGATCACATAGGTTATCTAGATAAGGCAATTAAAAAAAAATAGAGAGAACAACCTTTATATCTCACCAACAATGAGCAGCCTAGACATGACCTTGAGTTTTCAATCACTTGCAAGGTAGAAAAATAATTGGATAGGGTCAAGACAGAGACTATGTGTTTAAAATTCATGAGAAACTTGATTTTTACCTTAAACACAATCAGTGAATCATAGAATTTCACACAACAAACCCCTATGCTGCTATAGGCACATGGTTTATCTCAATGTTTTTGTTTGTTTTTTTGTATGTTTGTTTGTTTGTTTTTTGTTGTTGTTTTTTGTTTTTACTTCTGCCACTATAGAATCAGGACATTAGATTGAATTTCAACATGAAAGGTGGAAGGTATGACTTCCCATTAGGCTGTAACAGTGGAAGCACAAAGGCAAAACAAGACCAACTTTACCTCACCTGAACCCATTTGCTAAGGGGAAAGAAAGAAAGGAAAGTGAAGAAAAGGCTCAAAGAATCATTGGATTCTGTTGCTCTAACTCTAAGAAAGCTCTCTGCAGTTCCTCTTTATGGTAACTGCAAAAGAATCAAGAAAACCCTTGGAAACTAATTCCAGGCTACCTAAAAGTTCTTACTATTCCTTTTTTTCAATACCAAATAGGTGTTTTCTCTTGAATGAAACATCTGATGTCTTCATGATGTATATGACAAATAGAGAATGAGTTATACTGTTCCCCCTGTGAAACTGAGGCAGGGAAATCATATTGCCTTGCTGGTACAAAGGCTAAGAGAAAATATCATTAGTCATCAATTACCTGAAACTAGGATGGCCTCTAATGGAAAAGAAAAATAATTATGTATAAAGCAACATGGGGCTGGGGTAGGCTCTAATGTTGTCCTTTTTTATACACCCCAGTCACTATTTCATTTTGTTCTGGTGTGTGTGTGTGTGTGTGTGTGTGTGCATGCACACGCACCTCAAAGGCTAGATATTTCTTCTGCAGCTCAGTGTGGAGCAATAGCACATCTATGTCAAAATATAGACAAATTTCTTCATATTTAAAGTTAGGGAGTAGCTAGATGCTGCAGTGAATATTAGGGCATTGGCCCTAATGTCAGGAGGACATGAGTTCAAATCTGACCTCAGACACTTAACACATACTAGCTGTGTGACTTTGGGCAACTCACTTAACCCCAATTGCCCTGCCTTCCCCCCTTAAAAAAAAAAAAAAAGAAAAAACATAAAAGAAAAAAGTTAGTCGAAATTTTGACACTAGTCCAATTGGCCCCTTTCATACACATAATTAATACATAGATTATGAAATTCAGTATATCTGCAAAAGGACTTTTCTTAGGTAAAAGTGTCCTTTTCCCAAGATTTTTAAGTCATGATTAATTTTATTCATTCATTCAACAAACATTTATCAATATCTTTATATTGGTAGAAGATGTTTCTAGGCACTAGAGATATAATGAGTTTAGTCTTTAAAGAACTGAAGACCCTCTAAAATATATGACCATATCTGATAATTTAATATTTGGTAATCAAATAGTCAATATATACATATATGTATATATAATTTATTAATTATTTTCACAAAATTTATGTCAAATATTTTTAAATTTCTCAGTAAAGTGCCAGTGTAGTCATCACAAATTATGTTTGGGGGCTTGAGGAGACTGGGATTTAAAAAAAAATTAAAGGGGTGCCCATCAATTGGGGGATGGCTAAACAAGTCAGGGTATATGCATGTAATGGAATAATATTGTGCTATAAGAAATGAGGAGGAGATGGTTTCCATATTTACCTGGAGAGGCTTATACAAACTGATGCTGAGTGAGAAGAGTAGAACCAGGAGAAATTTGTATATAATCACAGACACAACATATGTGCAATGACCAACTATGACAGACTGGACTCTTCTCAGCAATGCAGTGATATAAGTCAATCTTGAAAGACTCATGAAAGAGAGAGATGTGACATCCAAAGAAATAATTAGAAAGAACTGAGCTTGAATCCTGATGGACGCAAAGTATTTGATATTTTTCTTTTCATTGTTTGGTTTTATTTCTTCTTCACCATTTTTCATCCCACCTAGTACAATATGCCTTTGTAACTTGACTAATGTCTAATATGAAAGTATTTGCAGATCCTATACTGAACTATATGCCATCGTGAGGGGTGGGGGAAGGGAGAGAAAGGAAATTTGAAACTCAAGGAACTATGGAATTGAATCTTGTTAACTAAAAATAAACAAATAAATTTTAAAAAATAATTGATATCTTTGATATAGTAGAAAATGCTTGGAAAAGAAATGTGAAATGGAGCTAATAAATAGAGGAATAAAAGAATTTCATAGAAGTAGTTCAGACTCAGCTCAGATTAAATAGCATGAGCTTTACAGATGATAAAAATCAGCATAGTTATATTATTTTCTCCAGCAACACTTAGCACTTGAGAGGACAAGCAAAGAATTGCTCATGATAAGGGTTAAAATGGGGAGATGACATTATTTCCTAGGATTTATCAAATTCATTCTGATAATGCTCATGACATTATTTTTGCTGGAAGGGAAAAAAACAGTGCAAAATGTGTCTGGTTGATTTGAAGGATAGACATGGAATTTATCTGATTGAGCTAATATTGAACTGAATTAGGTACAGAATTAGGAGATTATGTCAAAATTAAATTTTAGTTATCAAGTAGAGGAGAGAATAGTGAATAACTGAGTAAAAGGGGCAAAAAATTAATAAAAATCAATTAGTCTGTAAAGTAAAATCTGAGGAGAAAGAATTGTAGTTTTCCTGAATGAGAACTTATCAGATTCAAATTACTTTTGACACAATTACTTATACTTTAAAATCTTAAAAATATGATTTAGGAACTTATGTATCAAAGTTCTTTTAGCTTTCCTATAATAGACTATTTATTCATTATACTGGAGAACAACTTTATGATTCTACATAACATGATAGTTTAATGAAAATAAAGTATCTTGTATAAGCCTTACTCCTCTCAAATGATAGAATCAATAGACTTTTATCAGTCAATAAATTTTTTTTTGCTTTTTTTGGAGGGCATTTGGGGTTAAGTAACTTGCCCAAGGTCACATAACTAGTTTCTGTGTTAAATTTCTCAGTCCAGATTTGAACTCAGGTCCTCCTGACTCCAGGGCCAGTGCTCTATTCACTGTGCAACCTAACTGCCCCAGCCAATACATATTTATTAAGCACCTACTAAATACTAGGTACTGTGCTAAACTCTGGGGATATAAAAGGAAGGAAAACCAGCCTCTACTCCAAGGAACTCACAATATTATGGGGGATATTATTGACAAATATATATATGAAGAAGCTTCATATGGAATAAATAAGAATCAATTCAAAAGAGGGAAGGCACTAGGATGCAAAGAATTTGGGAAATCCTTCCCGTAGAAGACTGTATATTGGTTGGGGCTTTAAAAAAGTCAAGGGATCCAAGAGGTACATATGAGGAGGAGAATATTTTCAGTATATAGGAAAACCAAAGAAATTCCCAGAGCTTAGAGTGGGGAGCAAGGGAGGCCAGAGTCACTGGAATGAAAAGTATGTGTCAGGGAGTAAAGGTTTAAGAAGACTGAATGAAGCTGTCATGAAGAACTTTAAATGCCAAGCAAAAGAGTTTGTACTTGATTCTAGAGGTGTTAAGACGTCACTGGCGAGAGTCTCCCTGACTCCAAGCTAAACACTCTATTCACTATGTTACCTAGCTGTCCCTATACCTATAGATTGGAGAGTATGATATGAATGAAGATCCAGCAAAGGAGACTGATAAAAATGAACCTGATGGGTAGGAACAGAAACATGAAAGTGTGGTGTCACAAAAACCTAGACTGAAGAAGTTATCAAGGAGGACAGAATGATTTATAAAGTCAAAGGCAACAGAAAGCTTGAGGAAAATGAGGATTGAGAAAATGTCATTTGATTTGGCAATTAGGATTATTATATTATTATTGCATTGTTGCATTATTATATTTGGAGAGGGCAGTTCTGATGAAATGATAAAATTGGGAGCCTCATAATAAGGGAATGGAGAGAGAGTTAAAGTTTAAAATTCAAAATCTTATGGAAGTGAATGTTGAAAAGTAAAAATAAATTAATTACTTTAAAGAAAAAAGAAGAGAGAAAATGGAGGCATCTATTACAAATGGGCTTCTCCAGTAGTTTAGTGATTAAGGGCAGAAAAGATAAAGGTATGGTTAGTGAGAATGGAAGGATTGAGGGTTTTTTGATAATGGATAAGATATGAGTATATTTGCAGACTTGGTTTTTATTTTGGTCTTTTCTTTTACAGTATGATTAATTTGGAAATATATTTTGCATGGCTACACATGTAGAATCTATATCAAATTACTTGCCTTCTCAATGAGAGGGGGAGAGGGAGGGAGATAATTTAGAACTCAATTTTCAAAAATCAATGCTGAGAATTATTTTTACATGTGATTGGAGACAAGCAGAATCTTAAATAATAAAAAAGATTATAATCAGATAAAGCAAATTTTTGAAATCTTGAATGCAGAGGTGGAAATTTTGTGTGTCATTGCAAGATCAGAAGTATAAACATTTTTATGTGTGGCTGAAGTGAGCTGGGAGAAAGGTCACAAAAGTCAATAAGTTTTGGAACTAATATACTTAGGGTATATTAGTGAGTGAGTGAGTGAGTAAATGAGTGAGTGAGTGAGAGTGTGTGTGTGTGTGTGTGTGTGTGTGTGTGTGTGTGAAGAGAAATATTCCAAGATAAAGGAAAAGCTTAAACTATGCTTTTTGAATGAATTAATAAACTGAAGGGAAGGTCAGAAGACATTAATACATGTCAACTTGTATGCATGATATTGCAGTTTTGTGAAATCTTTAGTCTGGTATATGGAAAAGAGAACAGAAAGTAAAAATGTGGGTTCAAATACCAATATTGGTATCTACGAGACCTTAAATTATTCAATATAAGATGAGAGAGGGGGTATGTATGTATGTAGTATTTTTTGTTTATGTGTTTGTTTATATATACCTTTTTGGAGGGCAATTGGGGTTATGCAATTTGCTTAAGGTCACATGGCCAGTTTGGGGGTCAAGTGTCTGAGGCCGGATTTGAACTCAGGTCCTCCTGACTCCAGGACCCATATTCCATTCACTGTTCCACCCAGCCACCCCAAGAGGTGGCATTTAGACATGAATTCACTTTTTTTAAAAACAAGGGAATTTTAGTAAACTAAAAGTTCACACTGATTTAATAGCATATTATGGGCCCCATGGAACCTAATGTGATCATCCACGCAATTAAGAGGGAAATATTATCTAGTAAAAAGTAGTTGATAGGTCCACTATACCATGAACTGATTATACAACATCTTTTTGTGTTCATTTCAATTACTTTTTTTTCATGACTCTTAGGTAATGTGATCATTCTTGAATCATCTCTTCTTGACCCAGTTTTCCATGTAATTTGTTTTTGGTGCTATATTTCTTACATTATATTCCGAATTTCCTTTTTGTTTTGTGATTTGAAAAATAAGTTGTTATTATCCCATTGAATCATTGTTTCCTAATTGACTTACTTGATTTTTCAAGATGTTAAATTCTTGGGCAAAGTTTTCCACTGTTTCTTCTAAGCTGTTAATTTTACTTACCTTTTTTCCTTCATGGTTATTCCATTTTAATTCTTTGTGGGTTTGTTTATCTCTTATAACTAGGTGGCTGTCTACTCTGAAGTTTATTTAGATTTTTTTAATGAGGTTATCTCCCTTTTATTTTGAAGCCTCAGTATCTCTCAATCCAAGGCATTTCCTTATTGTATTACTATCTTCCTTGAGGGACACAGGATGCTCCTAGACTGGCCTTCAACTAGGTCCTCATCTTGCCACAAGACTCGTAGTCATCCCTTGTGTTAGGTATTGTCTAAGGCTTCCCCTTCCCTTCTCTGTCACTGTTGTTTTGTTCAGGGGCTATTGAATAGGTTCCCACCTGGGACCCATCCAAGACATTTTTTCTGTCCATGAGAGTACAAGCAGTGCCCCTATTTTAGGCTTACTGAAATCTTTTCCCTTTGCTACTAGCTTGCAGGGCCTCTCTCTAGCTAATCTCATGTTGGACCTGGACCACACCCAATTTTGGTCCCAACAAAAAAAGTTTCCAGGGTTCTTTTTAGGGTTCCTGAAGTGGTCACATTTCACTGGTCTTTGCCTAGGACCCTTCTCTAACTCCTGGGCCAAAAGCAGGTCCATCCTAAGACTTTGGGCTTCTAATCTTGGCTGGTGTTGAACTTCTGGATCTGCTTTGCCAGATGTTTTCAAGGTATATTGTATATTTTGTCTACTTGTATACCCTGAAGTATTCCAGAGGTCCTTCTGTAAATTCCTGCACTGGGTGGATTGGTCTATAACTAGTTTTTGTTTCTCCAGTTAATTGTAGATTTATACGTTTTATTGGGAGCTAATTTTTGGAGAGGGGAGTGATCTGGGATACTCTTGTTTAGTATACTGTCTTCTTCCCACAATCTGCTCTACTCCATCTTTGAAAATAATAACTGAGTAATTATATTAAATATTTTCCTCTTGTACATCAGTGGTAGCAGATACATTTTCTTTTCTTTTTCTTTTTTAAAATTTATTTTTGGTCTTCAACATTCACATTTATGAAATTTTGATTTCTAATTTTTCCCCCTGTCTCCCCTTCTCTTTCCCCAATGTGGCATACAATCTGATATGGGATATACATGTTGATTGGTTGTTGAATTTCATTCTCGAAAAGGAAGAAAATGACATCACAATACTAGAGTCGTTACAGTGTGTATGGCTATGGCTGATGAGACCAATATGAGCTCGGAATGTTTTATCACAGGTGGGGCACAAATAGTCCATGGGGGCATTTGGGGTGGATTCCATAAATTTACACCTCTCATCTTTCTTTTGAGCTACTTGAATTTTTCTTTGCTCTTAGAGCACAGCATGTTCTCTGATGACATCAGGCATACCATGCTAAGCAGTCCTGTGCCAGGGTCTCCCATTTTATATAATCAATTGCAAAGTTCTTAAGAGAGACCTTGAGAGTATCTTTGTATAACCTCTTCTGACCACCATGTGAACACTTGCCATGTGTGAGTTGTCCATAAGATAGTATTTTTGGCAAACACATATTTTGCATTCAATCGATGTGGCCAGCCCATCAGAGTTGTGCTCTCTAGAGCATGAGTGCTTGATAGTTTAGCTTAAGAAAGGACCTCAGTGTCTGGTACCTTATTCTGCCAGGTGATTTTCAGAATCTTCCTAAGACAATTCAGGTGGAAAAAATTTCATTTCCTGGTATGGATCTGGTGTACTGGCCAGGTTACATAGGCATGCAACAATGATGTCAGCAAAATGATTCTTTAGACCTTCACTTTAATAGTCAGTCTAATACCTCTTCTCTTCCCACACTTTCCTCTTGAGCCTCTCAAACACTGAGCTAGCTCTGGCAATGCATTTGTCAACCACATTATCAATGTATACAACCCTTGAAACTACATTACTAAGATAAGTGGACTTATCCACAGCATTCAAAATTTTCCATTTGCTGTAACTGATGATCCCATGTATGGATGGTATGTTGGTGGTTGATGGAGCACCTGTTTTCTTGGTGTTAATTGTTGGGGCAAAATTAGCACAAGCAGCAGAGAATTGACCCATACTTTCATGCATATCAGCTTCAGTGGCTACCTTGAGAACACAATCTTCTGTAAACAGAAAATAATTCACCAGCACTCCTTCCACTTTGGTCTTGGCTTGTAACCTTTTCAAGTTGAAGAATTTACTGTAATTGGTAATTGACCTTGATGTCATGAAGACATGTTAAAAAGAATGGGAGGAAGCACATAGTCTTGTTTCTCTCCATTGGTAACTGAGAAAGCATGAAAACAGTGTTCATTATCCAGAATCCAGGCAAGTATACCATTATGAAATTGACACACTGCTGATGAACTTCTTTATTTAACCAACTTTTTAAAATAATTTTCCATAATCCCTTGCAACTGATGGCATCAAAGGGCTTAATCAGATATAGAAATGAAATATACAGACCTCTGTTATGCTCTTGATGTTTCCCCTGGGGTTGTCAGGCAGCCAAAAACATATTATTCATTCCTTGGCCCTTTCTGAAGCCACCGCAATTCTCAGAAAGATGACAATTTTCCAGGTGAAGGATGAATCTATGAAGGAGGACTGGCAAGAATCTTGGCAGCAATGACTAAGAGAGAGAGACCCCTTGTGATTGTCACAGAGCATTTTTTTTCCTTTATAGAGACAGACAAATGAGGTATCCTTGAACTCTTGGGGGATAACGTCCTCTTGCCATATAACCTGAAAATTTCAGTCCATTCAGTCAAAGGTAGGGGCCTTTTAAATCTCAGCTGGAATATAATCAGCATCAGGTACTTTGCCACACAAAGGGAGACTAATGACATTCAAAACCTCTTCTTTAGTTGAAACTTCAGCTAGGGAGGGATTGACTTTAATCTGAGGTAAAAGGTCAATGGCATCGGAATTGATTGATGACAATCTGTTGAATGCATTATGGAAGTATTCAGACCATCTCCCTAGGATCATGTACTTATCACTAATCAATGTGACTTCATCATCACTGAGTAGTTGAGATACTATAGTGTTCCTTCTCACCCTGGGACTGCCTGCTATGATTGCAATCTTGATCTGAGTGAGAGCAAAGTCTTGCCTCAGTGCTAGCAAAAAGATTCCTGTAATCTCCTTCTAACTAGTTGTTTGTCCCCCTTCCTGTCTGTGGGCTGAGAGCTTTGGAAGAAGGTGCTGCAGCTAATGCTACTGATTCAGTCACTCCCAAGGCCTGCTTTTAGTTTGTTTTTGGTGCGGCCACTAAAGTGAACTTCACTCTCATCCAAGTGGGACAGACCTTTTCTGTTGACTTTCTAAGTTGTCTTTAGCTTCTGGGATCAGAGAGGTCTGGAAACCCCCACTGATGCTACTGATTCATTCATCCCAAGGCCTTTTTTTGGTTTTCTGGGGCTAGGTTGGTGCTGTCTTGTCCTGGGCTATAATGTCTTCTTCTCTTAGCCTGATGCATTAGACTTTTCCTTCCAACCTTCTTGTCTTAGGCTGAGAATTTGTTTCACTCTGCCTTTTTCTGGGTTCTGCTACTCTAGAATATTAGAGTTATCTTTAAAGGTTTTGGAAGGGTTTAGGGGAGCACTTAGGCAAGTCCCTGATTTTATTCCACTATGCTGAATCCAACTTCTGTTTCCTGTTTCCAAAATGTTTTTTTCATTAAATACTTCCTTTGTTTCAGAACTCACAAATACCACTTTTTTTTATTTTTTTTAAAGCAATTGGGGTTAAGTAACTTGCTCAAGGTTACATGGCTAGTCATTATTTATGTGTGGGTGCTCATTTTCTGAGGCCGGATCTGATCTCGGGTCATCCCAACTCCGAGGCCGGCACTCTTACTCACTGCGCCACCTAGCCACCCCTTTAGGGCAATTGGGGTTAAGTAACTTCCCCAAGGCCACACGGCTAGGTTTTTGTTTGTGTGGGTTAAGTGTCTGAGACCGGACCCGAACTCAGGTCCTTCTGACTCCAGGGCCGGCGCTCTATTCACTGCGCCACCTAGCCACCCCACAAATACCACTTTTTAAATTCTAGCTACATTGTTTCCTTAAAATGTATTTTTCATATAAAGAAAATACTTTGATGCATTATCTTGAAAACCTTTTTGATTAGATAAAATTTAATGTAGAATTTTGGTGAGAAAATATATTCAGAATAAATGGATATTTGCCTTAGCATATCTTCCCCCCAAAACAAAATAAAACAATGAAAAATAAAGCCTCACTTGAGATTTTAATAGTCTTTTTTTTTTGGTTTCTGACTTTTTCAAAACCTGACTCTGCTGTCCTTTTCATTAACAAAATGGCAGGATTTGGTTAAATTAAACCAACAAGCATTTATTAAGTTTCTACTTTGTGATGAGCATTGTGCTAAATGCTGGGGCACCTGCTCTCAAGGAGAAACAACATGCAAACAACTGCTGACCAAAAAAAAATGCATGACAAATTGAAGATAGTATCAAGGAAAGGACTAAAGCAAAAGCAGATCGTTTAAAGCTTCCTGACAAAAAATTAGACTTAAGCTGAGACTTGAAGCAATGCAGAGAAGATAGGCAGATTTGAGGAAAGAGTTCTAGACATAGGGAATACTTAATATATGTTCATTATAATCCTAGAAAAAAGAGTTCTCACTAACACATCCATAAATATATGCCAAGAATTTATTTCATATTTCATACTTCTCTAGAGAAATTTCATGCATGGAATCTTTGGTAAGATACACTCTTTAAGTAGACTCCATCCTTTTTGACTAGCAACTAAACACCAAGCTTGATGTTTAGACATAATAAGTTTATGTATAAGGTCATTTAGGTCTTTTTGGGTTAGTAAATGTATGTCTGAAGATCAAATGTTTATCTCAAATGGTTTAGAGATCATTTTGATGATCTTTCATTTTGTTATTAGGAGTCTCATGCTCATACCAGGTTCACCTTCTGAATATAAATCCCAAATTTCTGGTGATTTCTATATGATTAGATATGTATTACATAAATAAAAATATAGCAGATGGTAGATTCTGTTATTGGAGCTAATTTCTGATATATTAGTTAAGCCAAAATAGTAAACCGCTGACCTTTTTTTTTAAACAAATGATATAAGAAGTACAAAGGTTCTGTGAGAACATTCACGTATTTAGATAGTTAATAGACTAATATAATTATTACAATATAAATAAGAGGCCCAAAACATTTGTCCTTGTCACCTGGGTTACAAGCTAGGGTTCTTGTCCTTTCTTAAGCATTAAACAGTAAGACTTTGTCTCCAAAATTTAAGTCAATTTATAATCACTGATTTTCAAGATTTGGGTTTTCTTCAATCCCCTCGCATTAATAAACCTCAGATAAATACAATAAATCCTAAGTATAAAAGTACCCACGCTGAAATAAGGAGAAAAATTCTCAGGAAGGCAAAAAATCAAGGAAATAACATTGGAAAACTCCATCTGATTTTCTGTGACTGGGTAAAATAGCTTTGTCTATAGTAGCTGTAGAATGCAGATCCACCATGCAAGCATAGATATAAAGCCAAAGACTTTTGATGTGGTGATATTGGAAAGATAATCATAGTCATCCATACAACATTTTGCCCATACAACATTTACAAATGATACCAAGTATCATTTTATTTTTAAAACAAAAGCAAAACTTCATTAGGTAATTATGCCAAGTCTTTTTAGATTCATTTTATAGATGAGAATACTGAGTTTCGTTGAGATTGAGATTTCGCCATAATAATGCCACTAATTAGTGTCAGAGGCCAGATTCTAACCCAGATCTTTCTGAATCTAGGCTTGATATTCTATTCATTCCACGATGCTACTGGTTCATGGTGGAGAGAGAGGATTCAAATGAGCACAGTTCCTTAACCCCATTCTGGCTTGCCCACTAACCACAGTGCATGAAGAGTTAAAATACACTCAAATATAAATAAAGAAGTTGCAAAGTGGAAAGAGAGGCAAAACATAAAAAGAGTTAAAAGAAGAAAACCAGAAAAGAAATTGTGACTGGAAAATGAAGATTAAGCAGAAAGAGAAACAAAAGTAGAAAACTTAGGCAAAATGCTATAACCTGATAAATTCATATTCAAGATGAATAGGTTCTGATGAGAAATAACCTGAAGGGAAAAAATTATCTTCATCAACTGCCCACAAAATAGAGCTGGAGCTAATTTGAGAAACATCAAATCAAATAATAAACACTTGAAAATAAATGAAAAAAAGATTTATCATCAGTAATTTTATTAATAAAATTGGAACAGGAAAATTGATAACAAAAATCAACAATATGTAGAAAGCAGAAGAAATTTGAATACAGAAGTAGAACCAATGGACAATTCAGTTGTTAGAGTGAAAGAATATACAGCAAAATGAGATGGATGGACAAATTAAATGGAAAATGCCTTGAAAACTCTACTAGCAAAGATGGTGTACCTAGAACATGGAGTTCAAATAGATAATATAAACAGCTATTGGATAGCTTCTAAAATGCAAAGAACTGTATGATTATTAGCCACATTTGAAAAGCTATCAGATGATACCAGATTCATATAGAAAAGATGTTCAAGTATTTTTTGCAACCAAGGTAAGAGTAAAGGAGTACACCCTGCGTGTATTTTAAGTGAACATATATCTAAAAGTATATTTCCATAATGTATTCCCCTTTGGCCACTCTATTCTAACTTCAAATACAGTTCAGTACTTAGCTTGTCTCTAAATTATTTGAACTTAAGGGTTATGGTTTCTTTAGTTTCCATGGAAACCCCAACACTATACTTGAACACTTAGGATTTATTTGTTATCCAAATTGGCTTAGTGCAATGTATAGTAGTCCCATATAAATTGAAAATACTATCTGCCAAAGCAAGAATTTGACATGTATGTATTTTTGGCAAAATAAAAACTGTATTAATACTGATTTTTAGCTAATGAACATGTTCTAAATAATCATGTCCCTATGCCCAGGAATAAAGGAATCTTTTTCCCTTCTACCTTCCTGTGGTTTTGTTCTTGTCTAAATATGTAGCAGGTAATCATTTTAAAGACAAATCCTAAGCAATTGATTAAATATGTCCTATAATTATAATCTGAAGAATAATGTAGATTTTGAAATACTTTTCCTAAGTAATCAAAACCTTTACAATTATTGTACTTTAGCTCTTTTTCTTTTTTTTTTCTTTTCACTTGTTAGCTAATCTAGATATGTAGGGACAGATGATAGGTATCGAAGAATTGTACTACTTGTCGGCACCAGGTTACATGCAGTTCATCACATCATCAAAGAGGCTTGAGCACTAATCAGAAAAGAGGGTGTGATTCTATCAAATAATTTATAACTTTAAAGGACTACATAGCTCTGAAGCATAATACCATATTATGGTGCCACATATCTTCATTTTGGGTTTCTATGTTGTGTAATCACAAGTAAAGCAGGAACCAATAAATAAATCTAGTATTTGATAATATTTTATCGGATATATTTTTAAATTTATTATTATTATTATTAATTTGTTTATATACTTTTAGTTTACAAAATTCAGTTCCACAGTCCCTTGAGTTTCAAATTTTCTTCCCCTGCCTCTCTTCTACCCTCACCCCACCCCTAACATGGTGGCATGTAATCAAATAAAGGATCTGCAAATATTGTCACATTAATCATTAGTCAGATTGTAAAGAAGGAATATAACTGATGGAATGATCAGTAGGAAAGAGAAAACAAAACAAGAAAAAGAAACACAGCAAGTAGTTTGCTGCAATCTGCATTCAGACTCCAAAGCTCTCTCTCTGGATGTGGATATCTCTTTTGATAATGAATCTTTTGGAGTTGTCTTATAACCTTACATAGCTGAGAGGAGCCCAATCTATCAAAGTTAGTCATTACACATATGTTGTGTCTGTGACTGTGTACAGAATTCTCCTGGAACTGCTGTTCTCACTCAGCATCAGTTTATGTAAGTATCTCCAGGCTATTATGAAATCCGTCTGCTCCTCATTTCTTACAGCACAGCAGTATTCTATTACATTAATATACCATAACTTACTTAGCCACTCCCCAATTGATTGACATCCACTTGATTTTCAATTCTTTGCCACAACAAAAATAACTGCTATAAATATTTTTTGCAGATCTATGTCATCTTCTCACTAGTCTGACCTCTTTGGGATACAACCCTAGAACTGGTATTGCTGGGCCAAAGGTTATGCACTTATTTATAGCCTTTGAGCATAGTTGCAGATTACTCTCCAGAACGGTTGGATCATTTCACAACTCCACCAACAATGCATTAGTATTCCAATTGTTCCACATCCTTTCTAGCATTTATTATTCCCTGTTTTGTCATCTTAGCCAATCTAGCCTGTGAGATATGGTATCTTAGAGTTGTTTTGATTTTCATTTCTCTAATCAATAATGATTTAGAGCATTTTTCATATTCTTATAGGTATCTTTAATGCTCTGAGAACTGCCTGTTCATATCCTTTGACCATTTATCATCTGGGGAGTGGCTTGTATTCTTATACATTTGAGTCAATTCATTGTATAGTTTAGAAATGATGCTTTTATTAGAAACACTGATTGTAAAAATTCTTTCCATATTTTCCACTTCTCTCTTAATTTTGGTTATGTTGGATTTATTTCTACAGAAATTTTTCAATTTAATGTAATCAAAATTATCCACTTTGCATTTTATAAAGCACTTTAACTTTTGTTTCATCATAAAATATTCCCCTCTCCATAGATCTGTCAGGGAAACTAAACCTTGCTCTTCCAGATTGCTTACAGTATCAACGTTTATACCTAGATTGTGCACCCATTTCAACTTTATTTTGGTATACAGTGTTAGATTTTGGTCTACACCCAATTTCTGTCATACTATATTCCATTTTTCCCAGCAGTTTTTAGTCAAATAATGCATTCTTATCCCAAAAATGGGGTCTTTGGGTTTATCAAACAGTAAATTATGGTAGTCATTGGCTGCTGAGTGTCATGTACCCAATCTATTCCACTGATCAAATACTCAATTCCTCAGCCAATACCAAGTAGTTTTGATGACTGCTGCTTTATAATCCAGTTTCAAATCTGGTATGGCTAGGCCACCTTCTCTAGCATTTCTTGTCATTAATTCCCTTGATATTCTGGGCCATTTGTCCTTCCAAATGAATTTTGTTACTATTTTTTCTAGCTCTATGAATTAATTTTTTGGTAGATTGATTGGTATGGCACTAAATATGTAATTTAATTTACGTAAAATTTTCATTTTTATTATATTAGCTTCACTCAGCCACAAATAACTGATGTTTTTACAATTAATTAGATATGACTTTATTTGTGTGAAAAATGTTTTGTAATGGTGTTCATATAAGTCCTGGGTTTGCTTTGGCAGGTAGATTCCCAAATATTTTATATAATGTACAGTAACTTTAAATGGAATTTCTCTTTCAATCTCTTGCTGTTGGATTTCATTAGAGATATATAGGAATGCCAAGGACTTATGTGGGTTTATTTTATATCCTGCAACTTTGCCAAATTTCTTTATTAACTCGAGTAGTTTTTTACTTGATTCTCTTAAGTATATCATTATATCATCTACAAAAAGTGATAGCTTACTCTTTTATTTGCCTAATTTGATTCTGTCTATTTCTTTCTCTTCTCTTATTGCTACTGCTGACATTTCTAGTACCAGATTGGATAAGAGGGGTGATAGTGTACATTCTTGTTTCACTCCTGACCTTATTGGAAATGCTTCTAGTTTATCCCCATTACATATAATACTGGCTGATGGTTTTAGACAGATGCTTCTTATTATTTTAAGGAAGACTCCACTGTTTCCTATACTTCATATTGTTTTTAAAAGAAAAGGATGTTGTGTTTTGTCAAAAGCCTTTTCTTTATCTATTGAGATAATCATATGGTTTCTGCTAGTTTTGCTGTTTATGTGAACAATTATACTGATAGTTTTCATGATATTGAACCAAACTTGTATTCCCAGAATAACTCCTATGTGGTCAAAGTGTATTATTCCCCTGATAAGTTGCTGTAGTCTTTTTGTTAATGATTTATTTAATTTTTTTCATCTATATTCTGAGGGAAATTGGTCTATAATTGTCTTTTTCTATTTTGTCTCTTTATGATTTAGGTATCAGTACCATATTTTTGTCATAAAAAGAATCTGGTAGGACTCCTCCTCCAATTTTCACAAATAGTTTATAAAGTATTGAAATCAACTGGTTTTTAAATGTTTGTTAGAATTTACTAGTATATCCATCAGGTCCTGGAAATTTTTTTTCCTAGGGAGTGTTTTGATGGCTTGTTCAATTGCTCCACTGAGATGGGGTTATTTAAGTAGTTTATTTCCTCTTCAGTTAATCTGGGCAATTTATATTTTTGTACATATTCATCCACTACACTAAGATTGTCAAATTTATGTGCATACAATTGGGCTAAATAGTTCCTAATTATTGTTTTAATTTCCTATACATTAGAGGTAGATTCACCCTTTTCATTTTTGATATTCATAATTTGGTTTTCTTCTTTCTTTTTTTTTATTATATTGACTAAAGGTCTATCAATTTTATTGGTTTTTTCATAAAACCAGATCTTAGTTTTATTTATTACTTCAGTAGTATTCATAGATTCAGTTTTGTTGATCTCTTCCTTGGATTTCATTATTTCTAATTTAGCATTTAATTGGAGACTTTCAATTTGCTCTTTTTCTAGCTCTTACAGTTGTATGCCCAATTTATTGATCTCCACTTTCTTTATTTTATATACGTGTCTATTCAGGGATATAATACTTCCTCTAAGAACTGCTATTGTTGCATCCCACAAGTTTTGGTATGTTGTCTAATTATTGTCATTCTCTTGAATGTAGTTACTAATTGTTTCTACAATTTCTTATTTGACCCAGTAATTCTTTTGGCTTAAATTGTTTAGTTGCCTATTAGTTTTTCATTTATCCTTCAATGGACCTTTATTGCATGTAATTTTTATTATATCATGATCTGAGAAGGATGTATTTAATATTTTTGCCTTTCTGCACTGAATTGTGAGGTTTTTATGCCCTAGCACATAGTCACATTTTTGTGTATGTGCATGTACTGGTGAGCAGAAGGTATATTCCTTTTTATCCCCATTCAGTTTTCTCCAGAGATCTACCGTATCTATCTTCTCTAAGATTCTATTTATCTCCTTAACTTCTTTCTTGTTTATTTTGAAGTTAGATTTTTCAAGTTCAGAAAGGGGGAGTTTGGGGGTGGAGCCAAGACGGCGGAGTAGAAACAGCACTTCCAAGGCAGTCCAGCCCACACCACTTCCAAACCATGGAAAAGGTGAACTCTGAACAACTTCTGAAGCTCCACCACCCACAGAACAATACAGAGAAGCTAAACTCCCACTGAGGACAGCCTGGCAGCCTGGCAGGTAATGGCCAGCGCAGTGCCCTGGGAGCCAAACCCTGTCTGGTGGCAGAGTCCTGCTGTGGCAACAAGCCCAAAAGTCAAGTAATTAAGTGGCAACACACCTAGGAAAAGGAAACAAAATAAACAGAAAAATTCAACATTAGACTCCTATTTTGGGGGCAAACAGGATAAAAGCATGGAACAGGAGGAGGACTGTGAGGTAAAAAATCCTACACCAAAAGCCCCAAATGAAAATATGAGTGGGTTACAGGCCATAGAGGATGTTAAGAAGGATTTCAAAAACCAAATAGGAGAAGTGGTGGAAAAATTGGGAAGAGGAATGAGAAGAATGCAGGAAAAGTATGAAATGAGAGTCAACAGCCTGACTGAGGAAAATAATACCTTAAAAAATAGACTAACTCAAATGGCAAAGGAGGCTCAAAAGGGCAATGAGGAAAAGAATAATCTCAAAAGCTCAATGAGGAGATTCATTCCTTCAGAGTTAGACTGGAGCAAATGGAAGCTAATGACTTTATGAGAAATCAAGATGCTGTTAAACAGATCCAAACAAATGAAAGAATAGAAGGCAATGTGAAATATCTCATGGGAAAATCCACTGATCTGGAAAATAGATCCAGGAGAGATAATTAAAAAATTATTGGATTACCTGAAAGCCATGATCAAAGAAAGAACCTAGAAATCATCCTTCAAGAAATTCTCAAGGAAAATTGCCCTGATGTTTTAGACCCAGAGGGGGAATTAGAGGTTGAATGAATCCATCAATGAATCTTTTACAATATAGATCACCTCCTGAAAAAGATCCCAAAAAGAAAACTCCTAGGTATATTATAGCCAGGTTCCAGAATTCCCAGATCAAGGAGAAAATACTACAAGCAGCCAGGAAGAAACAATTTCAATATTGTGGAAACACAATCAGAATAGCACAGGACATGGCAGCTTCTACACTGAGGGATCGAAGGGCATGGAATATGATATTCCAGAGGGCAAAAGAGCTGGGATTGAAGCCAAGGGTCACCTACCCAGCAAAACTGAGTATTTTGTTTCAGGGAAAATATGGTCATTCAGTGGAATAGAGGACTTTCAAGCATTCTTGAGGAAAAAACCAGAGTTGAATAGAAAATTTGACATTCAGACACAAGAAGTAAGAGATGCTTGAGAAGGTAATCAGGGAAAAGAAATCAAAAGGAACTTATCAAAGTTGAACTATTTGCATTCCTACATGGAAAAACAATAACTGTGACTGATGAAACCTTTCTCAGTATGAAAATAATTGAAGAAGGATATATGGGCATATGAATACATATGTGAATGTGTGTATATATGTTTACAGGTATACATGGATAGAGGGCACAGGTCGAATTTGGTGGGAAAGGATGATACTTAAGGGGTAAAGTTAAGAGGTGAGAGAGGAATGTGGCAAGAGGAGATGGGGAGAGACAGGGTAGGGTAAACTATCTCATGTAGAAGAGGCAAGGGGAAGTAGTTGCAGGGGAGAGGAAGAACAGGAAGGCAAAAAGGCAAAAGCATATTCTCATTGAAGTTGGCTCAAGGAGAGAATCACATACATACTAAATGGGATATCTCACCCTGCAGGAGAGTAGGGGAAAGGGGGATGAGAGGGGGGATGATGGAGGGAAGGGCATTCTCGGGGGAGGGGAGGTTGGAAGCACCCACTTTCAAAGAGGGACAGGATCAAAGTAGGGAATGGACCAGGTGGGGGTGGGATGGGGGGGAGGGAAATATAAGCAGTCTTTTACAATATATCTACTATGGTAAGGTTTTGCATAACTATATATGCACAACACATACTCAATTGCTTATCTTCCCAAAGGGAGTGGTTGACAAGGGAGGAAGGGAATGGATCTGAAATTCGAAGGTTTTAAATGTAATATTCCTAATACATATAAATACTATTAAAAAAGAAAGGTCCCCCACTACTATAGTTTTGCTATATCTTTTTTCCTCTAGCTACCTTAACTTCTCCTCTTGGAATTTGGATGCTGTACCACTTGGTGCATAAACGTTATTAATGATGTTGCTCCATTTTTGATGGTGCCTTTTAGAAGAATATAGTTTCCTTCCTTATCTCTTTTAATTAGATCTATTTTTTGTATTTGCTTTGTCTGTGGTAAGGATTGCTACCCCTACATTTTTTTTACTTTACTGAGGCATAATGTATTTTTCTCCAGCCTTTTACCTTTGTGTTGTGTGTATTCCCCTTTTTCAAATGTGTGTCTTGTAAACAGCATATTGTATGAATATACTTTTTAATCTGTTCTGCTATCCACCTCCATTTTATGGGAAAGTTCATCCCATTTATATTCACAGTTAGGATTACTATCTGTCTCTTTCCCTCCATCCTATTCCCTCCCCTGTATATGCTTGTATTTTTCCCTTCTCTCTTCTCCTTCTTAAGGGTTTTCCTTTTGACCACAGCCTCCCAAAGTATTCCTTCCTTGTCAGCCCCACTTCACTTTTCCTTACTACTTCTTCCCTCCTTTTTAGGCACCCGTCCTTTTCTTAGGCCTTCCCCCCTCCTACTGCCTGTAGGGTACAATATATTTTTATACTTAATGCAGTGTGTCATTTTTTCCTTGAATTAAGATTGATGAGAATAGATCTCATGAAATGCTCTTCTCCCTCCCCTCTTTCCCTCTATTATAATGCTTTATGTCTCTTCTCTATAGAGTCCTATGCTTAATTGATTATCTTATTCCCTCTTTATGCCAGAACTTATGGAGGTGAAGCTCATATAATTTTCATCTCCCTCCCTTCTTTCCCTCTATTATAATATATTTTATGCCTCTTTGTGTGGCATAACTTACCATTTTCTGCTTCATTCATACCTCTTCTTCCATTGTGGTTCCTTTGCACCTCTTATCATCTTTTTGTTGAATTTTTACCCACACCTTCTATTTATCTATATCCCTTTTAAATGTTGTAATAAGTATATAATTCTCAGTATTAATAGGTATCAGTTTCCCATATAGGGATATAAACTGTTTGCTCCTATTACATAACGAGTTGTGTGTGTGTGTGTGTGTGTGTGTGTGTGTGTGTGTGTGTGCTTTCCCTATTTACCTCTCTATGTCACTCTTGAATCTTGGAATTGGAAATTGAATTTTCCATTGAGCTCTGGCTTTTTCATCAGGAAGGTATGGAAGTCCATTATATCATTGAATGACCATCTCCTTGCCTGAAAGATTTTGCTCACTTTTTCAGGATAGTTGATCCTTGGTTGTAACCTGAGCTCTATTGCCTTGTGAAATATCATATTCCAGTCCTTCTGATCTTTCAAGGTAGAAGCTGCAAGATCCTGTGTGATCCTCACTGAAGTTCCACAATATTTGAATTGGTTCTTTCTGGCTGCTTGCAGTATTTTCTCCTTTAGTGAGATAGTTCTGGATAGTTCTGGAATTTGGCTACAACATTTTATGGAGTTGTCAGTGTGGGATCACTATCAGGAGATGTCTGGTGCATTCTTTTGATATCTATTCTACCCTCTGGTTCTAGGAGCTCAGGGTAGTTTCCTTGATGAGCTCTTGAAATATATTGTGCAGGCCATTTTTTTATCATGATTTTCTAGTAGACCAATAATTCTTAGATTATCCTTCCTGGATCTGTTTTCCAAGTCAGTTATTTTTCCATTGAGGTATTTTACCACCTTTTTTAGTTTTTCATTCTTGATGTTTTATTTCTCTGATTTTGATGCCTCATGGAGCCATTAGCTTCAATTTGGTTGATTCTAATATTTAGCTAATTATTTTCCTCAGTTAGTTTTTCTTTTTTAAGAAGGTGCTTTCTTCATTGAAATGTTTTTTTCTATTTTCAAAATTTTGATTTTAAAAGAATTAGTCAAATTATTTCCTACCTCTCTAATTTGGTTTCTATAGTCCTTCTTGAGCTCTTCTAAGAATGTTTTCTGGGCTTACAACCAGTCCATATTCCCTATTGGGGCTTCAGCTGTGTGTGTGGAGCCTATGCTCTCTCCTGAAGTTGGTTCCTAACTCTTGCAATGATGGGATTCTAAAATCTTTGTCTTTGCAATTTGTCTTTTACCCAATTTGAGTCAGGGTGTTAGCCATGCCCTCCCTTTAGAACTCCCAAGCCTTCACTATTTTAAAGTTTTGCTCAAGGGCAATAATTTCTGTGTTTTCAGGGTCAGAGGGAGCAGCTGGGGCTCACTCTGCCATTCTGGTCCCTGGAAGTTCAGGTAAGTGCTTTTTAAATTTCCAGTCTGTAGTCTGATAGTCCCAGGATCAGTTGCTGCCACTACCACAGGCCCTGCATTTGTCTCTTACCCAGCTTCGATAAATCCCAGTCCTGCCATGATAGTCCTAGGAATAGCCCTTGCCATTGGTGGATCAATGCACCACATTGTCTGCCTCTGTGCACCACATCATCCACCGATGATAATTTTGTGTTTTTTTACAATCATGAATGAAGTCAGCTATTTAAGAGATGTAGGTCAAATGAAAATTCAAGATGATTTTACAGAATGTGTCTTAATCTCATAGTGTGCTGTAGGTGAAGTGAGTCCTTTAGTCAAAGGAAATGGAAATGGGGTAACCATAAGTAAAGAAGAGTTGCATATTCAGGGGAATTAAAACAGTGTTAAGTGTGACAAGCTGGTGAAATATGATTAAAAGCTATCAATAGACACCATAGGTACTTAACAAATGGCCAATAAAATTCACTTTCCATTCTCAGGACAGACAGGCTTGTGGAGAATATAACCATGTGATTAGAAGTCTAGGGACAACTGACAGTTCTTCATCCAACTGACAGATATCAGAATGATCTTTTCCCATGAGATACAGGAGATGCCATTTCTGTCCCCAGAACCTGAACAAAGATTCATGCAACAAAAAAAACAAAAAACAAAAAAACAAAACAAAAAACAGCAAATCATGATTAAGACTGATCACATTGCTGTTCTGTTCTGTCAAAGAACTATCTTATTTTGAATATTGGTATAGCCCAATAAAATTGAGACATTCCTTCACTAATTCTGCTTCCATGAGGGAAACATTTATACTAGAATTTCCAGACTACTAACCATAATATTTAGTAACAGTCCAAGTCCATGTAAATGATTACTTCCTTTTTCCACCCAAAAAGATGTGAATTTTAGGGGAAACAATTTAGGGATTCTGGGAAGATGGTAGACTAGGTTAGAAAATTCCAAGCTCTCCAGATTTACCCCACAAAAGAGATAAAGTAGAAACTCAGGGCAATCATATAGTGGAAAATAAGAAAGATTAGGGGCAGAACAGTGAATTGGGCATGCTACCAAAAAAGCTAGAAAAAGAATAAATTGAAAATCCACACTTAAATACTAAAATAGTAATACTAAAAACCAAAGGAGAGTTTAACAAAATTGAAATTAAGAAAACTATTGAACTAATAAATAAGAGAAATAGCTAGTTCTATGAAAAATACTATAACATTGATAAATCTGTAGTCAATTTGATTAAAAGAAAGAAGAAAACCAAATTAACAGTATCAAAAATAAAAAGGGTGAACTTGCCTCCAATGAGGATAGAATTAAACAATAATTAGGAATTATTTTGCTGAATAGTATGCCCATAAATTTGACGATATTACTAAATTGAGTGAATATTTACAAAAATATAAACCACTTAGATTAACAGAAGAGGAAAAAATTACTTAAATAACCCTATCTCAGAAAAAAGAAATTGAACCAATTAACTCCCTAGGGAAAAAATCTCCAGATCAGATGAATTTAGAGGCAAATTCTATCAAATAATTAAAGAACTGATTTCAATATTTTATAGAGTGTTTGGGGAAATTGGAGAAAGAGACATATCAAATTCTTTTTGTGATACAAATATGGTACTGATACCTATATCAGTAACAGCCAAAACAGGGAAGGCAAATTACAGACCAACTTCCCTAATGAATTTAGGTGCAAAAATTTTAATAAAATAATAGCAAAAAGATTACAACAACTTATCACAAGAATAATACATTTTGATTAGGTAGGATTTATTCCAAGAATGCAAAGTTGGTTTAATATTAGGAAAACTATCCATATAATCAATCATATCAGCAATAAAAATAGAAGAAACCATATGATTATCTCTATAGCTGCAGAAAAAGCTTTTGACAAAATACAACACCCATTCCTATTAAAAATACTAGAAAACATGGGAATAAATGTAGTCTTGCTTAAAATAATAAATAGCATCTACCTAAAACCATAAGCAAGTAGCTTATGTAAAAGGGATAACATAGATGCATTCCCAATAAAAATGGGAGTGAAACAGGGATGTCCACTATCACCCCTCTTATTCAATTTGGTACTTGAAATGTTAGCTGTAGCAATAAAAGGAAAAGAATTTGAGGAAATTAGAATAGGTAAAGAAGAGACTAAACTATCACTCTTTGTGGATGACATGATACTTAGAGAATCCTAAATCATCAAAGAAAAAAACTACTTGAGATAATAAATAACTTTACCAAAGTTCCAGGATATAAAATAAATGCACATAAACTCTTGGCATTCTTATATATTTCTAATGAAGCCCAACAGCAAGAAATAGAAAAAGAAATTTGATTTGAAGTTATTGTAGACATTATAACATATTTGGGAGTCTACCTGCCAAAACAAACCCAGGAACTATATGAATACAATTACAAAATATTTTTTCATACAAATAATGTCAGATCTAAATACTTGGGAGTAAGTCAGTTGCTCATGGTTAGGTCAAGCTGATATAATAAAAATGACAATTATTCCTTAATTAATTTACCTGTGTAGTGTCCCAAAAATCAAGCTACCAAAAATTAATTCATAGAGCTAGAATAAATAGCAAAAAAATCACCTGGAATAAAAAAAGGTCAAGAATAGCAAGGAAATTAATAAAAAGAAATGCATGTAAAGGTGGCTTATCCATACCAGAGTTTAAACTTTATTATAGAGTAGCAATCATCAAAAATATTTGGTACACATTGAGGAAGAGAGGGGAAGATCAGTGGAATAGAATAGGTACTCAAGACACTACAGTCAACGACTAAAATAATCTACTGTTTGATAAACCCAAAGACTCCAACATCTGGGATAAGAACTCACTATTTGCCAAAAACTACAGAGAAAACTGGAAAATAATATAACAGAAACTAAGCATAGAACAATATTTTACAACATACACCAAAATAAAATCTAAATGGGTTCACAATTTAGGTATAAAGGTTGAAACTATAAGCAATATGGGAAAACAGAGAATAATTTACTTGGTAGATTTATGGAGAAGGGAAGAATTTATGACCAAACAAGATATAGAGAGCATTACAAAATGTAAAATGGATCATTTCAATTACATTAAATTGAGCAGTTTTTGTACAAACAAAGCCAATGAAACCAAGGTTAGGAGGAAAGCAGAAATTTGGGAAAGCATTTTTATAACCAGTGTCTCTGACAAAGGCCTCATTTCTAAAACATATGGAGAACTGAGTCCAATTTATAAGAATACAAGCCATTCCCAAACTGATAAATGATCAAATGATATTAACAGGCAATTTTCAGAGGAAGAAATTAAAGACTTCTATAAGCATGCAAAAAATTGTCTAAATGACTATTGATCACAGAAATGCCAATCAAAAGAAACCTGAAGTACCAAATCTCATCAGTCAGATTGGCTAACATTATAAAATAGGAAAATGATAAATGCTGGAATGGATGTGGAAAAAATGGAACACAAATGCATTGCTGGTGGAGTTGTGAACTGATTCAACCATTCTGGAGCTTAATTTGGAACTATGCCCAAAAGGCTATGGAATTTACATACTCTTTGACCCAGCAATACCACTTCTAGGGCTGTATCTCCTAGGAGTTTTCTTTTGGGGATCTTTTGCAGGAGGTGATTTGTGGACTCTTTCAACATCTATTTTGCCCTCTGCTTCTAAAACATCAGGGCAATTCTCCTTGAGAATTTCTTTAAGAATGATTTTTAGGTTCCTTTTTTGATCATGGCTTTCAAGTAGTGCGATAATTTTTAAATTATCTCTCCTGGATCTATTTTTCAGGTCAGTGGTTTTTCCAATGAAATATTTCACATTGCCTTATATTTTTTCATTTGTTTGGATCTGTTGATCTGCCAAAGAGGGAGAAACAGCTGAGGTGCAGCAGCCACCACCACATGGCTGCTTCCGAGCTCCTGGTCTGCAGATTGTAGGGGGACCAAGCATCCATTCTGAGGGGCAATCACTCTTGCTTTAAACTGCTTGGATCTGGATTGCTGTCTACAGTGGAGGTCTTGGGGTGTGTGACCAGATACCAGAGCCAGTGGAGGCATCTGAGAGGGCAACCAACCCATAGCTCCAACAACTGTGAAAACCCCAGGGATTTCAGACAAAGGTCTACTCTCTGGAAGCAGAGTTCTACTGTGGCAAAAAAGCTCAAAAGTCAAGTAAGTGAGTGGAACATGAGCAAGCAAGGGAAGCAAAGCAAGCTCACCAATCTGATTTTAGATCCCTATTTTGGGGACAAAAAGGATCAAAGCATGGAGCAGGAGGAAGACAATGAAGCCCTGTACCAAAAGCTTCCAAGAAAAATATGAACTGGTTATAGTCCATAGAGGAGCTTAAGAAAGATTTTGAAAATCATATATGAGTAGTGGAGGAAAAATTGGGAAGAGAAATGAGAATGATGAAAGAAAATCATGAAAAGAGAGTCAACAACCTGACTAAAGAAAATAACACCTTAAAAATAGACTAATTCAAATGGCAAAAGAGGCTCAAAAAGCCAATGAGGAGAAGAATGCCTCAAAAATCCAAATTTGCCAGATGGAAAAAGAATCTCAATAGCTCACTGAAGAGAATAATTCCTTCAGAATTAGATTGGAGCAAATGAAAGCTAGTGACTTTATGAGAAATAAAGATACTATTAAACAAATCCAAACAAATGAAAAAAATAGAAGGCAATGTGAAATACCTGATTAGAAAAACCACTGACCTGGAAAATAGATCTAGGAGAGATAATTTAAATATCATTGGACTACCTGAAAGCCATGATAAAAAAAAATCTAGAAATCATCCTTCAAGAAATACTCAAAGAAAATTGCCCTCATGTTTTAGAACCAGAGGGCAAAATAGAGGTTGAAAGAATGCACCAATCACCTCTTGAAAAAAATCAACAAAAGAAAACTCCTAGAAATATTATAGCCAGGTCTCAGGGTTCCCAGTTGAGGGAGAAACTCTAGGAATATTGTGGAAACACAATCAGGATAACACAGGATCTGGCAGCTTCTACACTGAGGAATTGAAGGGCTTCGAATATGATATTCCAGAGGTCAAAGGAGCTGAGATTAAAACAAAGAATCACCTACTCAGCATAACTGAGTATCATGTTTCAGGGGAAACATTCAGGAAAAAATTCAATGAAATAGAGGACTTTCAAGCATTCTTGATGAAAAAAACCAGTGTTGAATAGAAAAATTGACATTCATATACAAGAAGCTTTAGAAGGTAAACAGGGAAAATAAATCATAAGGAATTTATCAAAGTTGAACTCTTTACATTCTTATATAGAAAAATGATAATTATAACTTATGAAACTTTTCTCAGTATGAGAATAGTTGAACAGAATAAAAATGTGTGTGTATGTGTGTGTATAGGAGGGTACATGGGCATATGAATATATATGTGAGTGTCTGTATATATGCCTATGGGTATATATAGAAAGAAGGCACAGGATGAATTGAAGAGGAAGAGATGATACTTAAAAGGTGAAATTGAGAGATGAAAGAATATAATGAGAGGAGATGGGGAGAGAAAGAATGGGGTAAATTATCTCATAGAGAAGAGGTGAGGGAAAACTGTTACAATGGAGGGGAAGAACAGGAAGGCAAAATTCTCATTGAATTTGGCTTAGGGAGGAAATTACATACACACTAAATAAGATATCTTACCTTACAGGGAAGTGAGGGATGAGAGGATGAGAGGGGCCATGATGTGGGGGAGAGCAGGTTTTGCAGGGCGGGGGGGCATGGGAAGTTAGAAGTACTCACTTTTGAAAAGGGATGGGGTCAAAGTAGAGAACTGAACAAGTTGGGGGACAGGATAGGTTGCAGGCAAATATCATCAGTCTTTTACAATATATCCACTAAGGAAATATTTTGCGTAACTACACATGTACAGCCTATATTGAATTGCTTATCTTCCCAGTAAGGTTGGGTGACAAGCGAGGAAGGGAAAGAATCTGGTATTCAAAGCTTTAAAATCAAATGCTTAAAAACATTTTTTAACATGCAACTGTGAAATTAGAGATACAGGCACTGGGGTATAGAGATCCATCTTTCCCTACTGGAAAATCAGAGGCAGAATGAGCAAGGATCTAGGAGAGAGCAGATTGGGGGCGGGGGATTACAGTGGTATTGCTGTTTTGGAGTAGTGGATAGGGAAAAGAAGGGGAGAAAATTTGTAACTGAAAATTTTGTGGAAATGAATGATGTAAACCAAAAATAAAGATAAAGTTTTATTTAGAAAAAAAAAGAAAGTGATGGAGAAAATGTTAATGTATGTTTAACTTGATTCTTTGTCATAGGCACATTTTTCCTCTGCAGGTGGTAGCAAAACACTTACCAGTACGTCATTGCCTATAGCCCGAGCCATTAGTACTGAAAACAAAGGGCTGTATATTCCACAACTGACATAATTACTGTGCCAGTCTAATGTTTATACATTCCCTTTTTTCTGAGAAATTTGTACTCCACAGGTGTATTACCTGGCTACAATATAAACAATGAACTTTGAAATACAATATTTACATTTCTCAGGTTTGTTTCTTCACTCATTTTGCTGATTTGCATGAGTTATTTAATACTGGTAGGATAGATATGAGAGCAACTCATTTTGGGTCATTTTCAATTCCCATTCATCCGTGAATGTTAGTAGGGATGGTAGTATGTAGATGGAAGCTAGAGCCTGGGAACATAACACATGACCCCAGAGAATGTAAACTATCTTAAATAAATTAAAATAGCAAAAGAAAACTTGCATGTGACTTTGGGCCATACCTGCCATTATGCCTTCTTTATGCTGCTTCTATATATTAGTGCTCTGGCCTAAGAGTGGTGTAGGGATCCATTTTACTCTGTCCTATTGTTGCCCAGGAATGGCCTCCAGTGAGTAAACTTCCCCAATTAACTTAATAAATGCTAATAAATCTACATATATAATCCACACAAGCATGGACTGCCCTTTTTTCTTTGTTACCACAATATTCTCTTGAAGACTCTTTAACTATATATTTGGCATAATCAGCACAGAACAAAGCTGTCCCCTTACGTATTAATAATGGACTATTTGGTCCTTGATTAATTCAGTCAGCTCCAGTAAAATCTAGTTGAACAAGTCTACCATGGTCCAGTTGAAATTATGACAAAGAGTTACTTTCATAATCAGAGATGTAGACTTAGTTAAGTGACTGGATCCTTCAAATTACACTATTAGGCGAGAGGAAATTGTGAAATATATACATTTTTACCTCCCTGATTAGAGATTGAAATTCTTCTAGGGCATACATACATGTATACACATAACATGTTTCAGCACGTATATATGAATTATGTACATATCTGTATGCATATGACATATATGCACATAATGTATATGACATATATGCATGTATATTCCACATGTGTTATCTATGTGTACATATAATAGTTATATCCGTATCTTTCCAAGCCATTTTTCTGTCTATCTATTCACCTACCTATAACCTATTGTGGCCCAGTGGCCAGTCAGGTATGAGAACTATAACTACACAAATTTCATTTTGTCCTAGTTTGTGATAACACTGCAGGTTTCAGGGGTTTTGCAGAAACTGAGCCTGAAACAATAAATTTGGAAACGTGTAAGGGTATTCAAGAAATTTCTCAGTGTCTTAAGGGAGAAAGTAGCTATGTATCTATTATTAAACAACAACAGCAAAAATAACAAAACTGATATGGGTTCCTAGCAATGTCACCAAAATCAAGGAAATTGAACTGCTAAGAAAGAAAGGGATGTAATGTGAGTGGCGTAGTTTAGAAGAATCAAACCAGGATTCTTGCAATGTGAACTCTAAATGAATATTTTGACTTGCTCACTTAAGCATTATAGTCCATTCTTCTGGCATGTACCAGATAATCCTACCCTTAGGATTAAAGAATAACATTATAGGTGCACAAAAATTAATGAAAGAGAAAATACCATAGAGATAAGATGGTTAACAATGATAAATACTTGTTTAGAACATTAACAACAGGTCAAAGCTTCAGGGAAGTGAAATTGTGTGGAGGTTTACAAAAGGTTTTAAGATTTTAGAGTGTCCCAGTGTCATTATAGTTAATACAAACCATAAATACAATATACTCAGATTAATAGAAGTTATTTTTCTATCGATATATCTATGTAAGTAAAACATTTTGCAAATGCATGACAAATATTATTTAAAACCTAGTTACTATATTTTTTGGAGGTAGATGTGGTGATGCTTATAGAAGGTATGGGAATCTGGATACAAATTTGTAGTAGCTTTACAATATGACCTGGAAGTTACTCTTTCAATTTATCATCTATTTGTTTACTTGTCCTTTGTCACTGTTTTTATAAGTAAGATTCAATGGTTATGGGTTGAAAGAGGAACAGTTATTTTATAATTCTAGTATTTGGGTTTCATATATATTAAAATTTATGAATAATTCAGTTAAATTTTATGCATGTGAGTACAAATATAAAATACAAATGGGGTAAACATTTTTGCAAATGTTTTTAATGGTAAGTATAAAATGATCGGTGTTTTTTTTTTAACTGATTATTTCAGTGAGATGGAAAATGACTCAGTAAATAAATCAGGCTTAAGTCATGGTCTCAGGAAAATCTAAGTGCCTACCCTTGTCATGTACTAGTTGTGTAACAGGGCAAGTCACTCAACTACTCATTGCCTCAAGAAATATTATAAGACTACAAGTTTGCTCATATACCTTAGAGAGGAGGGCTCTGTCCTAGAAATCACAATTATGGGTCCTTCCAGGACTGTTTTATTGAATAGCAAGTACAGTACTGGGGAAAATATTCAGTAGGATTCTATTATGGTTTGCAAAAGCAAATAATAAGTTGTCTTAGGGAATCTCATTTAAAAAGTTGTAATTTGTGCTTTCTTGGAAACAATCATTCTTACATAGGCCATGGTCTAAATATACATTTATAAATAGGACATGTCTAAATAAACCAAGACTTGTTTAAAGAATATTAAATTTCTTGTCCCAAAAGCTCATTCTTTACTTTAAAAACAATATAGTAAATAATGCAATTGTGTTACCAGTGTTAAAAGCATAATAATGCACAAGAATATCCATAAGGACCAGATACCAGAGACATAACACCACATTATAGATTCTGAAGCTATCCACTCTAATATAGACTTGTTAGGAGATATCTAGAAATTTCCTGGACTGGTGAAGGCATATAGTCATGCCCATAAAATTTTTTATTGTTTCCTTTTATTTTTAGTTAGGAGACTGGAAGTCCTGTGTTTAGTGAGATGTTAAGGCCAATGACTCATTTCATTTCTCCTATTACATAAAACCATTAAGATGGATGGAACCAAATATTGGTGATCTCACATTAATAAGTATAGAATACCTTTCAGTCGGGGGCAGAGCCAAGATGGCAGAGTAGAAATGGCACTTCCATGGAGTTCCTGCCCAAACCACTTCAAAATTATGTAAAAGGGGGACTCTGAACGACCTCTGGAGGTCCAGAACCCACAAAATGGCATAGAGAAGCTAACCTCCCACTGAGGACAGCCCAGCAGCCCAGCAGGGAGTGGGCAGAACAGTGCTCTGGGAGCCAAGCCCAGATCCACAAGAGACAGAGGTTTTAGCCCCAGGGCAGAAGCTGGCTGGAGGGACCCCAGAACATCAGCAGCTGTGGCATTTCCAGAATTATCAACACATAAATGCCTAGGACAAAGTGGGAGGTCAGTGCCCTATGGAGTTTGGGACTGGTTGGGAGAGTGTGTGGCCTCTTTCTCCTGGAGGTGAGAAGCCTCTGAGGATCTGGCACATCTCCCACATTGCCATGTTGCAGCTTCAGCTGCTGGCCTGCAATCTGTAGGGGGATCCAGCAATCAGTCCTGGGGGTAATCACTCTTGGGTTCCCCTTCTTGGATCTGGATTGAACTCTGGGGTGGAAGTCTTGGGGTGTATGATCAGCTTGCCAGAGTGTATGGAGGCTTCAGAGAGGCGACCCAACTAATACCTCCAGCAGTTGGGAAATCCCCAGCATTTGGGATGGAAGCTCCCATGGCTATTGGCAGAGTCCTATTGTGGCAACAAGCCCAAAAGTCAAGTAATTGAGTGGCAACATACCTAGGCAAAAGAAACAAAATAAACAGAAAAATGCAACACTAGATGCCTATTTGGGGGGCAAAGAGGATCAAAGAATGGAACAGGAGGAGGACTGTGAGGTCAGAAATCCTGCACCAAAAGCCCCAAATGAAAATACAAGCTAGTTACTGGCCATAGAGTACCTTAACAAGTAGATAAGAGAAGTGGGAGAAAAGTTGGGAAGAGAAATGAGAAAAATGCAAGAAAAGTATGAAATGAGGGTCAACAACCTGAAGGAGGAAAATAACACATTAAAAATAGACTAACTCAAATGGCAAAAGAAGCTCAAAAAGGCAATGAGGTGAAGAATGACTTAAAAAGCCGAATTTGCCAGGTGGAAAAAGAATCTCAAAAGTTCACTGAGAAGAATTATTCCTTTAGAATGAAACTGGAGCAAATGGAAGCTAGTGACTTTATGAGAAATCAAGATGCTATTAAGCTGATCCAAACAAATGAAAGAATAGAAGGCAATGTGAAATATGTCATGGGAAAAACCACTGACCTGGAAAATAGATCCAGGAGAGATAATTTAAAAATTATTGGGCTGCCTGAAAGCCATGACCAAAGAAAGAACCTAGAAACCACCCTTCAAGAAATTCTCAAGTAAAATTGCCCTGATATTTTAGAACCAGAGGGCAAAATAGAGGTTGAAAGAATCCACAGATGACCTCCTGAAAACGATCCCAAAAAGAAAACTCCTAGGAATATTGTAGCCAGGATCCAGAATTCCCAGATAAAGGAAAGAATATTACAAGCAGCCAAAAAGAAACAATTTCAATATTGTGGAAACATAATCAGGATAGCGCAGGATCTGGCAGCTTCTACACTGAGGGATCTAAGGGCATGGAATATGATATTCCAGAGTGCAATGGAGCTGGGATTAAAACCAAGAATCACCTGCCCAGCAAAACTGAGTATCATGTTTCAGGGAAAAAATATGGTCAGTCAGTGGAATAGAGGACTTTCAAGCATTCTTGAGGAAAAAACCAGAGTTGAATAGAAAATTTTACATTCAGCTACAAGAAGCAAGAGATGCTTAAGAAGGTAAACTGGGAAAAGAAATCATTATGAACTTATCAAAGTTGAACTGTTTACATTCCTACAGGGAAAAACAGTAACTGTAGCTGATGAACCTTGTCTCAATATGAATAAAGTTGAAGAAGGTTATATGGGCATATGAAAACATATGTGAATATATGTGTATATGTTTTCAGGTATACATAGATAGAGGGCACAGGTCAAATTTAATAGGAAGGGATGATACTTAAAAGGTGAAATTAAGAGTTAAGAGAGGAATATAATAAGAGGAGATGGGTAGAGACAGAATGGGGTGAACTATCTCATATAGAAGAAGCAAGGGGAAATGGTCACAAGGGAGGGGAAGAACAGGAAGGCAAAAAGGCAAAACCTTATCCTCATTGAATTTGGATCAGGAAGAGAATGACATACATACTAAATAGGGTTTCTCACCCTACAGGTGAGTAGGGGAGAAGGGGATGAGTGTGGGGTCAATGGAAGGGAGGCCAGGCTGGGGGGGGGTAGTTAGAAGCACCCACTTTTGAAAAGGGAGAGAACCAAAGTGGGGAGTGGACCAGGTGGGAGGTGGGATCGGAGGGAGGGAACATAGTCAGTCTTTTAAAATATATGTACTATGTAATGTTTTGCATAGCTACATATGTACAGCATGTACTGAGTTACTTGTCTTCCTTTTAAAACCATTTTTTTAAAAAAATATATAAATACTATAATTAATACTATTGTGCATGTAATTGGGAGATAAGATGTGCAGGCATTGGGGCATAAGGAGTCACCTTGCACCTTGCCCTACTGGAAAAATCAAAAAAGGTATGGGACAAGAGATTGGAGAGAGCAGATTGGATGAGGGGATATCCTGTGGGACTACTATTCTGGGGTGGTGGGTAGGGGAAAAATGGGGAAAGAAATTGTAACTCAAAATCTATCGGAAATGAATGATGTAAACCAAAAGTTAGTAAAGCATTTAAAAAAAGACTACCTTTCAGTCCTTTCACACTGAAAGATCCAAAGTACTTTGTCAGGGACTCTGGATGCTATCCTAATGTTCTAGACCCATCCTAAAGGGAAGTGAATTTGCAAACTCTTTCCTTCATTCTGAAGATATGTTGTTAACCTCTGACTTTGAAGTCTACCACTTAAGACCTAGCTCAAAGCTCATTTTGTTCAACTTTCACATCCAGGAAATCCTTAAGAGTTATTTCCAATGATGAGTTGTCTTAAATTCTATTCATGCCAAGAGCATGGGTCCATCCTAACTTCTAATATGACTTAAAATGTTTGATTTGCAAGCTTCATTATTCTTTTCTACTTTAAGTCCTGATTATTCTTCACATAGCTTAAAATATTTTGATAGGAGTTTATTCTCCATCTGCCCAATATAGAGCAATCTTCAGGTTAAGATATGCTATGGAACTCCAGGTGTTAGATAAATATAAAATAATCAGGAGAAAGGAGTTCTTATCTTACCTATGTCTATCAAAAGGTTGAGTCAGAACAGGATGTGTAGAAATTTAGCCTTCCTTAGATTCTAAAGTCCACCAAAAGGTTTATGAAGAGTGATGCTGGGTTAGCACAGATGCTATTTTAGATTCCATTAATTAGGATGTCTTTGAAGCCATCTTGCCCCAAAAACAAAAGGTAAGTGACATTTTAAAATATTCTGACTAATGGTCTCCTTTTGTTTGATGGTGTTTAATAATTCGCTAAAGATATTTTAGTTGTTTCTGTCTAAATAAACATGGGCTAATTACTAACACCTGGGCAGATTAGCAAGGCTTACAAGAGAAAGAAATGGGAGCATACAGGCTTACTTCCCAGGAATGCCCACTGGATCAAATCCTCAGGAACATGGTGAGCAGGTGCAGCAAACATACAGTTTGACATAGGGGAATTTCTAAGGGCAACCAAAAAGATTTGGAGTGCAATTAGAACCTCATGAGGCAGCAATCCCACTTTCACAAAAATGTAGAAAGGTATTTTTTCTAAATTGGTATTTCTTCTAGAAAGACTCATCAACTATGGTGGTATTGAATACAAATTTGCCTCAGAAGGAACTGAAAATGTTTGAATGAAATTTCCTTAAGTTCAACTCAAGATCCATTCAAAAATCACCATCTAAATGTTTTTGGATAGTTAGAGAAGGTGGGTCTGAAGGCAGAAGGGGAGAAATGATCCAAAAAAGATGGAAAACAAAAGCTCTGATGAAGTAAAGGAGAATCAAAAGTAGTTTCACAAGGTAAGAAACAAAAAAAAAAATCTAAGGAGAAGAAAAAAATGCTAAAATACTTGCACAATAAAATACAAGTTGAATATACATCACCATATTCTTTGCTTTACATGAGAAAAAAAAACTTACAAGACTTGATAAATGATTAAATGTAGGGTATGAGGGAGAATGCAGAATCAAAGATGAGGTGGAGGTTGAAAATCAGGACACCTGGAAGGATGGTAGTGGCTACCCCAGATATATGGAGAAGTCAATAAAATTGAGGGGGGAAAAGCCAATATAGAGATGCTGTCAAGAAGGTAGGTTTTCTTGGAAAGATAAAGTTCTGTTTTGGACATAATTCAGTTAGAAAAATCTAGGAAAAACATTTAGAATAGCAGTTGAAATGTCTACTAGCTGGCAGAAAAGGTAAAAGCATGACCTAGCACATCTCTATGTGGCTCATAATAGAAGTAGAATTGGGCATTTTGGGCAATACTTACCACAGACCACCTGGAAAGGTAATGTATGCTGTTTTCCCCAATATAAATCTCAAAACTGGCCATGAGCATGATCGGTTGTGAGGAGGGATGCCATCTATCTTGATATTCACTGGAAGTCTCTATTCTCAATGAACAAAGTACTTTGTTAACTCTAGCCTCACTTTGTCAACAAATGAATCTTACAAAAGAGGCAACAATGAAAGACAAGAATATTGTGAAATTTTGTGGATCTAAAAGTTTCTGCTATGGGGAATTCCTCCATAGATACAAACTAATATTTCTATAATATCTCCTTACATTGTGAAATATTTACTCATGTTTTCATATAAATCATTTATAGAGGTTCTACCCCACATGCTGGTTTCATTCCTGAAGTTCATTTTTAATATTTTGTGTGCATAGAGCAGCACTTAAACCACCTGTTATACCTTGCTCTCATTATGTAATTGTCCATCTTCTTTCTTTATAGTTGATTATGCAAATAATATTTTTTAAATCTTGCATTTATTTGTTAGTGACATGTGATATTCCATTTATGTTTACCATGCTTTACAATTTAGTTCATCTTTAATTATCATTCTTCCAAGATTTTAATGCTCCATAATGTTCATTCATTTAGTATTTAGGAGACAATTGATATAATCAACATTGATCAGCATTTTATGCTTTATTATTATGCTTATTGATAAAGTAATCAAAATTGAGTATATTCAATTTATTATTTCACATTTCTATTCATACTGATGAATTCTGGATAATTATTCACAGATTAGACAGTAATGCTCAGAATGCCTTAATTTCACAAATTTCACAAACAATTTAACAAATATAGTTAATTTTCCTTATCCCATTCAGATCATTTTCTATCTAGTTGCTGTCTAAGAAATTAGACTACTCACTTGGAGGGCTATCTTACCATAAATGTATGTCATAATCTTACCAATAGACCTTTTCATACACTTATTTTCTCTCGTATAGGCTTATTAAAAAACATATTTCCATGATAGTCATGTTATACATATTTATATATATATGTATTAATGTGTATATGTATGTGCACATGCATGTGCAATATATGCATATGTATACATTTATATTCATTTTCAGTTCTTCAGGGATTCTTATATCTCACATAGATTGTTAAATCCTCATATTCAATATGATAAATTGGTTGTCCCTTTGTTCTATCTACAAGCTCTGTATTTTGTTTATCCAGTTATGTGTCAGAATATATGTCATAGACCTGGTATTAACTAGGTTCTGTTTCCCATACAATATTCATTTCAAACTTCTTTGCAGTTTAAAAACTATGTGATTCATGAGAAACTATTACATCCATGCCATGCCACTTTGTCCCTGCCACACTATTATTGTGCAGGGGAACCCCAAGGGACTGAGGACTATTTTGTACTTTGTTTCATTGGTTTCTAGAGCAGCATAATGTAGGGATTAAAAAATTGGACTTACAGTTAAGAAGATACTGGTTCAAATCCTGCCTGAGATTCTTGCTGTATGTGTTATATTTGGCAAGTCAAATGACCTATCTGTGGCTCAGTTTTCTCAACTGTAAAATACCTCTAAGGTCCCTTGCATTTCCTTATGATACTATGAAAGTCAAAGCATACATTGCCTATTGATCAACTTACTGAAGATAAGTCTTTCCCTTTATAGTCTGACTGTTTCACTGATACTAAACACATCTGTCACTGAAATGCTACTCAGGGGACTTCCAAAATGGTGAAACTTCCCAAAGGTTTTACTTAGATTTGTTTTATTTCTCTTAGTCATAGAGGTATATGTTGATTAACATTTAAACATAGTTAAATGTAGAAATGAAAAAAAAATCATGAGTTGTGTATTTTAAAATGTAATGGATAATTACGTTATGTTCTTTGTGATGTTCTGAAGTGGAGAACCTTACAGTCACTTATACTTAGCTAAATGATATATTTCTGGACTGAATCTCAGAAGAATGAATTGAGCAGGATGAGAAAGAACAGACAAACAATCACTACCACCACCCAGGAAGTGATAAATAATTTGAAAGCCAAAAAATATATAAAGTATTACATTAACGATAGATGATGTTTTCCTCATCAATTATTTAAAACAATCCATCACATTCTTCCCAAGTTGCATGTGAAATATTCACTCTAGGTATTTCAGATTTTATGCATTCATCCTGAATCTGTCTCAGGTTTCAAGGGGAAAATGTTCAACTCTAAGCAAGTCATTTGATTTGTTTTCTTTACCAAATCCAAAAAGGGTATATTTTTTGTTGAGAGTTGAATCATGGAAAAGCACTATTAAGCTGGTATGGAAATACATAAGCTACTTACTTGTATTAGTTCAGCAATGTATATTCATGCTTTGTACCATTGACACTAATCCTACATACAACTGTATAATTTTAATAGTACTAAAAATCTCAACACTGGAACAAATAAATCTATGAAGCAAGAAAGAATGCAATAACAAAACAAGATTAAATCTGACAACATGATAATCACTTAAAGGTGACTTTTTGTAATGAATAATGAATAAACATATCAGTAAGTTCCATTTATAAAAAGAAATTTTGTGTTAGAAAATGAGCATTTGGATTACAAAACTTTATAAGAAAAAGCCATAGGATGGGCTAGAGGCCTCAATACATATTAGCTCACTTACAAAAAAATTAGTGGTCAGTGGTTTCATAAATTAATTTTATTTTCATCCCTACTACTCAGGGCTAATTAATGCTGAATATTTATTAAATTGATCATTTCAGTGCCCTCAGCCTAAAAGAAATGCCTTTCTCTTTTCTAACCACTGAACAGAGACTAAATGCCTTGCTCTATACTAAAGATAATCTTCAACTAGCTACTTATTTTCCATCAAATCCTCTTCCACACTGCATTTAAGTACAAGCAATCCACTCAAACAATTTCTATCTTAATCATGTAAGGGGGGAAATGAAATAAAATTAAAAGAAACAAGAAGGAAACATAGCTATAAAACTTGCAACACAGAAACCAGGTATCATCTAATCTGAGGAGTTATGCTGAGCTAGCATGTTGAAGGAAAGGAGAATTCATAATTATCTTTCTAGAAATTTTAAAAATTTGCTTCATATTTAATAGTATTTTATTTTTTTAATTATATGTAAAAGTGATTTTCAACATTTACTTTTATGAGATTATGAGTTCCATTTTCCCTCTTCCCCTCCCCCTTCCAAGGCAGGTAATCTGATATAGGCTATACATATACAACAGTATTAAACATATTTCTGCATTACTCATGTTGTAAAGGAAAAAAAACAAAAAGGAAAAACCACAAGAAATATAAGAGAGAGAAAATGGTATGCTTTGATCTGCATTCAGACTCGATAGTTCTTTTTCTGGGTGTAGAAAGTATTTCACATCATTGAGTCTTTTGGAATTATTGCAGATCATTATATTGCTGAGAAGAACTGAGTCTATCAAATTTGGTCCTCACAGAGTGTTGCTGTTACTGTACATAAGGTTTTCCTAGTTCTGCTCACTTCACTCAACATCAGTTCATTTAAGTCCATGTTTTTGTTTTTGTTTTTGTTTTTTTCCCTGAAATCCACCTTCTTATCATTTCTTATAGGACAATAGTATTTCATTACATTCATAAACCACAACTTGTTCAGTCATTCCCCAATTGATGGGCATTCCCTCACTTTCCAATTCACAAAAAGAGCAGTAATAAATATATTTGTATATGTGGGTTCTTTTCCTGTTTTATGACCTCTTTGGGATACACACTTCGTAGCTGTATTCCAGCAATTCGTAAGAGATGATAATTCAGGGGAGAGGAGTCAAGATGACGGAGTAGAAACAGGACTTTCTTTCAGCTCCAGCTCCCACCTGCCACAATTCATGCAAAAAATGACTCTAGACGAACTTTGGAGTTAAAGAACCCACAAAATGTCATAGAAAAGCTAACCTCACACTCAGGACAACTGGCAGCCCAGAAGGAAGTAGCCATAGAAGAGCTCTGGGAACCAAACCCAAACCTGCTTGAGCCAGAGAACTTAGCCCCAGGACAGCCTGACCAGCCACTGTCTAGAGGAACTTCAGATCACTGGCATCTGTGGCAGTTTCCAGAATCATCAACCAACAGATGCTAAGGACAAAGTGAGAGGTCAGTGCAGTGTGGACTTTGGGATCCAAAAGTTTGGGATTACATTCAGCCTTTGACCCCAAGGCAAGAAGAGGCTGAGGCTCAGTAGCTGAGCATCCACAGCAATGTGGCAACTTCAGCTCCTGGCTTGCAGATTGTAGGGGGACCAAGAAACCAGTTTGACAAGTAATCACTCTGGCTTTAACCTGCTTGGATCTGGATTGTGGTCAAGGGGGTGTGTGACCAGCTTGCCATAGCATGTGGAGGCTTCAGAGAGGGCACCCAACAAATACCTTCCAAAGCTGAGAAAACCTAAGCGTTTGGGATGAAGCTCCCCTGTCTGGTAGCAGAGTCCTACTGTGGAAAAAAAAAACAAAAAATTCAAGTAATAAAGTGGCAACATGAGCAAATGAGGGAAGCAAGGCAAACAGAGCAACCCAACTTGACACTCCTATTTTGGGGACAAAAAGGAACAAAGCATGGAACAGGAGGAAGACAGTGAAGTCAGAACTCCTGCACCAAAAGCCCCAAACGAAAATACAAGTGTGTTATAGGCCATAGAGGACATTAAGAAGGATTTTGAAAAATGACTAAGAGAAGTGGAGGAAAATTTGAGAAGAGAAATGAGAACAATGCAAGAATATTATGAAATGAGTGTCAACAAAACTGACTGAAGAAAATAACACCTTGAAAAATAGACTAACTCTAATGGCAAAAGAGGCTCAAAAAGCCAATGAGGAGAAGAATACCTTAAAAAGCAGAATTTGCCACATAGAAAAAGTATTTCAAAAGCTCACTGAAAAGAATCATTTCTTCAGAATTAGATTGGAACAAATAGAAGCTAGTGATTTTACAAGAAATCAGGATACTATTAAACAGATCCAAACAATTGAAAAAAATGGAAGGCAATGTGAAATATCTTATTGGGAAAACCACTGAACTGGAAAATAAATCCAAGAGAGATCATTTAAAAATTGTGTGACTACCTGAAAGCCATGATCAAAAAAAGAACCTAGAAATCATCCTTCAAAAGATTCTCAAGGAAAATTGCCCTGATGTTTTAGAAGCAGAGGGCAAAATAGAGGCTAGAAAAATCCACTGATCCCCTCCTGAAAAAGATCCCAAAAAGAAAACTCCTAGGGATATTATAGCCAGGTTCAGGAATTCCCAGATCAAGAAGACAATATTACAAGCAGCCAGGAATAAACAATTTGAATATTGTGGAAAAACAATCAGGATTACACAGGATCTGGCAACTTCTACATTGAGGGATTGAAGGGATTGAAATATGATATTCCAGAGGTCAAATGAGCTGGAATTAAAACCAAGAATCACCTACCCAGCAAAACTGAGTATCATGTTTCTGGAGAAAATGTGGTCATTCAGTGGAATAGAGCACTTTCAAGCATTCTTTAGGAAAAAACCAGAGTTGAATAGAAAATTTGACATTCAGATACATGAAGCAAGAGAAGCATGAGAAGGTAAACAGGGAAAGAAATCATAAGGAACTTATCAAAGTTGAACTATTTATGTACCTACATGGAAAAATGATAATAGTAACTGCTGAAACTTTTCTCAGTATGTTAATAGTTGAAGAGGATATATATGTATATATATATATATACATATATATTTATATATACACATATATTTATACATATATACATATATGTCTATATAGGAGGGTATATGTGCATATGAATACATATGTGAGTGCGTATATATGTCTACAGATATATATATAGACAGAAGGCACAGGAATTGTGGAATAAGAAGGGATTATACTTAAAAAGGTGAAAGAGGAATATAATGAGAGGAGATGGGGAGAGACAGAATGGGGTAAACTCTCCCATATAGAAGAGGCAAGGGGAAATATTTGCAATGGAGGGGAAGAACAGGGAGCAAAATGGAATGGGTCAACATTTTTCTCATTGAATGTGGCCTAGTGAGGCAATGACATACAATAAATAGGGTATCTAATGCTACAGGAGATTAGGGGGTAGGGGTGAGAGGGAGCATGATGCAGGGGAGGGTAGGCTTGGAGGGAGGGCAGTTGAAAACAACCACTTTTGAAAAGGGAAAGGATCAAAAGTAGAGAAGAGAACTCCTGGGAGGTGGGATAGGAGGGAGGCAACTATAGTCAGTGTTTTACAATATATCCAGTATGGAAATGTTTTGCATAGCTACACATGTGCAACAGATACTGAATTGCTTATCTTCCCAGTAAGGGTGGGTGACAAGGGAGGAAGGGAATGAATCTGGAATTCAAAGATTTAAAATCAAAATCAAATGTTTAAGTACACACACACACACACACACACACACACACACACACACACACACATATATATATGAGTGTGTGTGTGTGTGTGTGTGTGTGTGTGTAATATCATTAATATTATTTTACATGTAACTGGGAAATAAGATATACAGGCACTGGAGCATAGAGATCCACTGTGTCCTACTTGAAAGTTGGAGGGGGTATGCAAGAAGACATGGGATAGAGCCTATTGGAGGAGGGGATATCCAGTGGGATCGCTATTTTGGGGTGGTGGGTAGGGGAAAAGTGGGGAGAAATTTTGTAACTCAAAAGCTTGTTGAAATGAATGACATAAACCAGAATTTAATACAGCATTTGATTTAAAAAAAAGAAATGATAATTCACTAAACTTTGCCTTAATTCTTTGCTGTTCTTTACTACAAAGCTAGAGCCTGATAATCTACTATACTGAGCTTCAGGTACATATTGAGATGTTTTTAAAGTAACTACCATAGACATTATGTGGCTCCTATCTTTTGTCAGTTTCCTCTCTCCTTCTTGATGACTCTGCTTTTCCAATTCTCTCATATTAATGTTCAGTTTCTGTGATGAATTCTCCCCTGTCTTGGACTGCAGATCAAAAAAATGTTTAATGAATACAATATGTTGTGGGGAGCTGAAGATGATTAGTCTATTAGTCCAGTATAGTATGAAAATCTAAGGCAAAATAAATCTAGTAACTATTAATGGGCCTTAAATATCAAAATGACAATAATATTTATGGTAAATTTTGTTAAAGTAATAATTCTTAGAATAAAAAAATATTGCATTAAATAGTAATTTATACATTAGAAAGAATATTCACATTCTAGTTTTTGTGGTGTTTTTTTGTTTTCCTTTTTGTTTGTTTTTTGGTCCTCACAATTCTCTGAGATAAGAGAGGGAGGTGTGATATTGCCATTTTATCAATACAGTAATTAATAGTCATAAAGGATGACTTGTGTAATAGCTACTAAATTATAAAGAAAATGCATTTTTTATGAAAGGAATAACTATACTAAGTAATAGATCCTTTAGGTGTTATAGTTTAAAAATAACTTTCCTCACAACCAAACATTATTTGAGAATAATTGTTTAAATATTACTGTATTTATTTTTAAATGAGGGAGGTAGACTCAAAGCAGTTAAATGGCTTTCCCAGAGTTACATGGCAAGGAAAGTTAAAATTTTAAACTGATTATGTCTTCCTTCTCATACAACATACTTTTTACAGTGTTTTATTTTACTATGCTAACAGTTTAGGAAGTTAGGTGGTACAGTGAATAGAGAGCAAGATACGAAATCAAGAAAACCTGAGTTCAAATTCCACCTTGTACATTTACTAACTTTGTGACACTGGGCAAATCACTTAATCTCTGTCTACCTCAGGTTCTTCATCTGTAAATGGGAATAATAATAGCACATAACTCCTAGAGTTGTTGTGAGAATCAAATGAAATAAGAAAATGTAAAGCTTTTGGCACAGGGACTGACATGGAGTAATTACTGGACAATATATATGTTATCTCTAAAAATAATTATTATCATTGCTTTGGCATTATATTAATAAGAGATGTTTATTTCCCAGATATCATGGTGGTATAATCAAAATTTGTTGAAACTTTTGCCTATCCTATATTATGAAATCTTATTATAATATTTTAAAATGTTCACTATGAAGAATTAAGAGAAACTTAAGAAGACTTACATGGACTCATCCGATCTATCTTACCACTCTTCTGCCTCCTTTTCTCTTTCTCCCAGATCACCTTCTAACTGTAGGTGTCCTTCAAGGTTCATTCCTGGACCATCCTCTCATCTCCCTCTAAAATACTTTACCTGGTGATCTCAACTCCCATGGATGCAATGCTCCATCCTAATGATCCTCAAATCTATCTATATTACACAAAACGCTCTGTTGACCTTCAGTCTAACATCTCCTACTGCCTTTCTGCTATCTTCAACTGGACGTCCAGTAGAGAACTTAATCTTAGTATGTCAATACAGAACTCATTATTTTTCTGTCTAAACCCCATCCCACTTCCCCTACTATAGAGGGCAACACCATCCTCCCAGAAAATAATGATCAAAACCTATGAGTCAGACTGTTAGTTTGCTGTCTCTCATATGCCCCACATTTATTCTACATCTAAGGCCTATCAATTTCATCTTTGCAATTGATGCAATGTCTTGAATATGTCTTCTCCTCTCCTCAAACATTGCTACCAATCTAGTACAGGTCCTTAACACCTCATACCTGGGCTACTATAATTGTAGTCTGGGCAGATTTGCCTGCCCAGACTCCCCACCCCAATTCAACCTCCATGACATCAACAAAGTGATTTTCCTAAAGCCCAGATTCCATCATGTCAGTCACCTACTCAAGAAACTCCAGAAGCTCCATGGTATATCCATAATCTAATACAAAATATTCTGGTATTTCAGTCCTTTATAAACTAGTAACCTCCTACTTTTCCAGTGTTTTTATACCATACTCCTCAACCATGTACTCTAAGCCTCTTTTCTAATTGTTTTTCCATAAAAAAGACTTTATATCTTAGGGCTCTGCAAATTTTCTCTGGTTTTCCTCCATGTCTGGAACTCTTTCCCTCTTCCATTCCAGCTATTGACCTCCCTGGTTTCTTCAACATTCCAACTAAAAGCCTATCTTTTACTGGAAGACCTCCCTAAACACTCTTAAATTTTAGTGCATTCACTGTTAATCATTTCCTATTTATCCTGTAAAGTAAGCTAGGTGACATAGTAAACAAAACGCTAGGCTTGAAGTCAGGAAGACATTTTCCTGAGTTTAAATTCAGTCTCTGTCCCCTACTAGCTGTGTGATCCTGGGCAAGTCATTTAACTCTGTTTGCTTCAGTTCCTCATATGCAAAATGAGCTGGATAAGAAAATGGCAAAGCATGCCAGTATTTTTGCAAGGAAAACCTCAAATGGGGTCACAAAAAGTTGGGCATGACTGAAACAAATCAACGACAACAACATTTATCCTGTATATAGCTTAATTTGAATGTATTTGTTTACCTGCTATCTCCCTTATTAGACTGTAATCTTCCTGAGGGCAAGATTGTCTATGACTCTTTTTGCATCTATGGAATTTAGCACAGTGCCTGGCACATAGTACATAGTACATTTAATTGACTGACTAATGAATTAATGATGAGAAAAATAAGCAGAATCAAGAGAGCAATGTATATAGGTAACCTAATAATATGATAGAAAGCAACATCTGCAGACCTTCGAAAATCTAACATTCAGTAAGTTCTGTGGTTTCCAGGTGTGGAATGAGATATATATTTTCAGATGTGTGCAATATGCTGCTTTGTTTTGCTTGACTGTACTTATTTTTACAATGGAGTGTATGAATTCAGAAGAGACAGTGATGCTATAAAGAACAGAAATGAAATATTTAGAAACTTTGACAAAGAATGTAATCTCAATATGGTAGAATCCATGGTCTTTCTACTACCAGTAGCACAGTGACTTGAAAACAATAGCAATTTAATAAATGTTATATAGATTCTTTCTGTGGTCCTTAAAATTAAATCAATTCAATCTACGAAGTTATAGAGAGGGTGTAATCTCTATTTATGAAGGTAGCATCCACATTGACTAAATCAGAGATCCTTAAATGATTACAGTTTATGAAGCACTGCCCTCAGGACAAACTATCCTAGGATACAATAGTACAAATATAATTATTTCCATTTTCTAGATAAGTAAATTGTGGCTATTAGAAATTAAATGGCTTAACCTAAGTCACAGGGATAATGGAGTTAAGGTTTGATTCCAAGTCTTCTGCTTATCTTATCTTAAGGAATTTCTATTAGATAATATCTTAACTCCCTTCCAGGTACAATGCCCTAATTTCTATATCTCTATGACCTAAGAGTACATCCAGAATTCTGCAGAAAGAAGCTGCTACCTCAGTCACTGTTTCATTGGCAGCCTAAACAACTCCTCTATCATATCAAAGCAGTCAAGATCCTTATTCACATAAGGTCCTAGATAGTGGTATAAGGTCTTCTGTGAACCATGAAATGGTTAACACTATAGAAGGCTATCATTGCTCTAATCCCTTGCTGGGTTTCAAAATACTATTTTTTTTTTCTATTCTCGAACCATTACTACTTCCTTGCTTGGACATCATAAGGGAGATTTGTGTGTTTCTAAGGGTGATTTCCATATAAAATACAATAATGAGATAAGAGGTATTCTCTTATTTGGAAGGTATGTTAAGTGAGTACCAATGCAAGCAGTGATTTAATCATGCATTCTTTTTCTTTGCTGAATATATAATGTATAAACCCAGAACATTGTAGAGAAGAGTTTATTTTGTTTGTATTAAACATGCTTTCTCTTTCTCCTGAAAGAGTCTTCCATAGGGAGTCTGTAAAGATGAAAAAAAAGAAAAAGGTATGATGAAGTTTCATATACGGTGCAGTGAGGTAGCATATCAGAGTAAAAGAAATAATATAAAATAGGTATGCAGTCAGTAAGAGAAATTTTAAAAGTCAGAATATTAATCAAGGCATTTTCTGCAACAAAAAGATAAGTAAATATGAATTTTGAAAAACAGATATGCTTTTTTCCGTAGCCTACATAAATTGGATGCTCATTGGTATGTATTTTTCATGGCAGTCCTATGATTCTATAACTAACATATTTTCAGATACCTCAGCTCCAGAAATATGTTAACAAATTGGCAAGAACTCATGAGAGCAAGAAAAATGGCAAAGGAATGAGAAAAATTACTCCGTGACTTATGATTTATTGTTTAAATTTACATAATTTTTCCATTATAGAAGAGCTCTGGGAACATTTACAAATAAAAAGAGAGGAAATGATAATGCAAGTCCTTCACATATTCCATTGCTCATTTGAATTATTAAAACAATTGTCAAAGGAATCAAACATTGCTTAATTGCCAATAGGACAGTAAATCTAATCTTGTGTATATGTTTAGGTCACAGAATTGACAATTATATTTTGATCACTATTTAAAGCATATTCATTGTACCAGAAGATTTTGATGGCCATGAAGGACCTCAGGCATCTAGGATGGGCTGGAAGGGAATCTCCCTTAGATATAGGTAAATACATATATTTGTAGAAAGGAAAGTGAGGTCTTTAAATTATGTAAACTCAGACCTTCTCTATTATTCTTCAAACTAATTAAGATATCATGCTTAATCTTAGAGTTCTGTGTTTATTTCAGTATCTGCTCTTGTTTCTTGTTAAATATATGAATCAGTAGGTACTCGCATCTTCTTGTTCACCATTTTTGTTTTGGGGGAACTTATTTTGCAAAAGTTATCTACCCTGTGTTTTTTCCCTACTTGAGAATCATTTTCTCTTTGAGATACTACAGAGTCATCCAAGGTTAGGGCTAAAAGGGAAATTAAAGACAATGATCTAATATAAAATCTTTTATTTAATATTTATAGAAGGTGAGTTCTAGGGCTATTCTCCCAAAGAAATCAATGAAAGAGTAAAACATTTAATATCTACAAAACATATTTTGGCAACTCTTTTTGTGGTAGCCCCAAAATGGAAATTAAGGTAGCTTTTTCCTCCTGGAGAATGGCTAAACTAGCTCTACTACATTAATATAATGGAATATTTTTGTGCTATTAAAATGATGAGATGGAGAATTTCAGAGGAAACTGGAAAGACATTTATGAACTGATGGAAAACAGTATAAGCAGAACTAGAAGAACAATTAAGCATGATATGATAACATATGATAACAATATAGAGAAAACCAACTTTGAAACATTATAGAATTCTGAACAATGCAATGATAAACTAAGACTCTGATATGCTATTCCCCTTTCTGACAGAGAGGTAACTTCAAATTAAGAAAGAAAGATCCATTTTCAGATGTGTTTAATGTTGAATTTTTATTTTGCCAGACTATACAATTATTTTGCCAGACTATACAATTATTATTTTTTATAATGGAACAGGTAGCAAAGAAGAATTATTGATTTAACAAGTCACTTGTTATTTGAAAAATAAATATAATACACTATTTAAAAAAGAAAACGACACCTTGGCAGGGGTGAAGGGAATTGTCCATGTTCATTGAGTTAGCAAGTGTGGAAATAAGACTTGAACCTTGGGTTAACTCCTATCACAGTGTGCTTTTTTAATACATGATAGTAAGTTAATAGATTACTATGGAAATGATAGCAGATCATTTATATTTTACATCTCTTCACGGGCTTCCTTTCAGGTTCATTTAAATGTATTCTCAGGATGATATGGCTTAGCTTGAATATCTCATGCACAATTTTGCAGGCCTCTTTTTGCTCCAAATGTTTTTCATCATTTGTGAGAAACTGCTACTTCTAACTTTCCATAATCTTCTTGGATAACACATTGTAAATTATTATGTCTTGCACACTGTTTTTGTTTTCTGTTGCCTTCTTTGTTCATAAGGATTTTTTTCACAAAGACTTCAGATATATTCTTCCCTCCTTCCTTTGTTACAGAATTTTTTTAAAAAAATAAAGCGTATGAAGTTCACAATGCCTAGCCACTGCTTTTCACCTACCCTATTTCCATGAACATACTAAACTCATTCTCAGGCCTTCACAGTCTAGAGGTTACATAGGCAACAAAAAATGACTGAAAGCAAGCAATAATTCCAGATATATTTGACTCTCAACATCTTTTTTTTCTGTCAACCAATGATGCTATTGTTAGTTGTCTACGGAAAAACTGTGCTTCTATTGATTCTTCCTCTCTGTCAGAACACAATATAGGCTACCAAGAAACAAGAGACTTGTTCACTAGGACAAGACATTCATCTTCTCATATAGGGGAAGTAAAATGTAAATGTGTAAAGTATGTTTCCTGGCTAAAGGGCTTCCATGGTGAGCTGGTCCCTCACAGAGAAGGTAAAAGAGGCTTTATCAAAAGCAACAGATTAAATAAATTGATTTACAACATTTGGTTATTGTAAGGAAACAATATATAACAGAGTATGTAGTATTAATAATGGAATGTTAGCCAAAACTCAAATTGATTATATGGAAAACACTGATTGTGCTTTATATACACAAGAATTACTAATTATACTTTATTTTGTGGTGAGTTGCACGGAATTTTTGTAATAAGCTGATCTAGAGGAAAAAAATCACATCTTTGATTCAAAATGCTTTGAGGGGATATTATTTGCATTTAAAAACTTTGGGTACTGCTAAAGTCATCTTTAATTTATTTTCTCAAATTAATAGAACTGTCACCAGTGGAGGAAGATGTTAAGTGATATTGCAAGTAATTACTTCTGGCTCAAACTATGACCTTGGGCTACTCAATTCATCTCTTTTTGTTTCATTTGACATGAGGAGAAACTTAAGGTGAAGCTACATGATCCCTGGCACACCTGATGTTCCATTTTTAATAGATTGATTTTTCAATATTTTTAAGCCTTTCTATGTTAACATGAAGATGGAAACTGATTTATGAGCAAAGGATATAGAGGCCATATCCATATGTAGGCAAAAACCTGTGTTCAAATCCCACAACTGATTCCCACATCTATATTCCAAATATGTGAATATAGAAAGTCAATTAAATTGACAGAGCCTCAGTTTTCATATCTATAAAATCAGCATATCTGCAGTACTTACCTCATAGTTTGTTTTTTTTTTAGTTTCAAGAGGTATCATACATGTAAAGTGCTTTGAAAAAATTAAGCAATATATATCAGTTATTATTTACTATGCTTAAGGAAGATAAAAATGTAAAAGATGGATTGGGGCAGATGATAATAAATGGACTTTTATGTTCTATTAAAATAAGACTAATACAAGGTAGAAAGTAATACAGTCAGAACATGAGGGTGAAAACAATCCTTTCAAATAAGAGGTAAAAGATGTGAGTCACAGTGAGTTGGCAGGCAAGACTTGAATTAGTTTGGATATAAAATCTTATGAAGACGTAAATATCAAAGGGTTTGAACCTGTAATCATGGATTTAGTTGTGTCACCAACATAAAAATAGTCAGGGGTAAAAAAAGGATGGCTTTAAAAAATAAAAAAAGATATTTTAAATGTGAGGTATTTGTAGGACATGCAGAAGAAAATATCATGTAGATTATAGTGTTCAGAAAAGAAATCACTTCTAGAAGTAATTATTTGAAGTTAGTTGCATAGTGATGATTGTTGAATGAATGGCAATGAAAGAGATTGTGAAGGGTTAATGACAAGAGAGAAAGGACTAAAGCAGTAGAAAACCTTAGAAATACATGCTTAAGAATCTCAGTGATAAATAAAACAAAAGAAATGGTTAGAAAGATGAGAACACAGAAAGATGCCTTAATGTCAGACCATGTGTAAGGGTAGATGTAAACTCACATGTTAACTAGAAGGAAAGCACCCACTCCACCCATTGTTACTATAGCAACAACATTGTTTTGTTTTGTTTTGTTTTCTCCAAGAATATTTAGAAGACTTTTACTCATCTCAGGTTCCTCAGAGTTAATGAAAAGATTCTTGGTCAGTGACGGTCTCAGCATAATCACTCCTCGGTTCTCCTACCTATACTTAGGAACCCTGATATGGCTTGGAAAAAAAAGCATACTAAAACAATACAGCTCTGTCACTCTGACCTGCACATGCAGTAATATTTCAAAGTTTCATAAGTTTTGGATTCCCCCTGCCCCATAGTAACAAACCTAAGAAGCTTTTTTTTTTTTTTCGGTCTGAATATCATTAACCTTTCTGCATCTTTTGGCAATGCTTTGGAGGTATTTTTGTAAGGGATTAGGAAATGAAAAAGATTAAGCAGCAACTTATTTTTTTTTTAATTTTAGACTCAAGGACCAGAGCACAAATACAGGATAGAGAAAAGAAATAAAAACATATCACAAACTTAAATATTGAAACTTAAATGCAAAAAAAAGAAGAAAAAGCATGTCGTATGCATAGCAGAACATAATAAAGGATTCAAAATATGTAGCAATTAATTTTCATTTCAAGAAAACCTATATGATAAATAATACATGTTGTAATGAAAATTATCCATCTTTTCTTTGTTTCCTTTTAAGTTTTCTTCTCTTCTCTGCTGTGCACTTTTTAAAATTTGTTCTTTTATTCCCTCCCCCTACCTCCCCAGAAGACTACCATAAAATTTAGATATGTGTCCCTATAGCTGTGTATGTGTATGTATATACATATATAAATACATACATACATATATAGATGTATACATTCCTGAACATACTCTACTCCTGATATTTGGTTTTTTTTGTTGTTGTTTGTACATATATTTTATTTCCTATCCCTCTTCCCCCTCTACTTTACTTCTATGCTTGCTATTACTTGCCTACCCTCCTTCAAGGATCCCTCTCCTATCTTCCTGTTTCCACAAATCTAAAGACCCTTCTATTCCCCCCTTTTTACCTGTTCCCTCACTTACCCTTCTAAAGATCCCTCCTTTGTCCTCTCCCCAGTCCCTATGTCCCTACTGTTTTTTTTTATCTGAATTTAGAAAACTCTTATACTCTTCTAAATAAATACATGTCTATATGTATGTATATATGTGTATATATACATACATATATACATACATACACACAGATATATATATATATGTACTTATATATTGTTCCCTCTTAAATCCACTCCCAATGAAAAGAGATTACCAGAACTACCAGCTATCCTCCCCCATCTAATTCCTCAGTATTGAATTTTTATCTTGCACCTCATTTGTATAAAATAATTACACTTTTTAGCTATCCTAAGTGTTTTTATTTTTAAATATATATCACATTCACTTTACTCCAATCATTCTTATGAGATTCACAATTGTTAATAAAAATCTTAGGGCAGAGCCAAGATTGGAGAGTAGAAACAGCAAGTCCAAGGCACTCTCCCACCAGATTACCTCCAAACTATGTAAAAGGGGACTCTGAGCAAATTCTGGAGCCTCAGCACCCACAGAATGACACAGAGAAGCTAACCTCCCGCTGAGGACAGCCCAGCAGCCCTACAGGAAGGACCAGTACAGCACTCTGGGAGCCTGCAGCACAGTGCACAGCACATGGAGAGCCAAGCCCAGGTCCAGCTGAGCCAAGGTTTTAGCCCCAGGGCGGTGGGGCCAACAGCCGGCTGGAGGGACCCCAGAACACCAGCAGCTGTGGCAGTTCCAGAAATATCAAAATAGACATGCCTAGGACAAAGTGAGAGGTTAGTGCCCTATGGACTTTGGGACCAGTATTTGGGGAACACACCGGCTTCCTCCCCTGGGGGCTAGAAGCCTATCATGAGACACTCCATTTTGTAGTTTTCAGTGGCAGCTCCAGCTCCTGGCCTGCAAACTGTAGGGAGATCCAGCAATCAGTCTTGGGGGGTAATCACTCTTGCTTTAACCTCCCTGGATCTGGATTGTGATGTGGGGGGGGGAGGTCTGGGGTGGGTATCCAGCTTGCCAGAAAGCTGTGAAGACCCCAACATTCGAGACAAAAGCTCTCCTGTCTGGTGGCAGAGTCATACTGTGGCAACAAACCCAAAAGTCAAGTAATTAAGTGGCAACATGTCAAAGGAAAGGAAACAAAATAAACAGAAAAATGGAACCTTAGACTCCTATTTGGGGGGCAAAGATGATCGAAGCATAGAACAGGGGGAGGACTGTGAGGTCAGAAACCCTGCTCCAAAAGCCCCAAAGGAAAATATGGGAGGGTTACAAGCCATAGAGGACCTTAAGAAGGACTTTAAAAATCAAATAAGAGAAATGGAGGAAAAATAGGGAAGAGAAATGACTGAGGAAAACAACACCGTAAAAAATAGGCTACCTCAAATGGCAAAGGAGGCCCAAAAGGGCAATGAGGAGAAGAATGCTTTAAAAAGCCAAATTTGTCAGATGGAAAAAGAATCTCAAAAGTTCACTGAAGAGATTCATTCCTTCAAAGTTAGACTGGAGCAAATGGAAGCTAACGACTTTATGAGAAATCAAGATGCTGTTAAACAGATCCAAACAAATGAAAGAATAGAAAGCAATGTGAAATATCTCATGGGAAAAACCATTGACCTGGAAAACATATCCAGGAGAGACAATTTAAAAATTATTGGACTACCTGAAAGCCATGGAATATGATATTCCAGAGGGCAAAAGAGTTGGGAATGAACCCAAGGGTCACCTACCCAGCAAAACTGAGTATTTTGTTTCAGGGGAAAATATGGTCATTCAGTGGAATAGAGGACTTTCAAGCATTCTTGAGGAAAAAAACAGAGTTGAATAGAAAATTTGACATCCAGACACAAGAAGCAAGAGATGCCTGAGAAGGTAATCAGAGAAAAGAAATCAAAAGGAACTTATCAAAGTGGAACTATTTACATTCCTATATGGAAAAACAATAACTGTGACTGATGATATCCTTCTCACTATGAAAATAATGGAAGAAAGGTGTGTGGTCAGATGAATACATATATGAATGTGTGTGTATATGGTTACAGTTATATATGGATAGAGGGCATAGGTTGAATTTGTTGGGAAGAGAGAATACTCAAGGGATGAAATTATGAGGTGAGAGAGGAAAGTGGCAAGAGGAGATGGGGAGAGACAAGGTAGGGTAAACTATCTTATGTAGAAGAAGCAAGGGGAAGTGGTTGCAAGGGAGGGGGAGAACAGGAAGGCAAAACAGGCAAAACCACATTCTCATTGAATTTGGTTCTGGGAGAGAATGACATACATACTAAATGGGATATCTCAACCTGCAGCAGAATAGGGGGAAGGAGGATGAGAGGAGGGATGATGGATGGGAGGGCATCCCTGGGGGGAGGGGTGGTTGGAAGTACCCACTATAGAAGAGGGACAGGATCAAGTAGGGAATGGACCAGGTGGGGGGTGTGATAAGTAGGAGGGAATTATAAGCAGCCTTGTTCAATATATCTACTATGGTAATGTTTTGCATAGCTAGACATGTACAACATATACTGAATTACTTATCTTCCCAGAGGCAATGGGTGACAAGGGAGGAAGGGAATGGATCTGAAAGTCGGGGTCTTAACATTAAATGTTTCAAATATATATAAATACTATTATTAATACTCTTTTGCTTGTAATTGGGAGATAAGATGTGCAGGCATTGGGGTACAGTGATTCACCTTCCTCTAATGGAAAAGTCGAAGGGGGTATGGGAGAAGATATGGGAGAGAGCAGATTGGAGGAAGCGATATCTTATGGGACTGCTATTCTGGGAGGGCGGGTAGGGGAAAAACGCGGGAAAAAATTGTAACTCAAAATCTGGCAGAAATGAATGATGTAAAACAGAAGTTAATAAAGCATTTGTTAAAAAAATAAAAATCTTAGGCATATATTTTACATTTTACATATTTAAAAAGTAAAGTCTATCTTTATGAATCCCTAACAATCAGTCTTTGCTATGTGCCTTATATTTCTCTTGGTTCTTGTAAGTCAAATCTTCTCTTCTGTTTAGAATCTATATTTTTTATAAAGTCTTGAAAGTCTGAGAGTATATCTGTAATGATAATGAGGATTTGAAGATCTTCCCTGCCCCTTGTAATGGAAAGCAAACCATTACTTAGCACCTTGTTTCAAGTTGAGCCTTTCCCTTGATTGCATCGTCTTCCTTAAGAAACAGAGCTTGTGAATCCTGCAGTGGGAGGAACTTGCTGATGTAACATGAAGGGCTGGGAGAGGGATAGAGAATACAAAAAAGAATTCACAGAAGATCTTAAAAAGGACTTTAAAAATCAAATGACAGAGATGGAGGAAAAAAGAAAAAAGAAAATAAGAATAATCCAAGAAACAGACAAGAATGGTATGAAAGGAAAGTCAACCAATTAGAAAAGGAGATCTAGATTCTTAAGGAAGAAAATCGCACCTTAAAAGTTCGAACTGGGCAAAGTGAAGTCAGAGAAATTATAAGAGACCAAGAACTAATTAAACAAAATATGAATAATGAAAAAATGGAAGAAAAAGTGTAACATCTTATAAGAAAAATAACATTTTGGAGAACAGATCAAGAAGAGAACATTTAAAAATAATTGGACCTAATTGAAAATTGAAAATTACGTAAAAAAATGATTTGACATTACTCTTTGGGGGTTTCTTTACTTCAATATCTTCCTCTGAAGATGAACCCTGGTCATCTCTATTTTCATAATAGCTTTCTATGGTTGGATTCACTCTCCTTTGCATGTGCATTTTTTTTCTGGTAATAACTTATCTTTATAATCATCTCTAGCCCTGTGGTATAGGAAATGGTGTCTCTTGCCACAGATATCCAGTTCTCCCCTCTAACCTGGAATCAAAGCAAAACCTCTAATCTTCTGTAAGTGCCCACAGCCAAGGGCTTTCTTCCCCACTGCTTCTGCACTCACTGGATGTGTGCTGTTTCCTTCTCACCATGGCCACTCTTTGCAGCACAGCTGAGTCTAGTATCCCTTGTCAGCAGAGTTTCCTTTGATTTTCCCAGGCTCAGATGTCCGATTCCCTTCATTATCCTGGGGTAAAAGTTCCAGTGGTTCAGGCCAAGACAGCCTCTAAAGCCAACTAATGCTAGAACTTGCCACTAGTTGTTTAAGAGACTTGCCACTTGTTAAAATGAAATCTATCAGGGCAGCTAGGTGGCACAATGAATAGAACACCAGCCCTGGAGTTAGGAGGACCTGAGTTCAAATCCAGCCTCATACACTTGACACACTTACTAGCCATGTGGCCTTGGGCAAGTCACTGAACCCCAGTTGCCCTCCAAAAAGAAAAAAAAAATGTGAAACAATCTGGAGTGGTTCACTTTTCATAGGGACCAAACTTTATCCTGGGATTTTACTTCTGATCCTCTCAAATTGTTCCAGGAAGAGCCAATTTTTGCCCCTATTCTTATTTAGCTCCACCTACACTTTATTCATGCTAAGGTGCTATTTTATCTCTTTTTTGAAGGAAAGAATTTTTGACAACTATGTGAGGATATAGAGAGAATTTGTGTTCATACATATGGATAAATTGGGCTGGATAAATTCTGAGGCATCTCACATCCCTTAGGGTAAGGGAAGGTAAAGGAATAAGAATTTTCATAGCTCCTATTACGTGTTTATATGCTAGACATTTTACAACTATTGTTCTATTTGATCTTCACAATAACTTTGAGAGGTAGGTACTATTGTCCTCATTTTTCAGTTGAGGAAACTAATGAAAACATAGGATTAATGACATACCCAGTGTCATACAGTTAGGAAGTATCTGAGTCTGAGTTCGAACTCAGGTCTTCCTGATTCTAGGTTCAGCACTCTACTGTACCACCTAGTTGTCCTAAGTTTAAAACCTAAGCTGCCTTAATGATTGATGATGTCTTTCATGTTTGAAGAGGACCAAAATAGTATTGCTATGTTGATATCAAGATACAATGTGTCTGACTGTGGCTGGTCAGACCCATACAAGTTAGGCACAAATCATCCATATGGACATCTGGAGTGAAGATGTTTCTAAATTCATGTATCTCACATTACTTTTGAGCTATTAAAATTCTACTTTGCTCATGGAGCACAATACATTCTTTGAAATGGGCATGCCACGCTGGGTAGTGAGCCAGTGTCTCTCATATATCACTATCAATTCCAAAATTTTTCAGATAGATCTTGAGAGTGTCATTTTATCATTATTTATGACATCTATGTGAGAATTTCCTTTACTTGTTTTAGTTCTCTGTAAAATATTATTTGAGGCAAAGTACACATTTGGGATTTTACCCACATGGCAAGCACATATGAGGTGTGCTCTCTGCAGCAGAGTTTGAATGCTCAGCAGTTCATCTAGAGAAAGGACCCCAGTGTCCAGTAACTTATCTGGTTAGGTGGTCTTTAGAATCTTTCTAAGATGGCAGAGCCAAGATGGTGGAATAGAAAGAGCACTTTCACAGAGCTCCAGCCTACACCACTTCAAAATATGTAAAAGGGGTCTCTGAATGACATCTGGAGCTCCATCACCCAGAAAACAACACAGAGAAGTCAACCTCCATCTGAGGACAGCCCGGCAGCCTGGCAGGAAGCAGCCAGTGCAGCACCCTGGGAGTTGAGCCCAGGACCACATGAGTCAGAGGTTTGGTCCCAGGGGAGCTGGACCAGCAGCCTGCTAGAGGGACCCCAGAACACCAGCAGCTGTGGCTTTTCCAGAACAACCAAGACATAGATGCCTAGGACAAAGTATAAGGTTTGTGCCCTATGGGCTTTGGGACCAGTATTCGGGAACACATCAGCTTCTTCCCCTGGGGGTGAGGAGCCACTGAAGAACCTCAGCATAGCCACTATTTTGCAGCTTCAGTTGCAGCTTCAGCTCCTGGCCTGCAAACTATAGGGGGTAGCAGCAATCAGTCTAGTTTAATCGCTCTTGCTTTAAGTTCCCTGGGTCTGGATTGAGGTTTGGGGTGGAAGTCTTGGTGTGTGTGTCCAGCTTGCCAGAGTGTGTGTGGGCTCCAGGGAGGGGACACAACTAATACCTCCAGCAGTTGAGAAGACCCCAACATTTGGGACAGAAGCTCCCCTGTCTGGTGGCAGAGTTTTACTATGGCAATAAGACCAAAATTCAAGTAATTAAGTGGAAACATGCCTAGGCAAAGGAAACAAAATGAACAGAAAAATGCAACATTAGATTCCTATTTGGGGGGCAAAGAGGATCAAAGCATGGAACAGGAGGAGGACTGTGATGTCAGAAATCCTGCACCAAAAGCACCAAACGAAAATGGGAGCGGGTTACAGGACATAGAGGACCTTAAGAAGGATTTTAAAAACCAAATAAGAGAAGTGGAGGAAAATTGGGGAGAGAACGAAGAAAGATGCCAGAAAAGTATGACATGAGAATCAACAGCCTGACTGAGGAAAATAATACCTTATAAAATAGACTAACCCAAATGGTAAAAGGGACTCAAAATGGCAATGAGGAGAAGAATGCCTTAAAAAGCCGAATTTGCCAGATGAAAAAAGGATCTCAAAAGCTCACTGAGGAGATTCATTCCTTCAGAATTAGACTAGAGCAAATGGAAGCTAGTGACTTTATGAGAAATCAAGATGTTGTTAAACAGATCCAAGCAATTGAAAGAATAGAAGGCAATGTGAAATATCTCATGGGAAAAACCACTGACCTGGAAAATAGATCCAGGAGAGATAATTTAAAAATTATTGGACTACCTGAAAGTCATGATCAAAGAGAGAACCTAGAAATCATCCTTCAAGAAATTCTCAAGTAAAATTGCCCTGATGTTTTAGACCCAGAGGACAAAATAGAGGTTGAAAGTATCCACCAATCACCTCCTGAAAAAGATCCCAAAAAGAAAACTCCTAGGAATATTATAGCCAGGTTCCAGAATTCCCAGATCATGGAGAAAATACTACAAGCAGCCAGAAAGAAGCAATTTCAATATTTTGGAAACACAACCAGAATAGCACAGGACCTGGCAGCTTCTACATTGAGGGATGGAAGGGCATGGAATATGATATTCCACAGGGCAAAGGACCTGGGATTAAAACCAAGAATCACCTACCCAGCAAAACTGAGTATCTTGTTTCAGCTGAAAATATGGTCATTCAGTGGAATAGAGGACTTGCAAGCATTCTTGAGGAAAAAAACAGAATTGAATAGAAAATTTCACATTCAGACACAAGAAGGAAGATATATTTGAGAAGGTAAACAGGGAAAATAAATCAAAAGGAACTTATCAAAGTTGAACTATTTACATTACTAAATGGAAAAAAACAATAACTGTGATTGATGAAACATTTCGCAGTATGAAAACAATTGAAGAAGGGTATATGGGCATTTGAATACATATGTGAATGTGTGTATGTTTACAGGTATACATGGATAGAGGGCACTGGTCAAATTTGATGGGAAGGGATGATACTTAAGGGGTGAAGTTAAGAGGTGAGAGTGTAATGTGGCAGGAGGTGATGGGAAGATATGGGGATGGGGTAAACTATCTCACATAGAAGAGGCAAGGGAAAATAGTTGCAGGGGAGGGGAAGAACAGGAAGGAATAAAGGCAAAACAATATTCTCATTGAATTTGGCTCAGGGAGAGAATGACATACATACTAAAGGGATAACTCACCCTGAAGAAGAGTATGGGGAAGTGTGATGAGAGGGGGGATGATGGAGGGGAGGGCATGCTGGGGGGCGGGGATGTTGGAGACACCCACTTTTGAAGAGAGATTGGATCAAAGTAGGGAATGGACCAGGTCAGGGGTGGGATGTGTGGGAGGGAAATATAGTCAGTCTTTTACAACATATCTACTATGATAATGTTTTGCATAGCTATACATGTATAACATATACTGAACTGCTTATCTTCCCAGAGGGAGTAGGTCACAAGGGACAAAGGGAACGAATCTGGATTTCAAAGTTTTAAAAGTAAATGTTTCAAATATATAGAAATACTATTATTAATACTATTTTATATATAATTGGGTAATAAGATGTGCAGACACTGAGGCACAGAGATTCACCTTGCCCTAATGGAAAAGTCAAAGGAGTTATGGGAGAAGATATGGGAAAGAGCAGATTGGATGAGGGGATATCCTGTGGGACTGCTATTCTGGGGTGGTGTGTAGGAGAAAAATGGGGGAAAATTGTAACTCCAAATCTAGTGGAAATGAATGATGTAAACCAGAAGTTAATAAAGCATTTAGAAAAGAATGAAAAAAAAGTGCTATCTATCTTTTGACAGAGAGATAAGGAACTAAGGTTACAGATTAAGATACATATTTTTTGTTCATGACCAATATGGGAATTTGGTTTGCTTAACTATGCATATTTATCAAAATGATTTTATTTTGTTGTCCAGTGGTAGAAGAGAGTAAGGAAAGAAAGAATATTTTTCTTAATTGAATAAAATTCATTTTTTTTTAACAAATACTTTATTAACTTCTGTTTTACATCATTCATTTCCGCCAGATTTTGAGTTACAATCATTTTCCCCCCATTATTCCCCTACCCAACCTCCCAGAATAGCAGTCCCACAAGATATCGCTTCCTCCAATCTGCTCTCTCCCATACCTTCTCCCATACCCCCATTGACTTTTCCATTAGCGGAAGATGAATCTTTGTGTCCCAATGCCTGCACATCTTATCTCCCAATTATAGGCAAGAGAGTATTAATAATAGTATTTATATATATATTTGAAACATTTAATGTTACGACCTCGAATTTCAGATCCATTTCCTTCCTCCCTTGTCACCCATTCCTTCTTGGGATATAAGTAATTCAGTATATGTTGTACATGTCTAGCTATGCAAAACATTATCATAGTAGATATATTGTTCAAGGCTGCTTATAATTCCCTCCCACTCATCCCACCCCCCACCTGGTCCATTCCCTACATGATCCTGTCCCTCTTCTATAGTGGGTACTTCCAACCTCCCCTCACCCCAAGGATGCCCTCCCATCCATCATCCCTCCTCTCATCCCCCTTCCCCCTATCCTGCTGCAGGTTGAGATATCCCATTTAGTATGTATGTCATTTTCTCCCTGAACCAAATTCAATGTGAATGTGGTTTTGCCTTTTTAGCCTTCCTTATTCTCCCCCTCCTTTGCACCCACTTCCCCTACATGAGATAGTTTACCCTACCATGTCTCTCCCCATCTCCTCTTGCCACTTTCCTCTCTCACCTCATAATTTCATCCCTTGAGTACTCTCCCTTCCCAACAAAATCAACCTATGCCCTCTATCCATATATAAATGTAACCATATACACACACATTCACATATGTATTCATATGACCACACCCCCTTCTTCCATTATTTTCATAGTGAGAAAGATATCATCAGTCACAGATATTGCTTTTCCATATAGGAATGTAAATAGTTCAACTTTGATAAGTTCCTTTTGATTTCTTTTCCCTGATTACCTTCTCAGGCATCTCTTACTTCTTGTGTCTGGATGTCAAATTTTCTATTCAATTCTGGTTTTTTCCTCAAGAATGCTTGAAAGTCCTCTATTCCACTGAATGACCATATTTTCCCCTGAAACAAAATACTCAGTTTTGCTGGGTAGGTGACCCTTGGGTTCATTCCCAGGTCTTTTGCCCTCTGGAATATCATATTCCATGCCCTTCTCTCCCTCAGTGTAGAAGCTGCCAGGTCCTGGGCTATTCTGATTGTGTTTCCACAATATTGAAATTGTTTCTTCCTGGCTGCTTGTAGTATTTTCTCCTTGATCTGGGGATTCTGGAACCTGGCTATAATATTCCTGGGAGTTTTCTTTTTGGGATCTTTCAGGAGGTGATCGGTGGATTCTTTCAACCTCTATTTTGCCCTCTGGATCTAAAACATCAGGGCAGTTTTCCTTGAGAATTTCTTGAAGGGTGATTTCTAGGTTCTTTCTTTGATCATGGCTTTCAGGTAGTCCAATAATTTTTAAATTGTCTCTCCTGGATCTATTCTCCAGGTGGTGGTTTTTCCCATGAGATATTTCACATTGCCTTCTAATCTTTCGTTTGTTTGGATCTGCTTAACAGCATCTTGATTTCTCATAAAGTCACTAGCTTCCATTTGCTCCAGTCTAACTCTGAAGGAATGAATCTCCTCAGTGAACTTTTGAGATTCTTTTTCCATCTGGCAAATTCGACTTTTTAAGGCATTCTTCTCCTCGTTGCCCTTTTGGGCCTCCTTAGCCATTTGAGTTAGTCTATTTTTTAAGGTGTTGTTTTCCTCAGTCAGGCTGTTGACCCTCATTTCATACTTTTCCTGCATCCTTCTCATTTCTCTTTCTAATTTTTCCTCCACTTCTCTTATTTGATTTTTAAAGTCCTTCTTAAGGTCCTCTATGGCCTGCAACCCGCTCATGTTTTCCCCTGGGGCTTTTGGAGCAGGACTTCTGACCTCACAGTCCTTTTCCCGCTCTATGCCCCCAAAATAGGAGTCTAGGGTTGCATTTTTCTGTTTCCTTTGCCTTGGCATGTTGCCACTTAATTGCTTGACTTTTGGGCTTGTTGCCACACTATGGCTTTAAGGCCAGCTAGAGGAATTTTCGTCCCGAACGTGTGGGGGGCAACTTCCGTTTCTGGCAAGCTGTAAACCCACCCACAACTTCCACCCTAGATCACAATCCAGATCCAGGGAGGTTAAAGCAAGAGCGATTACCCCCAAGACTGATCGCTGGATCTCCCCACGATTTGTAGGCTGGGAGCCGGAAATGCCTATGAAAACTACAAAATGGCATGTCTCCTCAGCGGCTTCTAGCCCCCAGGGGAGGGAGCTGACGCATTCCCCAAATACAGGTCCCAAAGTCCATAGGACACTAACCTCTTACTTTGTCCTAGGCAAGTCTATGTTGATAATTCTGGAGTCTCCACAGTTCCTGGTGTTCTGGGGTTCCTCCAGCAGGCTGCTGGCCCTGCCGCCCTGGGGCTAAAACCTCGGCTCACGTGGACCTGGGCTCGGCTCGGCTCCTGTGCTCTGCGCGCTGCCGGCTCCCAGACCACTGCGCTGTTCCTTCCTGCAGGGTGCTGGGCTGACCTCAGCAGGAGGTTAGCTTCTCTGTGTCGTTCTGTGGGTGCTGGGGCTCCAGAAGATTTTTAGAGTCCTTTTTTACATAGTTTGTGGAGAATCTGGGGGCAGAGAGGCTTGGACGAGCTGTTTCTACTCCGCCATCTTGGCTCCGCCCCCCCGATCCAAAATTCATTTTTTTAATATAAAAAAGGATTCTATGACAATTCAAATGGAAGTAATTCATTTTTCTGGCATGGGACTGGTGTATTATCCCAGTTTCACAGGCAAACAATAATGAAAGCAGCCCAATGGCTCTGTAGACCTTCAGTTTGTAAGGTACCATATTACCTGTTCTCTCCCACACGTTTCTTCAGAGACTCTCAAATATTAAGCTAGCTCTGGCAATGCATGTATCAACATCATCATCTATGTGTACATCCCAGGAAAGTATAGTGCCAATAAGTGCACTTGTCCCTAGCATCCTTAGTTCCTCATATAAATGGTGCAATTGTGGCTGGTGGAAAACCTCTGCCTTCTTGGTGTTAATTATCAGGCCAAAATTAGCACGATTAATAGAGTACAGATCCATGCTCTCTTGTGTACAAGGCTCAAAGGCTGCTTTGAGTGCACAATCATCTGTGAACAAAAGGTAGTGAGTACCTTTACACCCATTTTAATATTGGCTTACACCCTTTACAAGTTAAATAATTTGCCATTCATGTAACAGCTGACTTTGATTTCATTTTCATCCTTCCTGAAGATATACAACAATATTACTTTAAATCATGTTAAAAGCATGAGAACAAGGACACACACAGACTTCTTCATTCTATAAAATAATATAATATATTTAGAGCATATTATAAATAATGATGTTCTTTTCAAATGATATTTTGTAATCATGGTTATAATTATTAATATCATCACACATATACAAATGTACAGTGATTAGGGTCAAAATTAAATAAGGAAAAGGTGTTTTAAAACTCATTGATAACTTCAATTCATCCAAGTAATCAAATATCTTTCAATGCCAGTCATTTACCTATGTTGATATATAGCTGCAATCAAGAGTTCCTGAAGGATAGAAAATGTATACTATACAAAGGGCAATGGAGAGTTCCATGGTGGACATGAGCAAGCTATATAACATGTAACATATGAAATTTTGAAGAATATGAATATTTGAAACATTTAATTTTAAAACTTCAAATTTCAGATCCATTCCCTTCCTCCCTTGTCTCCCACTCCCTCTATTTATTGCCTTCTATTCTTTTAGCCAGGTTCCAGAATTCCCAGATCAAGGAGAAAATACTACAAGGAGCCAGGAAGAAACAATTTCAATATTGTGGAAACACAAACAGAATAGCACAGGACCAGGCAGCTTCTACACTGAGGGACTGAAGGGCATGGAATATGATATTCCAGAGGGCAAAAGAGCTGGTATTGAAGCCAAGGGTCACAGACACAAGAAGCAAGAGATGCCTGAGAAGGTAATCAGGCCAAAGGATCTGGGATTAAAACCAAGAATCACATACACAGCAAAATTTAATATTTTTTACAGGGGGAAATATGGTCATTCAGTGAAATACAGGACTTTCAAGCATTCTTGAGGAAAAAAACAGAGTTGAATAGAAAATTTGACATTCAGACACAAGAAGCAAGAGATGCTTGAGAAGGTAATCAGGGAAAAGAAATCAAAAGGAACTTATCAAAGTTGAACTATTTACATTCCTACATGGAAAAACAATAATTGTGACTGATGAAACCCTTCTCAGTATGAAAATAATGGAAGAAGGGTATATGGGAATATGAATACATATGTGAATGTGTGTATATATGTTTACAGGTATACATGGATAGAGGGCACAGGTTGAATTTGGTGGGAAGGGATGATACTAGATATTATGAAGATATGAGGTGAGAGAGGAAAGTGACAAGAGGAGATGGGGAGAGACAGGGTAGGGTCAACTATCTCATGTAGAAGAAGCAAGGGGAAGTGGCTGCAGGGGAGGGGAGGTATAGGAAGGCAAAAAGGCAAAACCATGTTCTCATTGAATTGGCTCAGGGAGAGAATGACATACATACTAAATGGGATATCTCACCCTGCTGGAGAGTAGGGGGAAGGGGGATGAAAGGGGGGATGATGGAGGGGAGGGCATTCACAAACTCAGAAGAGGAAAACATTGTCAATATACCTATACCAAAAAGCTCAAAGGAGAATATGAATTGAACTAAAGCACCAAAAGCTTCTTAAAAGGGTCAAGAATTGTAAAAGTCACATAACAGAGGTAGAAGAAAAATTGTGAAAAGCAATGCCAGGTATGAGAGTGAGAGTCAACAGCTTGTAAAAGGAAGGGGATAAATTGATTATAGAAGACAATCCTTAAAAACATACAATTGGTCAAAGGGAAGAAAAATCCACTGAAGGAAACATTCCTTAAAAGTGGGATTGGGGAAGCCCTGGGGCAGAATCAAGATAGCAGAGTAAAAGCAGGACTTCCATGTGGCTCCAGCTCCTGCCACTTCCAATACATGTAAAAAACAAATGACTCTAAACAAATTTTAGAGCTACAGAATCCACAGAGCGACAGAGGGATACAAATCTCTCTCTGAAGGCAGCCCATCAGACCAATAGGAAGGGACTATCACACTGGGCTGGGAACTGAGCACAGTCCACCAGGCACCATGTGGTTGTGGCCCCAGTGTAGCCTGATGAGCAGCAGCCTGAGCAGACTTCAGGAGAGTGAATCACCAGCAGCTGTGGCAGTTTCTAGACTTCTCAACCCATAAATGCCAGTAAGAAAGTAAAAGGTCAGTTGGGAACTCTGTTGGAAGGGTGAAGGAAGAGCAGGGTCCAGCACCTGACCTAGGGGTGAGAAGTGGTGGAGGCTTTGTGGATGCAGTTGATGCCACTTGGATGCTTCCAGAGCTTCTGTCCTGCAGAACATAGGGGGACCAAGTGACCATTGAGAGGGTAATCACTCTTACTGCAACCTGCTTGGATTTAGATCATGGTCTTGGGTGCTAGCCCCAGGGTGTGTGTCCAGTGGGCTAGAGCTTGTGGGAGCTGTAGAGAGGGTACTTCCCTAATAGCTCTGGCAGCCTCGAAAACTCCAGCAATTTGGGACATAGCTCTCTGCAAATTTGAAGCATAATTCTACCATGGCAAAGAGCACAAAAGTCAAGTCGCTGGCTGGCAACATGAGCAATCAGAGGAAGGACAAACAGGCCATAGAATCCTTTTTTGGAGACAAAAAGGATCAAAGCATGGAACAAGAGGAAGACAATGAAGTCAGAACTCCTGCATCAAAAGCTTCTAAGAAAAATTTGAACTGGTTATAGTCCATGGAGGAGCTCAAGAAGGATTTTGAAAATCAAATAAGAGAAGTGGAGGAAAATTTGGGAAGAGAAATGAGAATGATGCAATAAAATCATGAAAAGTGAGTCAACAGCTTGCTAAAAGACACCCCAAAAATACTGACGAAAATAACATCTTGAAAAACTGACTAACCGAAATGGCAAAAGCAAACGAGGAGAAGAATGCCTTAAAAGGCCAAATTTGCCAGATGGAAAAGAAATTTCAAAAACACACAGAAGAGAATAATTCCTTCAAAATTATATTGGAGCAAATGGAAGCTAATGGCTTTATGAGGGTCGAGATAGGATGGAGGGAATTATAGTTTGTCTTTCACAATATAAGTACTATGGAAATGTTTTTCATACTACATATGTACAATTTATAGTGAACTGTTTATCTTCCCAGTGGGGATAGGGGAAGAGGGAAGGAGGGAAAAAAAATCTGGAATTCAAAGATTTAAAAACATTTTAATTGCTTTTTATATGCATCTCGGAAATAAGATATACAGTCACTGGGGTACAGAAATCCATCTTGCCCTACTAGAAAGTTGTGGAGCAGGTGGGATGAGGAAGGAAGTACAAGAAAACAGATTGGGGGAAGGGGTATTCAGTAGGCTCACTATTTTGGGGTGGTAGTGGAAAGATGGGGAAAATTTGTAACTCAAAATGTTGTAGAAAGGAATGTTGAAAACCAAAAATAATTTTAAAATTGGAAAAAAAGTAGGATTGGCCAAATGGAAAAGGAGGTACAAAATGATAACTGTAAAAAAGAATTCCTTAAAAATGAGAATTGGGCAAGTTGAAGCTAATGACCCTATGAGACATGAAGAATCAGTCACATAAAATCAAAAGAATGAAAAACAGAAGTATAAAATATCTCAATGGAAAAAACAACTGACCTGCAAAATAGATCCAGGAGAGATAGAAAATTTAAGAATTATTGGTGTACCTGAAAGCCATGATCAAAAAAAAAAAAAAAACGTAAAAAGCATCTTTCAAGAAATCAAGGAAAACTGCCTGATGCCCTAAAACAAGAGTAAAATGCTCACTGAAAAATCCACTGATCACCTACTGAAAGAGATGCCACATTGAAAATGCCAAGGAATATTGTAGCCAAATTCCAAAACTATCAGGTCAAGGAAAAAATACTGTAAGCAGTCATGATGAAACAAATGAAATATCATGGAAGCACAGTATTATGCAAGCAGTTTCTACATTAAATGATTGCAGGGCTTGGGATATGATATTCCAGAAGGCAAAGGAAGTTGAATTGTAACCAAGAATCAAACATCTGGCAAAACTCCCCTTCAGGGAAGGAGATGGACATGCCAGGAATTAGGGAACTTTCAAACTCTACTGAAGAAAATAATCAGAACTGAACAGAAAGTCATATCTTCAAATACAACACTCAATAGGGGCATAAATGTTAAAAAGAAAAGAATAAAAACATGTTATTCTTAATTTGTTCTTTTTCTAGCTTTTTTAGTTGAATGTCCAAGTCATTGATCTCCTCTTTCTCTATTTTATTCAAAAAGCATTTAAAGATGTGAAACTTCCTCTAAGAACTGCTTTTGCTGCATCTCATACTTTTTAGTATGGTGTCTCATTATTCTCATTCTCTTCAATGAAGTTATTGGTTGTTTCTATGATTTGTTGTTTGACCCACTCATTCTTTATAATTAAATTATTTACTTTCCAATTAATTTAATTCTATCTTTCCATGGCACTTTGTTTACATATAATTTTTATTGCATCATGATCTGAAAAGGATACATTTAATATTTCTGCCCTTCTGCATTCAACTGTGAGATTTTTATACCCTGGTATGTGATCAATTTTTGTGTAGGTGCTATATATGCTTAGAAAAAGGTATATTTATTTCTATTGCCATCCAATTTTCTCCAGAGTTTTAATATGGAGGGAATTCTTATTTTTGCAATATTCAATATAATTTGTGTAAAGAATGTACCAATAGATTAGACTTTTCATAATTGCCTTTTACAGTTTGTGAATCAGACTTGCAATGTAGCTTGAACTAATCAATAAAACTTTGACAAAGCTCACACTCACTGGAATCCTTGTGCCTACATACTTGAAATGAAGCAAATCAAAGAGTATTATAGAACCTGTTCACATCACAGAACTCTGGTCCTGTGACCCACCAAGTAACAGTTCCCTAGGACTTGAGGAATATTGCTCCAGAATTGATGTTTTGTCTTCCATTTGTAGGTTTGCCATGGGAAATCACTCTGACCTTCTGAACAATAGTTTATAATCCACGTTCCCTCCTTTCTTGATACTTGCAATTTATTTGTGTAATTTCTGTCTTCATTTCAGCAAGGTGGAAGTCTGATCAGGAGAATTCCTGATTTGCAAATGTATTCATCATAATGAAATTAATTAAATAATGGCTACTTGGTTACTAACCCTTTGTTTCTAGCCTGTTGTTTTGTCATTCTCAGGTTAGAGACGGGATCAGTAAAATCCTGTAAACACTACCATATCAAAATTTTATAAAATTCTATTCACCTCTTTCTTTATTATTTTATGGTTAGGTTTATCTAGTTCTGAGAGGGAGAAGTTGAGGTCCCCCATTAGTACAGTTTTACTATTTATTTTTTGCTCTAATTCAGTTAATGTCTCCTCTAAGAATTTGGATGTTATACCACTTGGTATGTATATGTTTAGTATTGATATTACTTCATTGTCTATGGTACCTTTTAGTAGGATGTAACTTCCTTCCTAATCTTTTTTAAAATTTAATCTATTTTTGCTTTTGCTTTAACTGAGAACAGAATTGCTACCCCTACTTTCTTTTAAACTTCAGCTGAAGCATAGTATATTCTACTCCAGTCTTTTGCCTTTACTCTGTGTGTATCTCTCTGATTCAAATGTGTTTCTTGTAAACTACATACTGTAGGATTATGGTTTTTAATCCACTCTGCTATCCACTTCCATTTTATGGGAGAGTTCATCCCATTTACATTCACAGTTATGATTACTATCTGTGTCTTTCTCTCCATCTTATCACAAACAAACAAACAAACAAACACACACACACACACACACACATTTATGCTTTTCTCTCTCCTTTATCACTTTCCCTTTTCATTAGAGTTTTCATTTTGAACATCATCTCCTTCAATCTGTCCACTCTTCTATCAGGCCTTCGATTTCTGTTCCCCTTTCCCTTCCTACTTCCTATAGGAAAACTTAGATTTCAATACCAAATTGAGTATGTTATGCCATCTTTGAGCCAAATCTGAGGAAAATAAGGTTCAAATAATATTCATTTCCCTCCTTTTTTTTCCTTGTATTATAACAGATTTTTTCACATTTTCATGTGATATAATTTTCCCTTTTCTGCCTCCTCCTATACTCTTCTCCCAGCACAATCCCTTTTCACCACTTAGATTTTTTTAATAATAATATCAAAATCAACTTATGCCCACACATCTATCTATGTATACTCCTTTTAAATGTTGTAATAAAGATGGAATTTTTAAGAGTTACAAGTATCATCTTCCCATGTGAGGATATAAACCATTTACTCTTATTAAATAACATGTTTTTTTTTTCTTTCCTGTTTACTTTTTTATGCCTCCCTTGGGTATTGTATTTGAGGATCAAAATTATTGTCGACACTAGCCTTTTCTTCAGGAAGGTGTGGAAGTATTCTATTTAATTGAATATCCATCTCCTCTCCTGAAAATTATGCTTAGTTTTCCTGGGTCCTTGAACTTTGGTTGTAATCTAAACTCTTTTGCATGCCAGAATATCTTATTGGAAGGATTCTGATATCTTAATATAGAAGCTGAAAGGTCATGCATAATTCTGATTGTCTTTCAATGATATTTCAATTGTTTCTTTTGGCATTACCTCCTTGACCTGATAATTCTGGAATTTGGCTACAATATTCCTTGGCATTGTCATTTTGGGATTTCTTTCAGTGACTATTTTATTTATTTTATTTTTAATGACTATTTTACCCTCTGGTTCTAGGAAATCCAGGAAATTTTCTTTAATGGTTTCTTGAAAAATTCTGTTCATGGTCTTTTTTGGTCATGGTTATTAGGTATGGAATAATTTCTAAATTTTCTCTCCTGGATCTAGTTTCCAGGAAAGTTGTTTTTCCAATAAGGTATTTTATGTTTTCCTCTATTTTTCATTCTTTTGATTTTGTGTGACTAATGCTTTTATTTTTGGCTTTTGGAGGGCAATTGGGGTTAAGTAACTTACCCATGGTCACATGGCTACATTTTTGTTTGTGCGTGCATTAAGTGTCTGAGGCCAGATCCGAACTCAGGTCCTTCTTACTCTAGGGCTGACGCTCTACTCACTGCACCACCTAGCCGCCCCCTAATTGTTTTTTTTTAAACAAATGCTTTATTAATTTCTGGTTTACATCATTCATTTCCCCCAGATTTTGAGTTATAATTTTCCCCATTTTCCCCTACCCAACACCCCAGAATAGCAGTCCCACAAAATAGCCCCTCATCCAATCTGCTCTCTCCCATATCTTCTCCCATAACCCCTTCCGCTTTGCAGTTAGGGCAAGGTGAGTCTCTGTGCCCCAATGCCTGAACATCTTATCTCCCAATTACATGTAAAATAGTATTAATAATAGTATTTTTATATATTTGAAACATTTAATTTTTTTAAACAAATGCTGTTTTACATCATTCATTCCCACCAGATTTTGAGTTACAATCATTTTTCCCCTCCTGTTTTTCCCCTACCCACCTTCCCAGAATAGCAGTCCCACAAGATATCGCTTCCTCCAATCTGCTCCTCTCCCATATCTTCTCCCATACCCCCTTCGACTTTTCCATTGGAGGAAGATGAATCTTTGTGTCCCAATGCCTGCACACCTTATCTCCCAATTACAAGCAAAAGAGTATTAATAATAGTATTTTTATATATTTGAAACATTTAATCTTAAGACCTCAAATTTCAGATCCATTCCCTTCCTCCCTTGTCACCCATTCCCTCTGGGGAGATAAGTAATTCAGTATATGTTGTACATGTCTAGCTATGCAAAACATTATCATAGTAGATATATTGTACAAGTCTGCTTATAATTCCCTCCCACTCATCCCACCCCCGACCTGGTCCATTCCCTACTTGATCCTGTCCCTCTTCTATAGTGGGTACTTCCAACCTCTCCTCCCCTCAAGGATGCCCTCCCATCCAACATCACTCCTCTCACCCCCCTTCCCCCTATTCTGCTGGAGGTTGAGATATCCCATTTAGTATGTATGTCATTCTCTCCCTGAACCAAATTCAATGAGAATGTGGTATTGCCTTTTTGCCTTCTTATTCTTCCCCTCCCTTGCATCCACTTCCCCTTCCTTCTTTTAAGTGAGATAGTTTACCGTACCCTGTTTCTCCCCATCTCCTCTTTTTTTTTAAATTAATTTATTAGTTTAGTTTCAGTTAACAAGACTCAATTCCATAGTTCCTTGATTTTCAAATTTCCTTTACTTCCCTCCTCCCTCCCCCCATAACAGCATATAGTCCAGTATAGGATCTGTAAATGCATTCATATTAGACATTATTCCAATTACAAAGGCGTATTGTACTGGGTGGGATGAAAGATGGTGAGGAAGAAATAAAACCAAACAATGAAAAGAAAAAGATCATTTAGTTTGCTTCCATCAGGATTCAGGCTCAGTTCTTTCTAGTTATATTTCTGGAGGGCGCTTTTCTCACTTTATTGGGTCTTTCAGGATTGACTTATATCACTGCATTGCTGAAAAGAGTCCACTCTGTCATAGTTGGTCATCACAGATATGGTATGTCTGTGATTGTATACAAATTTCTTCTGATTCTATTCTTCTCGCTCAGCATCTCTCCAGGTATAAGTTTGTATAAGTCTCTCCAGGTAATTATGAAATCCGTCATCTCCTCGTTTCTTATAGCACAATAATATTCCATTACATTCATATACCACAACTTGTTTAGCCATTCCCCAATTGATGGGCACCCCTTTAGTTTCCAATTCTTTGCAACCACAAAAAGGGCTGCTAAAAATATTTTTGTACAAATGGGTCTTCTTCCAACTTCTATGATCTCTTTGGTATATAACCCTAGAAGTGGTATTGTGAGGTCAAAGTGTATGAAATTATTTATAATCCTTTGGGTATAATTCCAGATTGCTCTCCAGAATGGTTGGATAAGTTCACAACTCCACCAGCAATGTATTAGTGTTCCAATTTGTCCACATCCTCTCCAGCATTTGTCACTTTCTTGTTTTGTCATCTTAGCCAATCTGACTGGAGAGATGTGGTATCTCAGAGTTGTTTTGATTTGCATTTCTCTAATGAATAGTGATTTAGAGCATTTCTTCATATACTTATAGATATCTTTAATTTCTTTCTCTGAAAACTGCCTGTTCATATCCTTTGACCATTTATCAATTGGGGAATGGCTTGTATTCATATAGATTTGGCTCAATTCTCTATAAATTTTAGAAATGAGTCCTTTATCAGAGACACAAGTTGTAAAAATTCTTTCCCAATTTCCCACCTCCCTCTTAATCTTGGTTACATTGGCTTTGTTTGTACAGAAGCTTTTCAATTTAATGTAATCAAAATTATTCACTTTACATTTTATAATGCTCTCTAATTCTTGTTTGGTCCTAAAAACTTCCCCTCTCCACAAATCTATCAGGTAAACTATTCCTTGCTTTCCCAAATTGTTTACAGTATCATCCTTTACACCTAGATCATGCACCCATTTAGACTTGATTTTGGTATATGGTGTTAGATAGTGATCTATGCCCACTTTCTGCCATACTGTATTCCAGTTTTCCCAGCAGTTTTTGTCAAATAGTGCATTCTTATACAAAAACTGGGGTCTTTGGGTTTATCGAACAATAGATTACTATATTCATTAACTGCTGGGTCTCCTGCACCTAATCTATTCCACTGATCCAATACTCTACACCTCTGCCAGTACCAAGCAGTTTTGATGACTGCTGCTGTATAATACCGATTAAGATCTGGCATAGCTAGTCCACCTTCCCTAGTATTTCTTTTCATTAATTCCCTTGATATTATAGACCATTTTTTTTTCCAAATAAATTTTGTTATTATTTTGTCTAACTCTACAATGTAGTTTTTTGGTAAATTAATTGGTATGGCACTAAATATATAATTTAGTTTGGGTAAAATTGTCATTTTCATTATATTAGCTCAACCCAGCCATAAGCAATTGATATTTTTCCAACTATTTAGATCTGATTTTATTTGTGTGAGAAGTGTTTTGTAGTTGTGATCATATAGATTCTGGGTTTGTTTTGGCAAGTAGATTCCCAAATATTTTATAATGTCTACAGTGACTTTAAATGGGATTTCTCTTTCTATCTTTTGCTGTTGAGTTTCATTTGAGATGTACAGGAATGCTGAGGATTTATGTGGGTTAATTTTATATCCTGCAACTTTGCCAAATTTATTTATTGTCTCAAGTAGTTTTTTACTTGATTCTCTAGGATTCTCTAAGTATATCATCATATCATCTGCAAAGAGTGATAATTTGGTTCCCCATCTCCTCTTGCCCTTTTCCTCTCTCACCTCATAATTTTACCCCTTGAGTATCTTCCCTTCCCAACAAATTCAACCTATGCCCTTTATCCATATAGAACTGTAAACATATACACACACATTCACATATGTATTCATATGACCACACCCCCTTCTTCCATTATTTTCATACTGAGAAAGGTTTCATCAGTCACAGTTATTGTTTTTCCATATAGGAATGTAAATAGCTCAACTTTGATAAGTTCCTTTTGATTTCTTTTCCCTGATTACCTTCTCAGGCATCTCTTCCTTCTTGTGTCTGGATGTCACATTTTCTATTCAATTCTGGTTTTTTCCTCAAGAATGCTTGAAAGTCCTCTATTCCACTGAATGACCATATTTTCCCCTGAAACAAAATACTCAGTTTTGCTGGGTAGGTGACCCTTGGGTTCATTCCCAGCTCTTTTGCCCTCTGGAATATCATATTCCATGCCCTTCGATCCCTCAGTGTAGAAGCTGCCAAGTCCTGTGCTATTCTGATTGTGTTTCCACAATATTGAAATTGTTTCTTCCTGGCTGCTTGTAGTATTTTCTCCTTGATCTGGGGATTCTGGAACCTGGCTATAATATTCCTGGGAGTTTTCTTTTTGGGATTTTTTCAGGAGGTGATCTGTGGATTCTTTCAACCTCTATTTTGCCCTCTGGATCTAAAACATCAGGGCAATTTTCCTTGAGAATTTCTTGAAGGGTGATTTCTAGGTTCTTTCTTTGATCATGGCTTTCAGGTAGTCCAATAATTTTTAAATTGTCTCTCCTGGATCTATTTTCCAGGTCAGTGGTTTTTCCCATGAGATATTTCACATTGCCTTCTAATCTTTCATTTGTTTGGATCTGCTTAACAGCATCTTGATTTCTCATAAAGTCATTAGCTTCCATTTGCTCCAGTCTAACTCTGAAGGAATAAATCTCCTCAGTGAACTTTTGAGATTCTTTTTCCATCTGGCAAATTCGACTTTTTAAGGCATTCTTCTCCTCATTGCCCTTTTGGGCCTCCTTTGCCATTTGAGGTAGTCTATTTTTTAAGGTGTTGTTTTCCTCATTCAGGCTGTTGACCCACATTTCATACTTTTCCTGCATCCTTCTAATTTCTCTTTCCAATTTTTCCTCCACTTCTCTTATTTGATTTTTAAAGTCCTTCTTAAGGTCCTCTATGTCCTGAAACCCATCCATATTTTCCTTTGGGGCTTTTGGGGCAGGACTTCTGACCTCACAGTCCTCTTCCCCTATACTTTGACCCTCTTTGCCCCCTAAAGTAGGAGTCTAGGGTTGCATTTTTCTGTTTAATTTGTTTCCTTTGCCTAGGCATGTTGCCACTTAATTACTTGACTTTTGGGCTTGTTTACACAGTATGGCTTTGCCACCAGATAGGGAAATTTTTGTCCCGAACGTGTGGGGTGGCAACTTCTGTTTCTACAAAGCTGGAAACCCACCCACAACCTCCACCACAGATCACAATCCAGATCCAGGGAGGTTAAAGCAAGAGCAATCACCCCCCAAGACTGATCGCTGGATCTCCGTACAGTTTGCAGACCAGGAGATGGAGCTGCCTCTGAAAACTACAAAATGGAGTGTCTCCTCAGTGGCTTCTAACTCCCAGGGGAGGAAGCCGACGCATTCCCCAAATACTGGTCCCAAACTCCATAGGGCACTAACCTCTCACTTTGTCCTAGACATGTCTATGTTGATAATTCTGGAATCGCCACAGCTGCTCGTGTTCTGGGGTCACTCCAGATGGCTGCTGGCCCTGCCGCTCTGGGCCTAAAAGCACAACTCAGACACAATAAGCAAGAGATGCTTGAGAAGGTAAACAGGGAAAAGAAATCAAAAGGAACTTATCAAAGTTGATCTATTTACATTCCTACATTGAAAAACAATAACTCTAACTGATGAAACCTTTCTCAGTATGAAAATAGTTGAAGAAGGGTATATGGGCATATGAATACATATGTGAATGTATGTATATATGTTTTCAGGTATACATAGATAGAGGGCACAGGTAAAATTTAATAGAAAGGGATGATGCTTAAAAGGTGAGGTTAAGAGGTGAGAGAGTAATGTGGTGAGGGGGAATGGGGATATTCAATGGGGTGAACTGTCTAATGTACAGGAGGCAGGGGAAGGTGGTTGCAGGGGAGGGGAGGAACAGGAAGGCATAAAGGCAAAACCTTATTCTCATTGAATTTGGATCAGGGAGAGAATGACATGCATACTCAATAGGGTGTCCCACCCTACAGGAGAGTGGAGGGGAGAAGGATCAGAGAAGATGGTGTAAGGGAGTAAAGGCTGGGGGGCAGGGAGGTTGGAAGCACCCATTTTTGAAAAAGGACAGGATCAAGGTGGGGAGCAGACCAGGTGGAAGGTGGGACGGGAGGGAGGGAAATATAATCAATCTTTTACAATATATCTATTATGGCAATGTTTTGCATAGCTACACATGTTACAGCATATACTGAGTTGCTTATCTTCCTTTTAAAATCAAATTTTTAAAAATATATAAATACTATGATTAATACTATTTTGCATATAATTGGGAGATAAGATATGCAGGCAATGGGGCACAGGGATACACCTCGCCCTACTGGAAAAGTAGAAGGGGGTATGGGAGAAGATATGGGAGAGAGCAGATTGGTTGAGGGGTTATCCTGTATGACTGTTATTCTGGGGTGGTGGGTAGGGGAAAAATGGGGGAAAATTGTAACTCAAATCTGATGGAAATGAATGATGTAAACCAGGAGTTAATAAAGCATTTGGAAAAATAAAATTTAATAAGAGTTTTTATATATTTTTCCGTCATCTCTCCTAATAAGAAGTCCTATGTAGATGATCAAACTGGACAACAGAGCTGCTGAGGTTTGATATCTCCTGAAGGGACATTTCACAACATTAGCCTTCCACATAGAACTCCAAAGATAGTTAATTCTTCATGTTTCTCTATTTTCTTATTTCTATACTCTGATCAGACCTCTCCTACTGACATGTTGTCATTCTTATCTATTGCTTTTTGTCCTGGTTTCTCAATTATGTCCATCCCATATTGTTATCTCCATTACAAAAAAAAAAAAAAACATTATCTTTTCTACCTCTTTTTGCTGAGACATGATTTCTATGTAAATCACACCTACCCATCCCCAGACCCATTCTTTATATGTGATACCTCTATTGCTTTCTCTATAACAACGGGATAGTGATACTTGCACTACATACCTCACAGTGTTGTTGTAGAGAGAGTACTTTATAAACCTTAAAGTGCTAAAGAAAAAAAGTTATTAATTTCCACTGGAACCTTTTTTGTGGTCCACAAGAGATGCTCTAATATCCCCTCTATCTTTGAACTTTCCATCCAGTATTCCTTATATTCCCTTGGAAAAAACTCAGCTTCCTCCTGAGATCACTACCTTAACTAACCACTATACTATATTCCACTGAACTGATTGAATTTTCCAACATTTCAATTTTTAATGCGAGCTAATCAACATTACCTTTTTTGCTTTGATCCTCTTCCACAATTGCTGAAAATGAAATGAATCAGGAAATTTAGGAGCTTTTGTCCACTAAAATTTTATATTGCATAATTTCACCTGGATTTTCACTTCTTCTTAGCAATCGTTTCATTACAAAATTGAATAAAGAGACTGTTTGGAATATTTGAGAAGGTATTCTAATATTAATATAACAGCTCTCAAAATGTCTAAAGATAGCTTTCTTGTTAATTCTTCTCTTTTCTAGAATAAATATTTTCTTCAACCCATTTCCATATAACATGGTCTCCTACACCATCAATACTGTGGACTTCCCTGAACTGGACACAATCATGCTTAACAATGTTCAACTTAGTACGTGACATAAAGAACTAAACAAAGTACTCCAAATATAGTCATATGTGGGGAAAATACAGCAAAATTCTCACTTTCCTTGTTGTTGTGGTCACTGTGCAAAGATATAACATGACCATATATGTGTGTGTATACATATATATATACATACATATATATACACACATATACATACAAACATATGTGTGTATAACATATATACATACATATATGTGTGTATATAACATATATATACATGGGGTCATGTTATATCTTTGCACAGTGATCATACACACACACACACACACACACACACACACACACACACATATATATATACACATATATATATATGTACATGGTCATGCTATATTTTTGCCTGCCATTTCAAAGTAATGGATCATGGTAAGCAAAACGCAATTAAAATATTCATATTTTTTTCACATGAAATGTCATCTAGTCATGTCTTCCTCAATATGTACTTATGCAGTAGATTTTTTAAAGTGAAAGTCGAGGAATTTACTTTTAACCCTATTAAATTTCATTTTTTTTTAGATAGGATCCCTCTTTTAGCCTCTCTATTTCTTTTTTAGATGCCAATAATTATATCCAACATAACCTGCCAGTTTTCTATTACTGAAAATTAGATAAGCGTGTCAGGTATACCTTTTATAATCATTAACAAAAAATGTTGAATAGAACAGGATGAAGGACAAATCCCTGAATTTCTGCAATAGAGACCTCCTTCTAGGTTGACGTTGACCCATTAATCAGTGCACTTGGGGATTCATGAATATACCATCATATCATCTGCAAATAGAGATCTTTGAACCTTTTCTTTGTTCAGGCTTAGTACCTTATTTTTTCTTGCCTTATTTCTTCAGACAAGATTTCTAAATCTATGTTCAATAGCAATAGTGAGGATTTTAACCTCACTATTTTAAAGTTTTGCTTTTAACCCTGTGTTTTGCAAGAAAAAACAAATTCTAAACAAACTTATAAAGTTGCTCTGTTACCTATAATGCTAGTTCTTGACATCAAATAGATACTTTGTATCACATAGAATAAAATATTTCCATTCCTACCTTTCTTTTTTAGGGGCATTTCTGAACTAAGGTGGCCATTATATTTGCTCACAGCCCTTTTCCGCATCTATTAATAGGCTTCAAAGATCTGGATTTCATCAGTGTGAGTGTTTCTTCCCCTGATGCAGATCATATCCTCTCTAGTATTTTCAACTTTCCTTCATTTGAATCCCAGCTCAGATGAAATAACCTCCATGAAGACTTCAATTACCTAACTCGGGTAAAGGGAAGTCTTTCTTTTCAATAGTCTCATAGTATTTCATCTAGTCTTATCCTTTGCATTCATCTCACCCTCCTTTGTTATTAGAATTATTGGAATACATATATGTTTATATATGCATATAAAACCTATAGATATATAATTATACACATATTTATAGATACATATATCAGATAGAGATAGGGATAGTGATAGAGATATATCAATAGTCTTACAACCTGGAATATACTCTGTACAACTTCCTATAGCCAGAAGCTTTTACTTGATCTCTTTCTTTTTTCTGCTATTTATAGATAACTTATTGTTCATGAGCCAGTATAAATAAACCTAAAGGGAACACATGCTGCAAACATGACTCCTTTCCTCTCCCCCCACCCCTCCTCCTTCACCATGGAACCTGTCTTCTTTATCCATGCACATTTCCCCTCTACTTACTATCACTTCTTTTAGTCTCTCATCAATAAGGGAACTTGACTATTACTTAATTGCCAAATACCATTCTTTAGAGAGAGGATGATTGAGTGAGATGATAATAAAAGAATCACAGATTTTGGATTGGGAGGAATCTCAAAGGCTATCTAATCCAAATTTCACTTGAACAGAAATCCCTTCTACAAATCCCCAGGAACTAGGGTGTTCAGAGTGGGATTCTGCAAAAATAATTCATTTCAGCAAATAGATATTCACCTACAAAATGAAAAATAGATTCACGTCCTCTCCTCTAATAAGGTTCACAAAACCACATATGGAACTCTCTCTGTGTCTCTGTCTCTGTTTATCCATGTGCCTATGCTTCTATGTCTTTCTCTCTGTCTATCTACCTCCCTTTCTCATTCCCCCCCCCCTCTCTCTCTGATTTTGTCTTCCTTCTATCTCTCTAGCTTCCTCTATCAGTCTTTTCTCTGTCTTTATCTCTGTCTCTATCTGGCACTGTCCTGACATCAAGGCCAGCACTCTACCCAATGTGCCAATGAGCTTCTGTGCAATTTCCCTAGTGCAGGGAGATGGAAAGGATTAACTTTTCCCAAAACATTTTACCATACTCTCTGCAAGTGACATGAGATGAGATTAGAAAATTAGCTAACATTAAACTGGGAAGTAAAGTAAATGTTAAGCCAAGGAGTTTGAAATATGTTTAATGTTTCTTCCTGAGCCACCAAAGAGTTTATGAAGCCAGATTTTGGACAAAAGAAATTATATGCGGGGAGGGGAATCTAGGTGTTGCAGTGAATAGAGCACCAGCCTTGAAGTTAGGAGGACCTGAATTCAAATCCAGCCTCAGGCACTTGACACTTTACTGGCTGTGTGACCTTGGGCAAGTCACTTAACCCCAATTGTCTTCCCTTCACCCTTAAAAAATGAATAATGTGTGAAAAAATATTCATATCAGCTCTTTTTATTGCAACCAAGAACTAGAAAATGTGAGGATGCTCATCAATTAGGGAATGGCTGAACAAATTATGGTACATGGATGTAATGGAATACTATTTTGCTTTAAGACATTATGAACAAGCAGATTTCAGAAAAACCTGGAAAACCTATATGAACTGATGCTGAGTGAAGTGAGCAGAACCAGAAGAACACTGTACACAGTAACAGCCACAGTGTCCAATGACTGACTTTGATAGACTTAACTCTTCTCAACAATGCAAGGACCTGAAACAACTCCAAAAGACTCATGATGGAAAATACCATTTATATCCAGAGACAGAACTATGGAGTTTGAATACAGAGCAAAGCAGACTATTTTCTTTTATTTGTTTTGTTTTGTTTTGTTTCCTCATGGTTCTTCCCATTCATTTTAATTCTTCTATACAATATGACCCATGTGAAAATATACTTAATAGGAATGTATATGTAAGGCTATATCAGATTGCATGCAATCTTGGAGAGGGTAAAGGGGAGGGAGGGTGAGAAAACTTAAAAAACTTATGAAAGTGAATGTTGAAGACTAAAAATTAGTAAATTAACTTATGAAAAAATAAAAAAGGAAAAGATAAATGATGTGAACAGATATGTTGATAAATCATCAAGCATTAATTAAATACTTATTATATGCCAAACATTGTGCTATGTATTGAACATACAAAGAAAGGGGGAGTGGCAGTCTTGTCTTCAAACAACTTATATTCTAATGGGGAAGAAAACACATAAGTAACTTTGTGCATGGGGAAGGGAGAGAGAGAGAATGAACAGAAAGTAATCTCAGAAGGTAGTCTCATTGGTTGGACTTAGACAAACCTCCAGCATAAAATTGGATTTGTCACTAGAAAGTCAGGCAAGTTACTAAGTAGAGGTCAGTAGGAAGACCACAGGGACAGCCATAGGGGGAAAATAGATATATTGAGCTTCATATGCTTACTGGATATCTATTTCAAGATGTCACAAAGTAACTTCTGGGTAGGTGATAAGAGCTCAGGAGTGAAGGGCCAGATATATAGATTTTGGAATCATATTCATAGACGTGATCATTGCATCTTTAGGCATTGATAAGATCACCAAGAAAGATCATATAAATAATTGAGGTTGAAATGAGTGTGTGTGTGTGTGTGTGTGTGTGTGTGTGTGTGTGTGAAGAACGTCTTTGATAATCTAGTGAATCCTATGGACCCCTCCTTTGAGCAATTTTCTCTTCTAAAAATCAGTGAAGGAAATGCTAAAAGTTTTCAAATGAAGTTAGTGAAAATAAAAATGTGATGGAATACAAATATTGTAGGAATATTAAGAATGGGTAGGAAGGCAGAAGGAGTAGAGATTGAAAGAACCATTAGGAAACTCTAATTTTTGAAACAGGTGATGAGAGCCTACAATAGTTTGTGGTAGCTTATTTCAGGAAAATCAAACCACTATTGCTACCTTGAATGACACCTCTAGATCCCATTGGAAATAGCCCAAAACTCTTTCTTGAGAATAGTAGTATCCCTCAAGCCATGAATTCTACTTTCAGTCCAGCTTCCTGCAACCATTATTCAAGATAGATGGACCAGTCATTTTCATTAATTGACACTTACTGGGAAGGAAAGTCAGGCTAACAGGGCATCCCAAAGGAGAGAGAGTAGGCAGCATGTACCAGGAAAGTCAAACCATGACCACTATCTCTGAGAATGACAAAGACACAATCCAGGACACCAAATTCAAGTGTTCTGCCAGACCACTAGTCTCGGTTTCACTTTGTCTATAAAATGCTAAATAGGAGTTGATGGTAGGGGAAGATAGAGATTACTATGGAGAAAGTCTCCACCTTTATCTCCACCACCAATATTTGCCAACCAACTGTGTCTGATAGGCAGATTATCCCCAGATTAATGTATAGTACTGAAAGTCATAGCTCTGGTACAAAAAAACCCATAATAATTTGGTCTGGAAATTCCTTTGGCAAGTAATACAACCACAGCTACAGGGAATCTAGAATAGAATGTACTTTTCACCAGTCCTTGCAACTCTCAATTGTTTTTCAAATCTAGAACCAATACTGACCTTAAAGTTGATGTATTGCTGTCTGCTTTGCCACCGCATGCCATGAGATTTTTTTCTCCATTTGGCTTGGAACATTATACAGTTTGAAATATTTTATCTTTGTGATCTCCTTCATTAGAATGTGAGTTTCCTTAGAGCAAGAACAGTTTTATTCTTCCAGCTGTACCTTGGATGTGCACCGAAGTATTCTCCATGCACCTTTTTTGTTGATTCAATGTAATTTATATTGAAACAATTTTGTAAGGAAGGTGGTTGTTTATCGGAGATGTAATTGGAATAGTTCAGAAGGAATAGAAAGGGAACCACATCATCATAACTACTTTGTTAAGATAACAAAATTAACTTGACTACCTATTGGATAGTCCTGGGTCTTAATTAAACAGTATCATTTCTATTGGAATTTTTTTTAGTTGTACCACAAATACAATCATGCTCATGATGATTAAACATACGTACTTTAGGACTATATTAAGAAAAAAACTCATTTTAAAATTATATCAGTATTATCTCTCCATTGTATAATTTTGTTTCATTCCCCAATACTCTCTTCCATAAGTAAAGAAATGATATAATGTCTTCAAAACATTACTTGATAGAATTCTAAGTGCTAAGTGCTGATTTGATAATCCACCTGTGTGTGTACCACTAGGTCTGGCACTGACCCAGTTGTAGTCCCAAAATGAAACATCATTGAGGGGAACATTTATTTAAATGTCAGACATGCACATATCCAATATTTACACACACACACACACACACACACACACACACACACACATCCACACACACAGGAAAAAAAGAGATAAGATATTCAAATCATCAAGGTTAGTTATAAATTGATATATTCTATTACTTTCTTAAAATATTTAGGGAAACCATTTTAAGATTCAATGTTTCCTTACTAGAAATGAAATAATTGAATAGCATTGTTATTAATTGACAGTGATATGTATATTTGTGTATGTATATAAGTAGATAGATGTAAATAGATATAGATAGGTATACCATAGTTCTAATGCTTATATCATCTGATGAAACAGCATTTGAAATCAGAAACTATGACATACATATATCCTGTTGGCTACTATAAAAAATAAGAAAAAAATTTTGGATTTCAGGGAAAACACACTTCCATCCCTGCAATAGGTATTTAGGAAATGTGTATTATATTGAATTGAATCTAAAACATATCTATACAATATTAAACTGAAGTGACTGATTTGGTTCCCAAGGGATTTGAACAGGAGTTCCAATCCAACAAATTATAGTTTCTATCCCATTAACAGTTATTGAAATTGGAGCATAATAAAAAATAATTAATTATACAATGGGAGAATTGAGTTATGGATAAGAAATTGATAGGAGGTAATTAAATGTTTACTTATAAAGTTAAAAATATCTAGCCAAATGCAAATGACATATCCCATTGTTTATTGAAGGAAAACTCTGAATGTAATATAGCATATTCATCATAGTATCACTCATGCAGAAATTTCCATGTGCAAACAGATGTTCTTTTCTGATACCTTCTAAATGCATTTCTCAATTTTATTTCTTTTTATTAATTCTATAATACTGTGCCAACATAAAATATTAATCTCATTGGTGAATTGCAAGTTAACATAATATGGAGTAACTGCTATACAGTGTTATCAGGAAAATCCTCATAAACAGTCATTTGTGAATTTTGTTAACAAGTCACTTACTATCTCTTCCAGACCATTAATAAAGCTGTTAAATGATATCATACCTAATGTTAATCCTAAATGAGCCTCAATGGCCACTTATTTTCAACTATTTACTGTTTATTGCTAGTAATTATTACTGATCACTGACAGCCTATTAGTTGGATTTTAAGTAGTGAAGCTATTCATATCTGAATCAATATTTTTCAAAGTAAAATTTTATTAGTCATTAAATCATATTCTTAGCTAAAAGCCAGGCATTTTAAAATACTTGATTTTTCTCCAGCAGTTTTATGGTTATCCTAAATTCTTGTAAAAAAAAATCCTTTGGTCTGCAATATTTTTTAACTCTTTAGGAAATCTTGAGATGACTCATAGAGCTCTGTTTTCCTGAAATATTTCTTTTTGAACAGGAATTCATTCTTTTATTTCATCGAATATGCTATAAGTATCTACTCCTTCATTTGTGATTTTTTCTCTACTTAGTCACTTCCATTCTCAACCTTTTAAATCTCCCATATCTAATTATCACTTTTCCTCTTTAATTATTCTTTTTTTTCTTTCTTTCATAAACATAGCTCAGGGCTTCAATGGTAATGGTGACCTCACAAGATACCTCTTCTCTTATGTTGGTCACTTTTTCCAAGCTAGATTTTCAGATTCTCACTTACAAATGCATTTTAATCTCTATACCAATGGGACAATTAAAATATAATAGTAGTAATAAAGACAAATGATATAAACATGACTAGACAGAGGCATTAAATTTGCTAGGTTTCAGAGATGATGGGAATTGGGAGCAAACAAGTTATCCTAAATATTTTCTGCAGAAATGATTACATATCAACTGAACCATCAATTGACAGATGTCACCACTAATGTGTTTGCTGATGAGAAGGTAGTTTGATTTATCAGTCAGAGCCATTGTCAAGTGTCACTCTCAAATTTCTCCACCCTGTCAGTCCATGTTTTGCACGTATCTAGTTTGCCCACTGCTAGCTGCATGTGATCTTTAATTGGCAGATGGCACTGTGCCTTCTTTAAATGTCACACACAGAGAAGTTGATCACTCAACTGATAGGCCTGGCAGTTGAGGCTGATTTGTTTCTTTAAATTTGCCTTAACAGAAACTTTATGCCATTAAATGGGCCTATTGCCTCATAGGGCCTGACCAAGACAAGTGTGTTCCAGATTATTATATTCTTATTTTCTACTCTAGAGCCATTTGCTCAAAAACATATTTTTATCTTGAATTACTCCATAGATGTAGCATTATTATACTTGTAATATTAACTTTCCATTTCATGTTGCATTACAAAGGGCATGGTGAATAGAAAACTGGCAAGTCTTCATATGTGAAAACAGTATTAAGTCCAAATTGCACAGCTGTATAGGCAAGTGGTGAGCACTGAAGAACATACCAGCTGTGTAATTGGTCCAATGAGCCTGAAGCCCACAAAACAAGCTTCTTCTTGTCTCATAAATAGAAAGTTCTCCCTACAAAACAAAATAGAATGTGCAGACAGGGGCAATCTTTTCATCTTCCAAAAGACATATTTGAAAAAGAAAAAAGTAGGACAGAATACATTTGCAAATCCATTTCTAGGTTTGAATTCACATCTTGAAAGCTGTGTGTACAAGAAATACATAGGATGTATCCAACATGTCTTCAGTTATTAACCCAACAAACAGAATGATTCTTTCTGTTTACAAGAGTTCTTTCGATCAATTAATGAATTAAGAATTAGTAAGTATTTACTGAATTTCAAAGTTATGTGTAAGCACTGGAGCTACAAATATATTTGTAAAGTGTGCCTGACCAAGAAGTAGCTAGGTAAAGCATTGTAGAATGCTCACTGTAGAGTCAGAAAGACCTGAGTTAAATCTGGCCTCAGATATTTACTAGCTGCATTACCCTGGAAAAGTCACAACCTGTGTTTGCCTCAGTAATGCAACATATATAACAGAAATGAGATGACAGCCTTCACAGGGTTGTTGTGAGGATCAAATAAGATATTTGTAAAATGCTTAGCATGCTTCATAGCCCATAAATTGGCTTAATAAATGTGTGTTTTCTTCTTTTCTACTCTCAAAGAATTTCCATTTTAATAGGGGCAACTATATGTATGAAAGCTTTCAATCTCAAGACAGATGAAAAGGTCCCATGGTCTTTTTGGTTCAGGGGCAAAGCAGATGATATTGCCTCTACTCTAATGTCATGACCATTGATGAAATATATCAATTTCTGATGTTTAAACATTTAACACTGGGGATTACTATTTAAAAAAAACATTTGGGGTTCAGGGTACTGGGAAATCTCCACTGGAAACAATGAAATCTAAGGACATTATGATATGCATTTCCTTAGCCTTTATTAATGCTTCTTCTTACCACCCAGAGAATAATATTCTATTTCTTTTGTATATATTTTGGATTTATATGTCTATGTACATACTATTTTCCTAAATAGAATATAAGCTTATAAAGGGTGGAAGTTGTTCACATTTTTTTCTTCCCATTACCAGCACTTAGCACATTATCTGGTACATGATATATGCTTAATAAATTCTTTTTGAGTTTAATTGAATTAAAATGTATTACTTATCAAAGAGATAGATTTTGCTTGCGTGTAAGAGAAAAAAATCTAACCATACTGGTAATAAGATCTGTTCAAAACTGTATTGAGCTGTCTTAGGAGATAATAAATTCTCCCATATTTAAAGTCCTTAAGCAAAGACAAGAAGACCTTATCTCAGGAGTGTTGGACAAGTAACCTGTTCAGATATGAATTGAATTAGAAATCCTGTGAGACACCAACCAAATTTAGGAGTCTGGGACCTTCTTCTTCAACAAGTTTCTCATAAATTCTAAGTCAAACCTTTACTTTTTCCCAACTTTCCATTCTTCCTGAAAGAATGTAACTTTAATGGTTACAAAGAATAAATCATCTATAACTTATTTCCTTCTTTATTTAAAAACATGATAATAAGTACCATGTAATTCTTGGTTATATGTTTTAAAGATAGATGGTGAAAGCACATATTTGGAATATAAAAGAAACCCTTATTGTTAATATTTTTGGTAAATCTTCCACAAAAATAAAAATATTTAAAAAGCAAAGAGAATTGCTTAAAACTATCAAAATTCACTAGATTGTGTTTAATCTTTTATTTTTTTCTAATTATCCCTGGCAAAAGTAAAAATGAGAAATAAACTATCTATTAGGCAAGCAAAAGGGAAAAATTGTACAATCTGCAATGTGAATGGTCAAGAGTTAGCTATAATTGAGCAAGAAATTAATTTTTAAAAAATCATCATTGATTATTGTTATATATTCCTAATTCTTAATATTGAAGTTCTGAAGAACATGAGATTTTTATCATATTCCTTTGATGTATTGTGACAGGTATTCTGTTTGGGGTATACAAACCAAAAAATATACTAACTTAGAGTTAGGAAAATGCTTTCCAGAGTTATCATACAGAGACAAAGTATGTTGCAACAGGCTAAGCACGGCACTGAATATTGAATTAGATGAACTGGATTCCGAATCTGTGAAATATTGGTCTCTATCTGGACTTCAACATTCCCCTCGCAAAGCAACATTGTTGGACTAGAGCTCTAAATCTTGTGACCAATGGGAGTTCCAATTTTCAAAAATAACTCAGCAAATCAAAAGGGAGATGAAAAGGAATAATGATAGATTGCAGAGAGAAGCCAGAAAGTAGCCTGAGCTCTCCCCAGTTTCCCTCAGAAACAATGTCAAATCAAACCTCTAAATGGATTCTAGAGTGACAAAATCCACAAGAAGTTGGAGTGAAACCATTTTATTGTTTAGGATAATTTAGAAGGACTTTGGGAAAGGTCCATGTCACTTCAGTAAAAGAAGAGTACAGCCCAGTGCAGATGGCATATGTGTGAGCCAGGCAGAGTCTCTTAGCTATAGCACAAATCAACAATTGAGTCCCCTTGGTCCTGGCTCAGCAGGCCAGCAGTAAGGCATCTAGCCCCAGAACAGAAAGCAAATGACAAGCTCTGGAACCCCAACAAAACAGATGTGACTATGCTGGGATTCCCCAGCACAGTGGATAAGCCATAAGCACCTGAGGCCCCAGAGCAGAAAGCCAGTGACCAGGCACCTGGCCCTAGCACAAAGTTTGGGACAGTACCTCCTTTCTTAGGAGCAGAGATGAACTTTAGGCTGAAAAATGAGTAAGAAATAGAAGAGAACCCTGACCATAGAGAACTATTATAGTATCAGGGAATATCAAAACACAAACTCAGAAGAGAACAACAATGTCACACTGCCTATATGTGAAACCATAATTGGGAATACAAATAAGTTTCAAAACCAAAAACTCCTCTTGGAAGATCTCAAAAACAGATTTTAAAAATCAAGTAAGAGAGGTAGAAGAAAATGGGGGAAAGAAAGGAGAGTTATGCAGGAGAAATATTAAAAAAGATCAATAGCCTGCAAAAGGAAACACAAAGAATTACTAAAGAAAACAACTCCTTTAAAAGTAGAATTGGTCAAGTAAAATAGGAGGTACAAAAGCTAACTGAAGAAAACAAATCCCTAAAATTTTGAATTGAGCAAATGGAAGCTAATGACTCTATGAGACATCAAGAATCAGTCAAACAAAATCAAAAGAAAGACAAAATTGAAGAAAATGAAAAATACTTCATTGGAAAGCAACTTAGGTGTGAAATAGATCCTGGAGAGATAATTTAAAATTTGTTGGTTGACCTGAAGGCCATAATCCAAAAAAGAGCCTTTACAACATTTTTCAAGAAATTAACAAGGAAAACTTGGCTGATCTGATAACCTGAGAGTAAAATAGTCAATGAAAGAATTTATCGATCACCCTCCTGAAAGAGATTCCCAAAATAAATCTCCAAGGAATATTATAACCAATTTCCAGAATTATCAGGCCAAGGAGAAAATACTGCAAGCAGATAAAAACAAACAATTCGAATACCATGGAACCACAGTCAGGTTTACATGGCAGGTTTACATAGCATTAAAGGATATGAGGGATTGAAATATGATATTGTAGAAGGCAAAGGAGCTTGAATTATAACCAAGAATCAAATACCCAGCAAAATTTAGCATAATCTTTCAGGGTAAAATATGGATAGTCAGTGAAATAGGGGACTTTTAAACTTTCCTGATGTAAAGACCAGAGCTGAACAGAAAATTTGATCTTCAAATCTGAGACTCAAGAGAAGCACAAGAAAGGTAAACAGGAAAGGTAAAAACAATGTTGTTCAATAAGATGTACCTGTTTCTGTGGGAAGATATTTGTACCTTTTGATAAATTAATTTCTATTAGAAGAATGAGCAAACATAGATAGAGACTGTGGGTATAAGATGCTTTGATGTGATATAAAAAGGCAGGGAAAAAGGCTTATAGTAGAGGAAGAGGAAAGAGGAAGCACAATAGGCTGAATTGTATGATGTGAACAGGCACAAATCACCTATTATAGAAGAGGAAAAGAAAGAAGGGAGGGGGTATTGTTTAAAGCTTACTCTCATCAGATATGACTCAAAGAGGGAATAACATATGCACTTAGTTGGGTATAGAAATTTATCTTACCCTACAGGGACATAGAAAAGAAAATAGGAAATAATGGGGCAAGGGAAGGACTGATAGAAAGGAGGGCAGAAGTAGGACGGAAAAGTAAAGAGGTGGGTTCATACAAAGGAGGGTAGATTGAGGGAAGTGGTGATCAGAAGCAAAACACTGGTGAGGAGGAACAGGGTGAAAAGAGAAAGAAAAGTATAAACAGGGGTGGCTAGGTGGCGCAGTGAGTAAGAGTGCCGGCCTGGAGTTGGGATGACCCGAGATCAAATCCTCAGAAAATGAGCACCCACACACAAATAATGACTAGCCGTGTAACCTTGAGCAAGTCACTTAACCCCAATTGCTTAAAAAAAGTATAAACAAGGGGAAAATAGGATGGAGGAAAATACATAATAATTATGACTTTGAATGTGAATGGGATGAAGTTAACCATAAAAATGAAAGCAAACTGCAAAGGGAATTAGAAAACATAATTCTATAATATATTGTTTACATGAAACACATTTTAAGCAGAGAGATACACATATTAAAAGTATAAACCTGTGGTACATTTTATTATGCTTCTTTTGAAGTAAAAAATAAAATCAGGGGTAGCAATCCTGATATCAGATTAAGCAAAAGCAAAAATAAATCTAATTAAAAGAGATAAGGTAGGAAACTACATCATGCTAAATGTTACCATACACAATGAAATGATATCATATATCATATATATGATAGAGAATATACTAATTTATCACCAGAATAATGCAAAATGACCAGGTGGTATTTATACGAGGAATGACTGATAGTTTTCTTAATATGAAAACTATCAAAATAATTGACCATATCAAGAACTGTAATGGCAAGCACAGAAATAGTTCATACCTTGTTTCAGCTATTGAATTAACACTTTATTTCAGTCTGTTAAGAAATAGAATATGTGAACTCCACAACTTGTGAACCCTAGAACTTGTGAACTCCTGGGAAGGAGCTAATGACTAGCCTCAGGGCTAGAGGCAGCAGGGACTTAGAAGAAGACTCTTATGGTGGCAGAGTCAAAAAGGAGAAAATTAGTGGTATCCTGGCACTCTGTCTGCTCTGTCTGTGTTGATGTTTATTTGTGATAATTTGTACAGAAGAGCTGGTACTTTACTGGAAGCTCTAAAAGAGTATTTTCTGGTTGTATGTGTACAGAAGTCCTGGAGGAGGGTTTTGGAGTTCCTGGGACTTTATTGATGATTTGTGCTGACCTCTTGGATGTTGTTTGTGGGTCTGCATTGATTTCTATGTTGAGGATTTGTATTGAGTTCTCAGACCTTGTTGGTGGGTCTGAGTTTATTTCACAGGCAGATTGATGATGGTGCCAGCAATGTGCATGAATATTATGGTGGCTCTTTTAACCTTTGTCTTCCCAGAAACAGGAACTGTGAAAGACTTGAGGTGGACTGGACACTGTGAGCTTCAATATGGAATAGGTATTAGACAAAGAACTAGATAAGGAACTGGACAAGGACCTGGGAGTTACCTGCCTTTGAACTCAGGTAACAGTTAGAGCTGGGATAATGGAAGAGAAAACATGGAAACTGAGAGCCAACCTCGAGTCAAGATGAAAGGAGACTTTACTTGTACATTGTGTACTAACTGAGAAGGTTGTGATCTACTTGTGACCAAGGGGTGGAGGGCCTGTGTATTTTCCACTACTCCTTAAGAGGGTATTGAGTAATGATTAATGACAGAGTAGTGACTGATAATTGAATAGTTACTGATGACTGAATAGTGACTGATGACTGAATAGTGACTGCTTTGTCTCTTAGTGTGCCCCATGAATGGAGAGCTTTGACTATTGTATTTTGTGACCCAAACCTCCTTAAGGAAGATTGAATGATTGAGTTACTAAATGATTGTACATTGTAGAAAATTATTGTGACCACTTTGGTGAAAACTATGTGGCCATTTTAGTGATGTCATTGTGAATGCTGTACCTTGATTCTCTATGAAGGTTTTTCTCTAATTTTTTATTGAATAAGTAATGTTCACTATATTATGTAATCAGAACCTTGAAAGTTGTCCACAGTAGCATTCTTCTGGAAAGCTGCTTGTGTGTAGCTTTATAATAACAAATATAAGAGAAAACAGAGTTATTTCAATATATCCATAAAAAGATTTTGGTAAAATATACCACCCATTCCTATTAAAAACACTAGAGAGCACTGAAATAAATGGAGTTTTCCTTAAAATGATAAGCAGCGTCTCTCTAAAAACATCAACAAGCATTATATTCAATGGGGATAAGCTAAAAACATTTCCGATAAGATCAGAGGTGAAACAAGAATGTTCACTATCATCATTATTATTCAATATTATAGTAGAAATTTTAGTTTTAGTTAGAACTAAAAGGAATGGAAGTAATTAGAATATGCAAAGAGAAAAAAACACTATCACTCTTTGAAGGTTATATGATGGTATACTTAGAGAATTCTAAAGAATGAAAAAACTTCTTGAAATGATTAACAACTTTAGCAACATTGCAGAATATAAAATAAATACACATAAATTATTAGCATTTCTAACATACTACTGAAAAAACAGGAGCAAGACATTGAAAGAGAAATTTTATTTAAAATAACTGTAGACAATATATGGAATATATTTCTGCCCAAACAAATCCAGGGACTATAAGGTCACAATGACAAAACCCTTCACACAAATAAAGTCCAATCTTAAAAACAGAATAAAATGAATTTACTTCTTCAGGGCCAGACCAATCAAACTACCAATAATTATTCTATATAGTTAGGAAAAAAATAATAAAACTGGGGCAGGGGTGGGGAGGCAGAGCCAAGACAGCAGAGTAAAAGCAGGGACTTGCTTGAGGTCTCCCCCAAACCCCTCCAAATACCTGTAAAAATCACTCTAAACAAATTCTAGAATTACAGAACCCCCAAAAATGGAAATGAAACAAATTTTCAGCACAAGTCAAACTGGAAGGTCAAAAAGAAAGGTCTATTGCACCAGGCTGGGAGAGGAGTACAGTTCATTATGGGCTACACCAGCACAGACAGGCCTGGGGCAGGCCTCAGAGGACTCAATCACTGGCAGCTGTGGCAGTTTCCAGACTTCCCAAACCATAAATGCCAAAGACAACATACAAGTTCAATGGGAAAACTCTGTCAAACCTGGGTAAGAGAGGAGCATGGTCTGGCCCCAGCCCAAATGTTTTAGAGGTGGCAGCAGCAGTATCTGCTGCTTCTGGAGCTCAAAGTCCACAGAGAGTTGGGGAATGGAGCAGCTGATGAGAGGGGGAATTCGGGGATATATTTGCTGGTGTGGAGGCAGGGTTCTATTGCTTTGCCAATGCTCAGATATGGATCACAGTCCTGGGTGGTGGTCCTGGGGTGAGTAGGTCCACTGGCAAGGCAGAACTTCTGGAGACTGTGGAGAGTGAATACTCCTCACAGTTCCAAAGCAGAAAAGAGTGTTTGAGGTCACTTACAGACCAGAGCACTGTCCAGGAGAGGAGTAAATATCTTTCCTTTAATCATACCATCTTAAAAGAACTGAAGATTTACAGGTACCTGGGAAGTACCTCTGAATACAGCTTTTTGAATACAAAACCCCTGAAGACTGGGACAGTGCACTCTACACTCTGCAAGCAGATTCCTACCATGACAAAAGAGCTCAAAAGTCAATTAATTGCGTGGCAAAATGAGAAAACAGTGAAAAAAACAGACTCTAGAATCTTACTTTGGTGATAAAGATCAAGACATATAACCAGAAAAAAAAGAGATTTGGGCCTAGCTATAATTAAAAGCTTATGGCCTCAGGCAAATGCCTCATCAAATGGGAAGATTCAATTAAAGTTCAAGTGGTTTCCCAGGGCCTGTACCCCATCAGAAATATATCTATAAAACACAGCTACTTGTATTAAAAAAAAAAAAAAAACTTTCATTTGGTGCAGGCTTCAAGTTAAATATGAATTAGTAGAGTGGTTGGAAATGTATGTATTTTTTACTGTTACTTAAAGGTGTTTTGATGAAGAACTACACTAGTAAGGTAATACTGAAGGAATAATCTGTTTAGTTGGGAAGAAAAGACCAGACAGTTTAACCAGAGACGTTAAAGGAAGAGGAGGTTGGTGTGACAAGGTAAGGGTACTAGAGCAGCATCCATCAATCGGCTCCACCCCTTCCCCACCCTGAAAAATGTAAACAATTATACAGCAATTGAAACATCCGATATGTAATAAAAAATGTCAGGGAGGGAATACCATCTATAATGTCACTAAAGGTTCTGAGGTTTGATGTTTTTTTGTTTGTTTGTTTTCCTGGCACAGGTAGGTAGAAATAGTCCATGATGGTTTTGTGAAAGAGATAGGTCGCCCTGGAGTCAGAAGGACCTGAGTTCGGATCTGGCCTCAGACACTTAACACACACAAACAAAAACCTAGCCGTGTGACCTTGGGCAAGTTACTTAACCCAAAACTGCCCTCCAAAAAGGAAAAAAAAAAGATAGGTCACAGGAATAGGTGAATAGTTACCTGGATTTCTCGCCAATTTGATAAGTGGGCCTCCTGGTCAGTTTTATCTTCATAAAAAAAAAGAAAAAATGCTCATATGGATTATTTGTGCCTGATGTGGTTGAGCCTTTAAAGTTCATATCTGTCCGTCTCATCAGTCACAGTTTGACACATTGTACATTGATTCCAACATAGTGATGCCATTTTGGTCCTCTTCCAAAATGAAGGACAACAACCAAGCAATAAATATTCAAGAATCAAGAAAGAGGAGGAAAGATGAAGAATCAGCTGTATTAGAGAGAAGAGCAAGAGTCTAGTTGGAGAAATTTTATAAATTTCCCCAAAGGTGCTATTCTGTCAGATTTCTTGGTGGGAAGATCCCGGTATCCAACTGCTGCCATGTGAACTTGGTGACATTTGTTTCCAAGTCACCAGATATGAGGCTTGACACCATTATTTCATGGTTCCAAAGAAGTACATTATAAACTGCAAAACCCTAAAGAAAGAAAATTTACCCTTAGTGGGGAAAATGGTCACTATTAGAAAAATGGTTCTTCAGCAGAAAAATATCACTGACCTGAGTAATATGATAATGAATTTCTACTGGCCTCCATTCAGTTCCATAGAACACTTATACCTTCATGTCCCGGCATCAGCCAGCCAATTGGGTTTCTTATCCATATTGGTTTATAGACTCTATTCATACTGGTTTATCAGCAGATCAGTTGATTGAAAAACTACAGGCTAGAAGTGCTACTAGTTGAAGAATTGTCTTGATCTTGGCTCAGAGTAAATTAAAAACTTCAGTGCTTAGGAATCTCTGTGCCACGATATAGCTGGATGTTTTTAGTGACAGGCTATCTGAAGCAGTATAGAATCTTTTGCTCTGAAAATATATGAAAACCTATGTTTAAATATTAATGACAAATGTAATCATAGTTCACACAAGTACTTACTTAATGTTCTTTGGAATGTTTTAATGGAGGATGTCAGCTTCATAAAACATTACTGGTAAAAATCACATTAAATATTATAAAGGAGGCTTCTATATACATAGATGTATTGTGTGTGTTGAATAAATCATTTTCATATCTGAATATAAAACTTCTAACAGATATTTTAATATTTTTCTACAAAAAAATCACTATGAAGAAATGCTGCTAAAGCAAGTTCTTTTATAAACCCACTTTTATTATTAAGTATTCATAACAATTACTTTCTTTAATAATAGTACCTGGTTATGTGCTATTGTATGACAAGATAGGAAAGGAAAGGAGGCTTAAATCAAGTTGTTTATTACTAAATCTGTTTTCTAATTCAGCAGTAACTATTTCTCACCCCATTTAACCTCATCCCACTCAAATATTACCATAACACATTGACAAAATACCACCTAAGAATTCCAGTAACTTGGATTAGAAAAGGTGGCTTCCATGTGACACTTAGATTTCTCCTGAATCAGAATGCTTCCCAATATTTAAAGTTCAGCTTTTCTTTAGGTAGCTTATCTTCATCTTCCTAAAGACTATTCATAATTTCTGGCAATGTATCATTATTATTTTTAAATTACATATTAGAGTTCATTACAATGGATGAGATTTTGCTTGTTATAACATGAGTTGGGGAAGAAATCCTTATAACAAATAAACTGATTATATGAAATGTATTTAAAATTAGTAGGAACTGTTTTTAAGGACACTTTTTTTTCTTCTACCTGAAGGAAATTGAATCAAAATGAATGTTGGTTTTTCCTATGCTCCTTCTTCCAACTGCTCCTATCATTCTTCCTCCCCCCACAAAAAATATGCTTAGAATTTATAGAAAGAGAAAAGTAAAACAGGTGATCTTATTTGCTGCCTATAAAATTAATGAGAAGAAAAGCAGTCTAATAGCTGGAGGAGTGACCTTAGAAATAGCAAGATTTGATTATTAATATATGCTAGCTGTGTAGTAACAGGAAAGTCACTCAAAGTCTCATGATCCCTTGAGAATTCCAAGTGCAACTCCCTAAGATGACATTTAGAGATGTGTTTGTGATTGCATTCATAGAGAGTTTCCACCCCAACAGTTGCCTACACTGATAAAATCATAGGTCTGGACAAAAATTTTAAAATATCACATTTCTGATAGTTTATTTCCTTGTGTATGTTGCTGAAAAGAAAGAAGTACCAACATCTTGGTACTAGTCCTTTTTGATATATCTCTTTCTAGTTTATACTCAAAATTGTGAATAAGGGTGAATATTATTGTGTTGTTTCCAGAGGATTATAGTATCATATGATGAATATAAATGCATATGTAAAGATTAGGGCTTCTGCAATGCAATGAAGTGGTATTTAATCCTAGCTATTGATGTTTCCCTACTTATTACTAAAGAAACAGCAATTTTAATTAATGGAATATTTATACTGAACAAATCTGGCATTTAATGAAGATAGTTTAGTGTAGGATTTCATCCATTTGAGTCCTGTTTTCCATTATTATTATTAATTCAAGAGTGAAACGAGTTCCTGGATTTAATTTTACGTACTGGTGTTTGGAGATTTAGCAGTAGACTCATGGGTTGTACAATATATACTTAAAGAATGTTTGAATTTGAAAAAAAAAAACCTTAGCTATCATTTGATTTAACCCCTGTTTATATGGAAATTAAGACCCAGAATAATTAATCCGCCTGCCCAAGGTCACATAGCAATACGTGTAATAGCAGAAGAAGATCTACATCCTGGGTCTTCAAAGTTCTCCATCCATTGCTGAGTTGGGAGACCTGGAACTAAGAAAAGCAAATGTGGTTGAATATGTGGAATGTTTTGGTATATTTTTCTGAAGAGAGCTCATAGTGAAACTGCCTTGTCAGTGACAGCACTATCAGTGTCTTTGTTCTCATAAACCTTGACAAGAAAGGAAATTTGTTCTTGCTTCTCACCTTTTGGATCCTTTTCCAGGTTCTTTAACTTAAACTGATTTAATGGAGTCCAATGGCCTTAGATAGATATACATATTTAACAGACAATGACAAGGTGCTATTATACAATTTTATAATTTTTTCCAAATAGTGAAAACCTTTTAGATGATTCATTTATATGTGTATATATAGGCTCAAAAAACTATCAGATAACAATATTTCCCCAAATTTCCCAATTGGAAACCCCAAGGGAAATGAGGAATCATTTTTTTTTTAGCCCATTATGTTTGCTGCCAGAAGCTAATGTTTTTCAGTTTACTAAATTTCTTACTTGGGCTTTTCAGTAAAATAGATTGAAGGGGGCTCCCTAGCTATCATCAACATTTGGTGAGCAAAATAATAATAATAATAATAACAATAATAATAATAATAAATTTTTGCAAATTATCATGGTTATATTGAAGGCATTACTTATAAATATTGTGGTACTTTGTAACTATTGAATTGTGAGATATGTGAGGTTGTTAATAATGAGCCATATAAAATAATGTGAAAGAGGAAAAATAAGCAAAAATTAAAAATACTTCATGTCAGATAATAAAATCATACTGGGTATACAAATACAAATCGACCTTGATAGCAAGACAACTATTTCAAATAGTGTAAAATGGCTCAAAACAGGAAATAAAAACCAACTCAATAATAACATCTACCCTGGTGACAAGCAATAATTTAGAGATAAACTGTAAATAAAAAAGTTATGAACAGTCTGTCAACATCCTGCCAAGTGTCAATAGTTGTTATATTTACTCTTACATAGATAGTGTTTAGTAAAATGTTTAGCATTTATTGACTATGGTCTAACTTTGTCCTCAAAGTCTTTTGAATTTAGTATATTTGTTGCATACCAGAATTGTCAAGTTATGCTATTCTAAGAAAAAAAGAAGCCCTAGACATTGAAATCAGTGTCAGGTGGTGGTGGTGGTGGTGGTGGTGGTGGTAGTGATGAAGATGAAGAAGAAGAAGAAGATGATGATGATGATGATGATGATGATGATGATGATGATGATGTTGTTTTACTAGGAACTTCACCAGGTTCAGGAAAGAAAGATATTTTGTAAATCATTGGAACTAAGAGTAACATAGTTGATCAGGGAACCCTTGATGAATTCTAACATCTACACAATGTGGATGATGAAATCACAGAAAGTGAAGAGTAGATAAGAGATAACAAGATACTAAGGCTTTAAAAATGAAAATAAATATCTATACTCCTTTATAGATTATTCTATCAAAATTAATAGGATGAGAGAGCTGCTTGACATTAGCTAGCCCTATTAGTCCTTTAAAGAGAGAGAGAGAGAGACATATTATATTTAAGAAGAAGACAAAACAAAATATTGTCCTGGCAAGCAATATCTCTAGCAAAAGAGAAGGGAGCTCTTTATGGAGGAATAACCCCGCTCTTGATTGGAAATCATAATTGGTCTTGTCATTATAGCTCTACCAGAGGGCATTTAGAGAGGGATAAAATGGAATTGAGGATATATTTTTCCAATTCTCCAATTTATTATAGTCCTTTGAAGAAGAGACACTAGCCCAGTAAAATAACAATGCATCAGAGAACTGGTTGATTGATACTCAAGGCAAGAGAGAGTTTTATTTGGCCATTAGAAGCTGAGTTATGGAAATTAATAGGTCTACAGAACCCAAATGTTTGACATACCCAGTAGAGACAAATTTGCTCAGAAGGACCAATATAAAGATAGTACAAGAAGGAAAAAATATATATCAGGTCTCTACAAAGATGAATGTGTGCTTCTCTAGAACTTACTAGTATAATCTAAATATGGTCTTATTCTTCTGATACTATGTCAATATGAAAGAATGTGCCTGTAGCTCCAATGTGATATTCACAGCACCTATGGAAGCAATAAATATGCCAGAATAATTCTGAATTGAAAAATATAACAGACCCTCCACATGGAAGACAGAACCAAATAATTTATTCAAACACCAGAAAGTCAAATCCATCATTGTAACTAAGAAATCTATACACAATAACAACATAGGCATCACTGCCTTCCACAAGCCTTCCCCTTGCTAGGACCTTCCCACAAAAGAACACTTACAGCTCACTATCTGCTTCCTCTCTCTCAGCTCTAATTGCTCTGACCAACTTCCTTTGGGCTATGCTTCACCCTTCCTGCCCCACCCTTCCTGCTCCACCTGTTCAGCAATTGCCTTCCACCACTCATGTGACTCAAACTCATGTGTCTTAGGCTTCCATGAGACTTATGTAGGTCATATAGAACTATTAATGGATGGGAAAAATCTTCCCATTTACAGTTACAGTGTCCCAAGTGTTTTTGTCTTGTTTGTTTGTTTCTTTGGGCCCTATGTTATTATTGTTTTTCAAATGCCATATCAGTAAGTATCTTTGTTTTAGATAATCATGTGTACTGGCTATTAAAGGTAAGTGCATTAGTAGATATTCATGAAGTATGTAAGATTAGAAAAATTTATAAGGCACCTTAAATCTGGGAGTGGTAAGCCCCTTGGAACTTTTCCCATTAATGGGAAATGAAAGAATATCCCAGAATTTGACAGAAATTCAAAATTGGAAGGGAGCTCATCAACAATAATAATTCCCTTTAGAAGCTACTGAGCAATTGATTATCCAGTCTTTGTTTGAACACTTACAATGTAAAATAACTAAATATTAGTGAAAGCAGACCACTTCCACTTTGGGATAGCTATAACAGTTAGAAGATTTTCCTGAAATCAACACTAAATATTATTTTGTCAACTTCTACCCCTTGCTTCTAGTTCTACACTATGGGGTCAAAGAGAATAAGTTTAATCCTTCTTCCACATGACAGGTCTTCAAATACTTGAAGATAACTATCATAAGTCTGGTAACTTTTCTTTTTTTCCAGAGTAAATTTCTCTAGTTCAAGTTATCACCACATAGTATGAACTTTTGGCCCTATGTCATTATAATTTCCTTTCTATGAACATTTTCCTCCTCATGGATGCCCTTAGTAAATTATGGTGCCAAAAATAGAAAAAAAAAAAAGGACTTGAGATGTGCTCTTACTAGAGCAGAACACTTCAGTGTTCATTGAAGTCATTTTTTTGACAGTTGTCCATTTTTATTGCATATGCCAAATAGAAGGGTGCTGTGTACAGAGGAGATTGTGGAGGATCATTTTTTAGTCTCCTCCTCTTTGGACAAAGTATTGATGATCTACTCTTTCTTAGCCTGCAGACGCTCTTCCCAACGCTTTCGTGCTTCTTTAGTCTTAGACCTTCGAGCTTCAGCCTGGTCAGCCAAGAGCTTCTTCCGGGCCATGTCTGCCTTTAGTTTATGAATGTGCTCCATCAGGATTCGCTTATTCTTTAACACATTTCCCTTCACCTTTAAGTACAGGCAGTGGTACATTTGGCGGTCAATCTTTTTGGATTCACGGTATATTCGAAGCAGATGGTGAAGAATCCTCATTCGCCTCATCCAGGTTATCTTCTCAGGCATACGAGCATTGGCAGTACCCTTTCTCTTACCAATAACCATGTGTCGGCCCTTCCTTCAAGCCAGAGTATTTTTTCGGCATCTGGCATGAGAGTGCACAGTAACGGGCTTCCGGATGATAAGCCCATCTTTAATCAGCTTCCGGATCTGCTGGTGGGAATTGGCATTGGCAATTTCACTGGTCTCATTGGGGTCAAGCCATACCTTCTTCTTTCCACATTGAACCTCTTCTGAAGCCTGAGCATACTCATGGCTGCAGCTCCAGTGTGGAAAAGGAAAGGAGAGAGCCATTGAAGTCATTTTTAATATAGTATATGACAAGGTTAACATTCCTGACTAGAATATCATATGTATGCATCATACATGTTTTAAATATACTAAAATTTCCAGATATTTTCTATAAATTGCTATTTACCCAGGTTCATCTCTCCTCCAAACCCATCTGACACCTATTCATTTGGTTTTCACCTATTCATTTTGACTTAAGTTTAGGACATAATCTATCACATCTAACTTTTATTTTCTTATTTTGTGTTAATATACTGCTCATCAGAATATATATTTTTAATTTCAGTACATTTTTAACTCCAATTCTGTCATGCAAATAATCTGTTGATTTTTAAAGCACATATAATTGTGAGTGTATGGATGTTTCACCTAAAATGGTGCAGCTAAGTGATGCAGTAGATAGAGTATGGCCCTGTAGTCCAGTTAGACCAGAATTCAAAATTGGCTTCAGATATCTGCTAGCTGTATGTGCCTAGGAAGTCACTTAATCTCTGCCTCAGATTTCTCTTATGTAAAATAAGGAATATAATAGCAGCTACCTCATAGGGTTATTGGGAAGATCAAATGAAATAATAATTTCATAGTTTTTAACATAGTGCCTGGTACATAAGTGCTAGCCATAAGTAGTAGCAATAAAAATAATAAAATAAAGATATATTGTATGCTAAAATAAAGATGTTTTTCATATATTTAGATATATTGTACATAACTTTTTAATTGATAAAAAGCAAAGTATTTTAGGCTAGTGAACATTTTTCTCAATACAAAAATGAAGTATTTTGAAGGTTAAAAAAAGAGTGAAATTGGGGTTATATTGTTTTCCTTACTTCTGCAATGCTTGATTAAGAACACAAGTGATAAATAGGGAAGTGAAACAATTGTTCTCTATGTATTTAAGTTGTCAGGCTTTGTTGTGGTTGAGTTATTTCATTTGTATCTGACTCTTCATGAACCCATTTTGAGTTTTCTTGGCAAAGATAGTGGAGTGGTTTGCCATTTCCTTTTCCAACCCATTTTACAGAAGAGGAAACTGAGACCATCATGGTTAAGTGACTTGCCCAGGGTCACACAGTTATTAAGTGAATGAGGCCTGCTGAACTCAGGAAGATGACTCTTCTGACTCAAGGTCTAGCACTCTGTCCCCTTTATCACCTAGTTATTCCAGTACTGAAAAACCAGGATACTAAAGTTACTGACTTATAGAAATACAGTTTTAGGGACCAAAACAAGTTTTAAGAATGAGCAGTCCCTTTTACACATGAAAATAAATTTTCTTTGATATATCCTTTCAGAGATCTGGGCAAATTAAAGGGGCTAATATGGCACTTAATCTTAAATAATGAATTATCTTTACAGATACTATTATTAGCATATAAGTAAAGTATTTACTAAGTGCCTGTTATGTGTCAGGTAACATGTTAAATATTTTACAAACATTACCTCACTTGTTCCTGGCTCTTATTAAACTTATATTACAATGAGGTAAATCTAAGGAACACAAATTTGCCCCATCAAATAAACTAAGAAATGTCTGATATCATATCTGAAGTCAAATTTCTAAATCCTCATTATATGCATTGTAACATTTAGCTTCATGGCAAGGACAGAGCAGAAAAACTGGGCTTCTGAGTGTCAAGGAAGGTACTTCCAGAGATATTGCTGATGAACTAACATTGTCCTTATGCTAGGGCTAACTGTAGCTAACACATGTGGATGGAGACAAGAATTTTCTAACAGGGTTAGAGACTATCTCTTCTGATACTATTTTCCAAAAATCTCTCAAAACCTGTAAATATCATCACCTCTGATGAATTATATGGGAACACATGATAGTATAAAAAATAATATTCAAAAAATTATCACAGTCACTTGTGTGGGGTTTTTTTTTTGGTGGGGTGACTTAAGGTATTAGAGGCATAGGTGATTTTTCTATTATTGATCAAATAAATAAGAGCTTCAGAAGAAAATAGGATCTTGGGAACTGAATGGGTCATTGAGAATATTATGTCTGAAAATAAAATTTGTATTTTTCAACCATAGCTTAAAATAAAGAAGTCATAATCTCCTGGCTGCCAACGTGGTTCACCGGAAGAAAAGGTATGGCAAATGTGTGTGTGTGTGTGTGTGTGTGTGTGTGTGTGTGTATGCATGTGGGTGCGTTATATGTGTGTGCATAAACATAAACACATATTTTTTAATGATGCATTGAAAATATGATCAAAAAGATTTTTAACTGAAAAAATTAAGGTAAATCGATAGACATATATTCCCAATAAAATAGCTCAGATACTTACAATGGTGGGGAGAAAGACACACAGTAGAGATACACAGAAATGCAGTCAAAAAATTCAAAGGAATAAGAATAAAGATCTTGGCCTCAGAGTTCAGTATACAACTGTACACAAACTGGGGAACATATAAGATATGTCAGAGATCCTAATATAAGAAAAATATTTTCCTCATATATTTCATTGAGACCTAGAGTTATAAGAATCATAATTGCAATATAACTGTAGAAGGGTATCTTATTCAGTCAGAACATTTAGATAAAGGAATGGAATTGGGAATCTGGAGCACTAGATAAACCCATGTAACAAAATTATGGGACAGTAAAAAGAATAATAGATAACATTTGGATGATTAGTGGAAGTATAGAGAAGTAGTTTTATCATTCAGAAAGATCGCCGAGTAAGAAAAAAGAAATAAGTGAAGAGTTAAGAAACCACATGGCACCTCATATGTAAATATAGTAAGGATGAGAAAATTAAGTTATTCAAATATATTTTGGAGTTCTCACACTTCCCTTAGAAAGCAGTTAATTATTTCTCAACTTGCTTAAATATCATCATCCTCTAAAAGATGGGGGAACCAATGAAGTAAACACCTATATAGTATATGATTAGTATGACAGTGGTAAATGAGTGGGGTACAGATGATGGGAATCATGGGAAAACATGACCAACCCTTCTTAGAATTGCAGTGTTTGTAATATAGGAAAAGAGAAAAATAAAATGGTGTGATATAAATTCTACTTTTTGGGAGATTATATCTAAAAAACATTCAGAGGATGGATAGGAAGGATCTTAAAGCACAAAATTCTACAATAGAAATTAGCCCAGGAGGAGCTAGAGGCTCTCAAGAAAGAAATGATCCATTTAATATTTTGTTTGTTGTTGTTGTTTGCCTGAATGTGAAGGTCATCTTACTTTAATTACTCTCATTGTAATTACAATTTATTTCCTTTAATTTGGCCTTCAAATGCGATAAATAAATTAAAGGTCATTATACTCTATACACCAAGTTGTTCTGCAATTTCCACATTTAGCATTTTTAGCAGTTCATTCTTTCAGACTGAAATTGGGATTCTTAGCATCAGACTAATTGGACAATTACATTATTTTTAAGCATTCCATTTTAGCATGCATCCTGATATAAAAATAGAAGAAGGAAAAGAAAACTATAGTACTGAATGAAATGCATCACAACTCAAAATTAATGAAAATTCAATTTAATTTATAATAAATATGGGACATTATAAGTTACAGCTAAGGATCATGCAACTTGAAAGTAAATATCCTAGTTTATCATAACAATGTAACATAGAATAGAGTAAAATTGAAGTAGGGAATATTTTTTAGAGTTAGAGCTTCAGTAAACAGTTTGCCATAGACATAAGGATTCAACATAAAGAATCAACAACACTCTAAAGAAATCCTGCTGTGTAAACTAGAACATTCAGCTATAACAATTTGACAATCCAGGAACATAATGAATCTGCTCTTCTAAATGCTTAAAGTACCTTCAAAAGTACATAAATGTTGCATTGCCATTGGTGGGCAGAGTGACATAAAGATGTGTTTAGAATACAATGACATTCTTTGTAGTTTCCTTATAATGCTTGCTGAAGTTGTTGACATAAATAATGCTGAGTATGAATATCATAGGTGAGAATGAGAACTTCTCAACCCTATAGGCAGAAAGTTGTGAATATAAAGCAGGCTGGGAAGGAGTCAACAGTCAACAAGCATTTATTGAGCACTTACTATTTACCAAGCACTATGCAAAGCCCTGAATATATAAAGACCAAAAAAAAAAACAGCTCATGGAGTACACAATCTATTAATGTTATTACATTGACACACTAACAGATCATTCCAACTCCATTCTCACTCTTTCTAATTCATCTTTCAGAGGTTTGCCTGAATGTTTCTTAATAGAGATATCCAATCTTGTTACTTCTTGTTACCAACCCAATAAAGTTCATATTCATTTTTCTGCTTCTCAGACTCTCTAAAATTCCACCATTCTGCCTTTCTAGCCTTATTTCCAATTGTTTCATGTGCTGTATGTCACAGCTACAATGAACAATTCTTTATGGTGAAAATGTTTGTATAAAGCAGCTGACACCAAAAATACTTGGTACTGGCTGAGGAATAGAGTAGTGGATCAATGGAATAGATTGGGTACAGGAGACTCTGTACAAGCAAAGCCAATGTAACCAAGATTAAGAGAGAAATGGAAAATTGGAAAATAATTTTTACGAACAGTGTCTCTAATAAAGGCCTCATTTCTAAAATATACAGAGAATTGAGTTAAATCTATAAGAATACTAGTCATTCCCCAACTGATAAATGGTCAAAGGATATGAACTGGCAGTTTTCAGAGGAAGATATTAAAGATATCTATAAGCATATGAAAAAATCACCATTGATTAGAGAAATGCAAATCAAAACAACTCTGAGGTACCACATCTCACTGGTCAGATTTGCTAAGATGACAAAACATGAAAATGATAAATTCTGGAGAGGATGTGGAAAAATTGGAATACAAATGCATTGTTAGTGGTGTTGTGAACTGATCCAACCATTCTGGAGAGCAATCTGGAACTATGCCCAAAGGGCGATAAATAAATGGGCACCCTTTGACCCAGCAATACCATTTCTAGGGTTGTATCCCAAAGAGATCATAGAAGTGTGATGACTGACTTTGATAGATTGGGCTCTTCTCAGCAATGCAAGGTTATAAAACAACTCTAAAAGAATCATGATAGAAAGAAATTTCTCATCAGAGAAAGAACTAAAGAGTTTGAATGGAGATTGAAGCAAACTGCCTGCTCTCTTTCTTTTTCTTGTTTGGTCTTGTTTACTCTTTCCCATTGTTCATTCCATCAGTTATAATCCTTCTTTACAACCTGATGTATAATGTAAAAGTATTAGCAGATCCTATACTTGATTGCCTGTATCAATGGTGGGGGAGGGGAAAAAGGGGGAAATTTGAAACTCAAGGGATTGTAGAACTGAATCTTGTAAACTAAAAGTAAACAAAAAGATTAATAATAATAAAAATATTTGTTATGCTTTCTCGTCCCCATGGCTTTGCTCACACTATTGTTTATATCTAGAATAATTTCCTTTGCCTTCCTTGCCTTCCAAATTTCTAATTATATTTTAGAGCTGACCCAAAATATTTTTTTCTGCATGAAGCTTTCCCTTATTTCCCCTACCAGTCACAACTTTCTTAATAAGACTTCACATAGCTCTCTATTTTGTTCTTTTTAAATACATTTCTCATATACTGTTTTGCATTATAACTATTTATGGTTATTTCTTTTACCCATAGTACAGTCTAATATCCAGGAAGGAATGTGGTTTATCCTAAAATTATTTCTCCCCTTATAAAACATGCAGGAAATTCACACAGTTTTTAAATTAATCACAATATACTAACATATTTGTATTAATGTTATTACTAAGCATAGAAGTCTATGACCCTGGAAAAGTTACTTTTCAGTTTTTTCATCTGAAAAGTTAGCTGGAGAGAAAGAGCAAGTCATCCCAGAATCTTTGCAAAAAAACAACAACAACAACAACAACAAGAACTAATGGTGTTGTGAAGAGTCAGATGAGACAGAAAATGACTGAACAACAAGACAAAAAAGCAAAAGAAGGAAGAAAAAAGTGCTCACTACTATAATAATTGTATTCCTGCACTCAAATACACAGTTTGAATCCTTAGGAGAAAACTGAATTCTCCCCTTCAGGAGCCTAAGAGCAATTCTGTGGGTTTGAGTTTTTAAGTATTGTTTCTTGTGAGTACTAACTACTATACTAACAATAAACAATTAAAGAGTTGACTCCATAAGCTCTTAGAAAAGTGCTTTATTGATAAGATATATGAAAATCAGTTGCTGCTAAATATTCCTTCTAAAATGAATTACTGGTGGGGTGTAGCCAAGATGGCATAGTAAAATAGGAGCTTGTCTGAGCTCCTGCTCCAACCCCCTTCCCAATACCTGTAAAACATGACTCAAAACAAATTTTAGAGTTACAGAACACACAAAGTGACAGAGAGAAACAAATCTCCCACTGAAGACAGCATGGAAGGGCAACAGGAAGGATTTATCACACTGACATGGGAGCCAAGCACAGTCCCACATGAACTGCAGAGGCCCAGACCCAGAGTAGCCCCAACCAGTGGCCCAGAACAGCCAGAGCACACTTCAGGAGAGTGAATCACTGGCAGCTGTGGTGGTTTCCAGACTTTTCTAGTGTTTAAATAAATGCCAAAGAGAAAGTAAAATGTCAGTAGGGGACTGTGTGGGAACTGGGTGGAGAAAATCACAATCTGGCCCTGGCACCTGGGGCAAGAGGTGGCAGTGGCATGGAAGCTATTCCTGCCATTGCATGGCTTCCAGAGTTCCTGGCCTGCAGAACAAAAGGGGACCAAGGGAACATTTAGATGGTAATTGCTCTTGCTTTGTCCTGCTTGGATCTTGGTTGCTGTCTTGGGCAGGGATCCTTGGGTAAGGAATGCCAGTGTGCCTGAGGCTGTGGTGTGTCTGTAGAGAGGGTGCCCTCCTCATAGCTCTGACAACATCTACAAAAACCCCAGAAATTTGGAACATGGCTCTCTGCACTCTGGAAGCAGAATTTTACCATGGCAAAGATATCAAAAGTTAAGTAATTGACTGGCAAGATGAGGAAGCAGAGGAAGCACAAACAGATGATAGAACCTTTTATTGGGAATAAAAAAGATCAAACTATGGAACTAGAAGAAGACAACAAAGTGAAAACTCCTCCATCAAAAGATTACAAGAAAAATATGAATAGGTTACAGGCCATGGAGGAGCTCAAGAAGGATTTTGAAAATCAAGTAAGAGAAGTGGAGGAAAAATGGGGAAGAAAAATGAGAATGACACAAGAAAATCTTGAAAAGCAATTCATTAGCCTGTTAAAGGGGACCCAAAAAATACTGAAAAAAATAACACCTTAAAAATAGACTAACTCAAATGGCAAAAAATGAGAAGTAGAAGGCCTTATAAAGTGAAATTGGCCAGATGGAAAGTGAATTTCAAAAAATCACTGAAGAGAATAATTCCTTTAAAATTAAATTGGAGTAAATGGAAGCTAATGACTTTATGAGAAATCAAGATATTATAAAACAGATCCAAACAAATGAAAAAAATAGAAGGCAATGTGAAATATCTCATTTCAAAAACCATTGACCTGGAAAATGGATTCAGGGGAGATAATTTAAAAATTATTGGACAACCTGAAACCCATGATCAAAAAAAATGAACCTAAGAATCATCCTTCAAGAAATTCTCAATGAAAATTGCCCTGATATTCTAGAGGGGGAAATAGAAATTGAAAGAATTCACCAATAAACCCTTGAAAAACATCCCAAAAAGAAAGCTCCTAGGAATATTATAGCCAAATTCCAGAGTTTCCAGGTCAAGGAGAAAATACTGCAAGCAGTCAGGAAGAAATAATTTGAGTATTATGGAAACACAATCAGGATAACACAAGATCTGTCAGCTTCTACATTAAAGGATCAAAGGGCTTGGAATATGATATTCTGGAGGTCAAAGGAGCTAGGATTAAAAGGAATTGCCTACCCAACAAAACTGAATATAATGCTTAAAGGGAAAATATGGTCATTCAATGAAATAGAGAACTTTCAAGTATTCTTGATGAAAGAAAAAAACAGAGCTGAACAGAAAATTTGACTTTCAAATACAAGCAGCAAGAGAAGCATGAGAAGGTAAACAGGAAAAAGAAATCATAAAAAATTTATTAATGTTGAACTACTTACATTTCTACATGTAAAAAGCACAATTGAGACCTTTCTCAGTATGAGGATAGTTGAAGGGAATATGTGTATAGATAGAGACAGAGATAGATATATGTATGTATGTATGTATGTATGTATGTGTATATACATATATATGTATGAATAGGAGGGTGTATGTATGCATAAACACATATGTGGGTGTGTGTATATGTATGTACATATATAAATAGACAGAGGGCACATGATCAGTTGAATAGGAAGGGATGATATCTAAAAAATAACATAAAGAGGCAAGAGAGGAATATAATGAGAGAAGGAGATTGGGAGAGATACATTAGGGTAAATTTTCTCACATAAAAGATCCAAGAGAAAACCATTACAGTAAAAGGGAAGAGGAAGAAGGTGAAAGAAAATGGACCAACCTTACTCTCATTGAATTTGGCTTAAGGAGGGAATAACATACACACTCAATTTGTATCTTACCCTACAGGAAAGTAAGGGGGAAGGGGATAAGAAGGGGGATGATAGAAGGGAGAGCAGATTGGGGGAGAGGGTAGTTAGAAGCAAACAATTTTGAAAAGGGACAGGGTTAGGGGAGGCAAGGTGGTGCAGTGAATAGAGCACCAGCCCTTGAGTCAGGAGAACCTGAGTTCAAATGTGGCCTCAGACACTTAACACAATGACTAGCCTTGTGACTTTGGGCAAGTCACTTAACCCTAATTGCCATCCAGAAAGCAAAAAAAAAAAAAAAAAAGGAACAGGGTCAAAGTTGAAAATAGAATAAGTGGGGAGTGGAAAAAATGGAGGGAAATACAATTAGTCTTTCACAATACAACTGCTACAGAAACAAATTGTGTAACTACACATGTACAACCTATATTGAATTGCTTGTCTTCCCAGTGCAGGTAGGTGAGGAGGGAAGAAGGGAAAGAATCTGGAAATCAAAGTTTTATAAACAAATGATAAAAAAAATTAAAAATTGTTTCTTACATGAAACTGTGAAATAAGATAAAGAGGTACTGGAGTATAGAATTCCATATTGCCCTACTAGAAATTTTGGTGGGGCTATGTGGGAGGATATAAGAGATAGCAGACTGGGGGAAGGAGTATTCATTGGCCCGCTGTCTTGGGGTAGAAGGTAGAGGAAAGACAGGGAGAAAATGTGTTACTAAAAATCTGGTGGAAATAAATGTTGAAAACTAAAAATAAATAAAGATTTTTAAAATGGGTTACTAACCATTTTTTATGTAGCATAGTCTCTTGAATAAAATTCTTTCAACCTTCCAGTGATCACAAGGTAATTGCCCAGTCACATTCATTTGAAGGTTGCTGCCTAATCAGGTAAGTAAACACAAAAGAAACAAAGGAATTCATGTGCGTTAAGTTGTCTATGGCATTACAACAGACAGAAACAACTTTTCCCTACCCATGACTGGGGAAAAAGCTCCCCTCTTCGAAATCCTAAAGGAAAAGAAAGATAATTCTTATATTTACTCTTGTATAGACAATATAGACTCCTGAGACATTGATATGTCACTTCAAATGGAAGTAAGGAAAGAATACCTGTACATGCTTCAAGGTACCACCTTTCTAGGATATGTCATTCACCAAGTTATATATCACTTTTGACATTTTAGAAATGTGAATGAAGAACCAATGTTTATGAAGAATTTCAATCTTCTTAATTTCAGATATATTTTCAATATACACAATTCAGGCAACATTTGTAGGAGTTGAGAAGTAGTGCCAAATTGATTATTAGTTCTCTGATCATTTCTACATTATCCTGTACTTTGCAAGAGATATTTTATGAAAAAATTTAATTCTTATAAAGGGATGAGTTGGCAGTGGTAGTCACTGGTTGGCTGAAACGTGTTATTGATATGTAAATATGAGAAAGTGATGGACAATCATTAGATATTTGCCCATTCAAACATTTCAGGTTGGCTAGATCCTAAATAATAATCACTGCTCATAAACTGGATGCAGTTTTATTGTTACTAAAATATATTCAAAATAACTCCACTTGTAAAGTTATTACTTGGATAATAACTTGGATATATTTAAAAATAATTTGGATAAACTTGGATAATTACTTAGATAAAAACTTGGAATGAAGCTCTCCTGTCTGGTGGCAGAGTCCTACTGTGGCAACAAGCCCAAAAATCAAGTAATTATGTGGCAACATGCCTAGGCAAAGGAAACAAAATAAACAGAATAATGCAACATTAGACTCCTATTTTGGGGGCAAAGAGGATCAAAGCATGGCACAGGAGGAGAACTGTGAGGTCAGAACTCCTGCACCAAAAGCCCCAAATGAAAATACAAGCTGGCTACAGGCCATAGAGGACCTTAAGAAGCAGATAAGAGAAGTGGGGGAAAATTGGGAAGAGAAATGAGAAAGATGCAAAAAAAGTATGAAATGACAGTCAACAGCCTGACTGAGAAAAATAACACCTTAAAAATAGACTAACTCAAATGGCAAAAGAGGCTCAGAAAGGCAATGAGGAGAAGAATGCATTAAAAAGCTGAATTTCCCAGTTGCAAAAGAATCTCAAAAGCTCACTGAGGAGATTCATTCCTTCAGAATGAGACTGGAGCAAATGGAAGCTAGTGACTTTGAGAAATCAAGATGCTGTTAAACAGATCCAAACAAATGAAAGAATAAAAGGCAATGTGAAATATCTCATGGGAAAAACCACTGACCTGGAAAATAGATCCAGGAGAGATAATTTAAAAATTATTGGACTACCTGAAAGCCATGATCAAAGAAAGAACCTAGAAATCACCCTTCAAGAAATTCTCAAGGAAAATTGCCCTGATGTTTTAGACCCAGAGGGCAAAATAGAGCTTGAAAGAATCCACAGATCACCTCCTGAAAAAGATCCCAAAAAGAAAACTCCTAAGAATATTATAGCCAGGTTTCAGAATTCCCAGATCAAAGAGAAAATACTCCAAGCAGCCAGGAAGAAACAATTTCAATATTGTGGAAACACAATCAGAATAGCACAGGACCTGGCAGCTTCTACACTGAGGGATTGAAGGGCATGGAATATGATATTCCAGAAGTCAAAAGAGCTGGGATTGAACCCAAGGGTCACCTACCCAGCAAAACTGAGTATCTTGTTTCAGGGGAAATATGGTCATTCAGTGGAATAGAGGACTTTCAAGCATTCTTGAGGAAAAAACCAGAGTTGAATAGAAAATTTGGCATTCAGACACAAGAAGCAAGAGATGCTTGAGAAGGTAATCAGGGAAAAGAAATCAAAAGGAACTTATCAAAGTTGAACTATTTACATTCATACATGGAAAAACAATAACTGTGTCTGATGAAACCTTCCTCATTATGAAAATAATTGAAGAAGGGTATATGGGCATATGAATACATATGTGAATGTGTGTATATATGTTTACAGGTATACATGGATAGAGGGCACAGGTTGAATTTGGTGGGAAGGGATGATACTTAAGGGGTGAAGTTAAGAGGTAAGAGAGGAAAGTGGCAAGAGGAGATAGGGAGAGACAGGGTAGGGTAAACTATCTCATGTAGAAGAGGCAAGGGGAAGTAGTTGCAGGGGAGGGGAAGAACAGGAAGGCAAAAAGGCAAAAGCATATTCTCATTGAATTTGGCTCAAGGAGAGAATCACATACATACTAAATGGAATATCTTACCCTCACTCACTCTCCTGAGTAGGGGAAAGGGGGATGAGAGGGGGGATGATGGAGGGGAGGACATTCTGGGGGGAGGGGAGGTTGGAAGTACCCACTATCAAAGAGGGACAGGATCAAAGTAGGGAATGGACCAGGTGGGAGGTGAGACGGGTGGGAGGGAAATATAAGCAGTCTTTTACAATATATCTACTATGGTAATGTTTTGCATAGCTATACATGTACAACACATCCTGAATTGCTTATCTTCCCAGAGGGAGTGGGTGACAAGGGAGGAAGGGAATGGATCTGAAATTCGAAGTTTTAAAATTAAATGTTTCAATTGTATATAAATACTATTATTAATACTCTTTTGCATGTAATTGGGAGATATGATGTGCAGGCATTGGGGCACAGAGATTCACCTTGCCCTAATTGCAAAGTGGAAGGGGTAATGGGAGAAGATAGGGGAGAGAGCAGATTACATGAGGGGATATCTTGTGGGACTGCTATTCTGGGGTGGCGGGTAGGGAAAAAATGGGGGGAAAATTGTAACTCAAAATCCAGTGGAAATGAATGATGTAAACAAGACGTTAACAAAGCAGTTGTTAAAATAAAAAAAAATACTAAAGAAAATAGTATCTTAAAAAGCATACAAGACCAAATGGTAAAAGAGGTACAAAAAATCAATTAGGAGAAGAGTGCCTTAAAAAACAGAATTGGCCAAATGGGAAAAATAGGCACAAAAATGAACTGAAAGAAATAATTCCTAAAAATGTAAAATTGGTCACATCAAAAAGGAGGTATAATAGCTACCTGAAGAAAATAGTTTCCTAAAAATAATAATTGATCCAATTATAGCTAATTATTTTATGAAAAATAAAAAACAAATTAAAAAGAATGGAAAAATAGATTAAAATATTGAAATCTCATTGCAAAAACAACTGATATAGAAAATAGATACAGGAAAAATAATTTTAAAACTGTTGGATTACATCAAACTCAGGATCAAATGAAAAGCCTGCACCTCATCTTTCAAGAAAATATCAAGGAAAACTGCCCTGATATTCTAGGAACATAGGGTAAAATAGAAATTTAAAGAATCCACCAATCACGGCCTGAAAGAGATCCCAAAATGAAAACCCCCAGAAATATTATAACCAAATTCCAGAGCTCTCAGGTCAAGGAGATAATATTGCAAGTACCCAGAAAGAAATCCTTCAAGTATGGTGGAGCCACAGCCATGATAACACAAGATTAACAGCTAGCACATTAAAGAATTGGAGGACTTAGATGGCTTGGAATATGATATTCCAGAGGGCAAAGTGGTTGATATTACAGTGAAGAATGAATTATTCAGCAAAACTAAGTATAATCCTTCAGCGGGTAAATGGCCATTAAAAGAGAAAAAGAATTTTCAACATTCTTCATGAAAAGACCAAAGCTGAATAAAAAAATTTGACTTCCAAATACAGGACTCAAGAGATACATAAAAAGATACAAAGAAAAGGGGAGGGGATGGAGTCAAGATGGCAGAGTAGAAACAAGAATTCTATGGGACTCCCACTTCCACCTCCTCCAATTCATGTAAAAAAATTACTCTAAACAAACTCTGGAGTTACATAACCCATAAAATGACACAAAGAAGCTAAGCTCCCACTGAAGACAGCCAGGCAGGCTGGTGAGAAGTGGCCAGAGCAGCTTGTTGGGAGTCAAGCCCAGCCCCATGCTAGCTTGAGGTTTTAAACCCAGGGTTGCCCCTACCAGCCACCAGCTGGAAGGACTTCAGATAACTAGCAGTTGTGGCAGTTTCCAGAACAATAAACCCATAGATGCTAAGGACAAAGTGAGAGGTCAGTGCAGTGTGGACTTTGGGACCTGGGAGTTCAGGTGTGAGGTCTGGCCTTTGCCCCCAGGGTGAGAAGTAGCTGAGGCATTGTGGCCCTGCAGCCGCTGCCACATGGTTGCTTCAAAGTTCCTGGCCTGCAGATTATAGAGGGTAATAGTCTGAGGGATAATAGCTCTTGATTTATACTGCTTAGATCTGGACTGCTGTCTAGGGTGGAGGTCCTCGGGCATGTGAACAGTTTGCCAGAGTGTGTGGAGGCTTTTGAGAGGGCAGCCAACTAATTGCTCCAGCAGCTGAGAAAACCCTAGTGATTTGGGACAAAGCGCCCCCTTCTGGTAGCAGAGTTCTACTGTGGCAAAAAGCTCAAAAGTCAAGTAATTGAGTGGCAACATGAGCAAGCAGAGAAAGCAAAGCAAACAGAGCAATCCCACTTTGCACTCCTATTTTGGGGACAAAACAATCAAAGCATGGCACAGGAGGAAGACAGTGAAGTCAGACCTCCTGTACCAGAGGCTTCCAAGAAAAGAATAAGCTGCTTACAGGCCATAGAGGAGTTTAAAAAGGATTGTGTAAAGCAAATAAGAAAAGTGGAGGAAAAATTGGGAAGAGAAATGAGAACAATGCAAGAAAATTATGAAATGAGAGTCAAAAACCTGACTGAAGAAAATAACACCTCAGAGGGGGCGGAGCCAAGATGGCGGAGTAGAAACAGCTCTTCCAAGCCTCTCTGCCCCCAGATTCTCCACAAACGATGTAAAAAAGGACTCTGAAAATCTTCTGGAGCCCCAGCACCCACAGAACGACACAGAGAAGCTAACCTCCCGCTGAGGACAGCCCCGCAGCCCTGCAGGAAGGACCAGCGCAGTGGTCTGGGAGCTGGCAGCGCGCAGAGCGCAGGAGCCGAGCCGAGCCCAGGTCCACGTGAGCCGAGGTTTTAGCCCCACGGCGGCAGGGCCAGCAGCCCGCTGGAGGAACCCCAGAACACCAGGAACTGTGGAGACGCCAGAATTATCAACATAGACTTGCCTAGGACAAAGTAAGAGGTTAGTGTCCTATGGACTTTGGGACCTGTATTTGGGGAATGCGTCAGCTCCCTCCCCTGGGGGCTAGAAGCTGCTGAGGAGACAGGCCACTGTGTAGTTTTCAGAGGCATTTTCGGCTCCCAGCCTACAAATCGTGGGGAGATCCAGCGATCAGTCTTGGGGGGTAATCGCTCTTGCTTTAACCTCCCTGGATCTGGATTGTGATCTAGGGTGGAAGTTGTGGGTGGGTTTATAGCTTGCCAGAAACGGAAGTTGCCCCCCACACGTTTGGGACGAAAATTCCTCTATTTGGCCTTAAAGCCATAGTGTGGCAACAAGCCCAAAAGTCAAGCAATTAAGTGGCAACATGCCAAGGCAAAGGAAACAGAAAAATGCAACCCTAGACTCCTATTTTGGGGGCATAGAGCGGGAAAAGGACTGTGAGGTCAGAAGTCCTGCTCCAAAAGCCCCAGGGGAAAACATGAGCGGGTTGCAGGCCATAGAGGACCTTAAGAAGGACTTTAAAAATCAAATAAGAGAAGTGGAGGAAAAGTTAGAAAGAGAAATGAGAAGGATGCAGGAAAAGTATGAAATGAGGGTCAACAGCCTGACTGAGGAAAACAACACCCTAAAAAATAGACTAGCTCAAATGGCAAAGGAGGCCCAAAAGGGCATTGAGGAGAAGAATGCCTTAAAAAGTCGAATTTGCCAGATGGAAAAAGAATCTCAAAAGTTCACTGAGGAGATTCATTCCTTCAGAGTTAGACTGGAGCAATGGAAGCTAGTGACTTTATGAGAAATCAAGATGCTGTTAAGCAGATCCAAACAAACGAAAGATTAGAAGGCAATGTGAAATATCTCATGGGAAAAACCACTGACCTGGAGAAGAGATCCAGGAGAGACAATTTAAAAATTATTGGACTACCTGAAAGCCATGATCAAGGAAAGAACCTAGAAATCACCCTTCAAGAAATTCTCAAGAAAACTGCCCTGATGTTTTAGATCCAGAGGGCAAAATAGAGGTTGAAAGAATCCACCAATCACCTCCTGAAAAAGATCCCAAAAAGAAAACTCCTAGAAATATTATAGCCAGGCTCCAGAACTCCCAGATCAAGGAGAAAATACTCCAAGCAGCCAGGAAGAAATAATTTCAATATTGTGGAAACACAATCAGAATAGCCCAGGACCTGGCAGCTTCTACAGTGAGGGATCGAAGGGCATGGAATATGATATTCCAGAGGGCAAAAGAACTGAGAATGAACCCAAGGGTCACCTACCCAGCAAAACTGAGTATTTTGTTTCAGGGAAAATATGGTCATTCAGTGGAATAGAGGACTTTCAAGCATTCTTGAGGAAAAAACCAGAGTTGAAAAGAAAATTTGACATCCAGACGCAAGAAGTAAGAGTTGCCTGAGAAGGTAATTAGGGAAAAGAAATCAAAAGGAACTTATCAAAGTTGAACTATTTACATTCCTATATGGAAAAGCAATATCTGTGACTGATGATATCTTTCCTACTATGAAAATAATGGAAGAAGGGGGTGTGGTCATATGAATACATATGTGAATGTGTGTGTATATGGTTACAGTTATATATGGATAGAGGGCATAGGTTGATATTGTTGGGAAGGGAGAGTACTCAAGGGATGAAATTATGAGGTGAGAGAGGAAAGTGGTAAGAGGAGATGGGGAGAGACATGGTAGGGTAAACTATCTCATGTAGGGGAAGTGGGTGCAAAGGAGGGGGAGAATAAGGAAGGCTAAAAAGGCAAAACCACATTCACGTTGAATTTGGTTCAGGTAGAAAATGACATACATACTAAATGGGATATCTCAACCTGCAGCAGGATAGGGGGAAGGGGGATGAGAGGAGAGATGATGGATGGGAGGGCATCCTTGGGGTGAGGAGAGGTTGGAAGTACCCACTATAGAAGAGGGTCAGGATCATGTAGGGAATGGACCAGGTGGGGGGTGGGATGAGTGGGAGGGAATTATAAGCAGCCTTGTACAATATATCTACTATGATAATATTTCGCATAGCTAGACATGCACAACATATACTGAATTACTTATCTCCCAAGAGGGAATGGGTGACAAGGGAGGAAGGAAATGGATCTGAAATTCGAGGTCGTAACATTAAATGTTCCAAATATATATAAATACTATTATTAATACTCTTTTGCTTGTAATAGGGAGATAAGATGTGCAGGCATTGGGATACAAAGACTCACCTTCCTCTAATGGAAAAGTCGATGGGGGTATGGGAGAAGGTATGGGAGAGAGCAGATTGGAGGAAGCGATATCCTGTGGGACTGCTATTCTGGGAGGCTGGGTAGGGGAATAATGGGGGGTAAATGATTGTAACTCAAAATATGGCGGAAATGAATGATGTAAAACAGAAGTTAATAAAGTATTTGTTTAAAAAAAAAAAAAAAATAACACCTCAAAAATAGACGAACTCAAATGGCAAAAAATGCACAAAAAGCCAATGAAGAGAAGAATGCCTCTTTTTAAGGCATTTGCCTTAAAAATTTGCCAGATGGAAAAAGGATCTTAAAAGTTCTATGAAGAGAATCATGCCTTCAGAATTAGATTGGAGCAAATAGAAGATAGTGACTTTATGAGAAATCAAAATACTATTAAAAAACATTGAAATAGATGAAAAAATAGAAGGCAAGGAGAAATATCTCATGGGAAAAACCACTGACCTGGAAAATAGATCCAGGAGAGATAATTTTAAAATTATTGGACTACCTGAAAGCCATAATCAAACAAAAAAGAAGAACCTAGAAATCATCCCTCAAGAAATTCTCAAGAAAAATTATCCTCATGTTTTAGAACCAGAGGGCAAAAGAGAGGTTTAAAGAATCCACTGATCACCTCCTGAAAAAGATCCTAAAAAGAAAACTCCTAGGAATATTATAGCCATGTTCAAGAGTTCCCAGATCAAGGAGAAAATATTACAAGCAGCAAGGAAGAAAGAATTTGAATATTGTGGAAACACAATCAGGATAGCACAGGATCTGGCAGCTTCCACACTGAGGGAGAGAAGGGATAGGAATATGATATTTTGGAGGTCAAAGGAGCTGGGATTAAAACCAAGAATCATCTATCCAGCAAAACTGAGTATAATGCTTCAGGGTAAAATATGGCCATTCAATGGAATAGATTCATTCAATTTTCATCAAGCATTCTTGATGAAAAAACCAGAGTAGAATAGAAAATTTCACATTCAGATACAAGAAGCAAGAGAAGTATGAGAAGGTAAACAGGGAAAAGAAATCATAAGGAACTTATCAGAGTTGAATTATATTACATTCCTACATGGAAAATGATAATTGTAACTTATGAAACTTTTCTCACTTTGAAAATAGTTGAAGGGAATAGGTGTGTGTGTCTGTGTGTGTATGTATATACATATATGTGTGTGTGTAAGTGTGTATCTATGTATAGGAGGGTATGTGGGCATATGAATACATGAGTGTGTGTATATATGTGTACAGGTATATATAGACAGAGGGCACAGGACCAATTTAATAGGAAGGGATGATACTTAAAAGGTGAAATTAAGAGGTGAGAGAGGAATATAATGAGAGGAGATGGGGAGAGACAGAATGGGGTAAATTATCTCATATAGAAGAGGCAAGGGAAAACTGTTTCAATGGAAGAGAAGAACAGGAAGGAAAAAGGGCAAGAATCAACCTTACTCTCATTGAATTTGGCTTAGGGAGGGAATGAAATACACACTAAATAGGGTATCTAAAGCTACAAGTGAGTAGGGGGGAAATGATGAGAGCGGGGATGATGGAAGAGAGGGCAGACTGGGGGGAGGGAAGTTGAAAGCACCCTCTTTTGAAAAGGGACAGTATCAAAGTAGAGAATAGAACAACTGGGAGGTGGGATAGGATGGAGGGAAATATAGTCAGTCTTTCACAATATATCCACTATGGAAATGTTTTGCATAGGTACACATGTACAACCTATATTAAATTGCTTATCTTCCCAGTAAGGGTATATTACAAGGAAGGAAAGGAAAGAATCTGGAATTCAAAGTTTTAAAAACAAATATTTCAGAGTAAAAAAACAACTTTAAAATATGCTCTCATTATTAAGGCACTTAGGAGTATATATAGATAGAGATTTTGTGAATTGAATATAAAAGGATGATATCAAAAACAAGATGAATGGGAAAGAGGAATACACTGTAAGAAAGGAAAAATGAGGTGTGGAATGGGGTAAATTATCTCACATAAAAGGGAAAGAAAAAGTTTTCATAGCAATAATGGAGATGAGGAGGGGAGGGATGTGAGAGTGAGTGAACCCTACTCTCACTGGAATTGGCTTAAAGAAGTAGTAACATAGACATTTAATTTGGTATAGAAATCTTTCTTACAACACAGGAAAGCAGAACGTGAAGAAGATAAGAGAGGTGGGTGATGGAAAGGAGGGCAGATTAGGAGAGACAAAAGTCAGAAGCAAAATGCTTGAGGAGGAAAAGGGTGAAAGAGGAGAGAGAATAGAATAAAGGGGGCAGATAGGATGGAGGGAAATATTCATTCAGCATTCATAACTATGAAAAATAATTTAAGTTCTTCTGATAAATGCCTCATTTCTCAAATTATCGAGAACTCAGTCAATCTATAAAAATAGGAGCCATTCCTAAATGATAAACGGTCAAGAAATGTGAAAAATTTTGAGATGATGTAATTAAAACTATCTACAATCATATGAAAAAAAAAATGTCCTAACTCATTATTGGTTAGAGAAATGCAAATTGAAACGATTCTAAGATACTACCTCAAACCTATTAGATCAGCTAGTAGTACAGAAACGGAGAATGACAAATGTTGGAAGGAATGTGGGGGAAGAAAGGAATTTATTTAAAGTTTATTTTTATATTTTCCATTTCTAATAAGAATTTATTTAATTTTTCAACATTAATTTCCACAAGATTTTTAGTTCCAAATTTCCTCCCCATCTCTCTCCTTCCCTACACCCCAAGATGTCATACATTCTGATGACCCCTTCCCCCTGTCTACCCTCTCTTGTATAATACCCTCCATCTATTCCCCTCCCCCCTTACCTTTTGTATGGCAATATATATTTCAATAATCTATTGCCTGTATATCTTATTACGAAGTTGCATGTTTTTTTAATTTACATTTGTTTTGAAAAATTTTGGTTCCATATTCTGCCCCTTCATCCCTCCCCACCCCCCCATTGAGAAGACAAACAATTCAAAAGAGGTTATACATGGGTAGTTATGCAAAATACTTTCATAATAGTCATATTGTGAAAGACTAACTACATTCCCTTCCATCCTATCCCATCCCCCACTTATTCTATTTTTTTTTCCTTTGACCCTGTTATTTTTGAAATGTTAGAAATATTTCTTATTTTTTCAGGGAGGACTGCAGGGCAGTTGGAGTTAAGTGACTTGCCCACAGTCACAAGGCTAGTAAGTGTTAAGTGTCTGAGGCTAGATTTGAACTCAGGTCCTCCTGACTCCAGGACCAGTGCTCTCTCTATTCACTGCCCCACCTAGCTGCCCCTGACCCAGTTACTTTTCAAAAGTGTTTGCTTCTGACTACCCCCTGCTCCAATCTGCCCTCCTGTCTAACATAAATCCTTCCATTATCATCTTCTCCCCTACTTTCCTGTAGGATAAGATACCCAATTTAGTGTTTCTGTTATTTCCTACTAAGGCCAAATCCTATGAGAGTAAGGTTGACTCATTCCCTTTTACCTCTTCCCTCCATTGTAACAGATTTTTCTTCTATGTGAGATAATTCACCCTACTATATGCTTCCTTTTCTCCTTTTCCCAATATATTCTTTCTCAGCCCTTAATATTATTTTCCTATATCATCCCTTCATATATATACATATATACACACATATGTGTGTGTATATATACATACACACATGTATATGGGCATGTATATAAACATGTGTGTGTATATATATAGATATATCTATATATAGATATAGATATAGATATACAGTTTCATGAGTTACAAATATCATCTTTCCTTGTAGGAATATAAGTAGTTCAGCTTTAATAAGTCCATTTTGATTTCTCTATACTGTTTACTTTTCATGTTTTTCTTGATTCTTGTATTTGAAAAGTCAAATTTCCTATTCAATTCTGTTTTTTTATCAAAAATGTTTGAAAGTTCTCAATTTCATTGAATATCCACCCCCCGCCCTCGAAGTATTATACTCAGGTTTGCTGAGTAGGTGATTTTTGGTTTTAATCCTAGCTCCTTAGGCCTCCAGAATATCATATTCCAAGTCCTCCAAACTCTTTATGTAAAAGCAGCAGCTTCTGTTATTCTGTTTGTTTTTTTCCACAGTACTTTAATTGTTTCTTTCTAGCTGCTTGCAATATTTTCTCCTTTATGTAGGAACTCTAGAATTTACCTACAAAATTCCTAAGAATTTTCTTTTTGGGATCTTTTTCAAGAGGCAATCAGAGGATTTTTTCCATTTTTATTTTATCCTCTGGTTCTAGAATATCAGGGCAGTTTTCCATGATAACGTGTTGAAAGATGATGTATAGGCTCTTTATTTGGTCATGACTTTAAGGTAGTTCAAATATTATTTTTTAAATTATCTCTCCCAGATCTTTTTGTTTTTAGGTCAGTTATTTTTTTTTCCAATGAGATATTTCACATTGTCATCTTTTTTTTTATTCTTTTGGTTCTGTTTTATTATTTCTTGATTTCTCAAAAATCATTAGCCTCCATTTGCTCCATTCTAATTTTGAAGGAATTATTTTCTTTAATGAGCTTTTGGATCTCCTTTTCCATTTGGCCAATTTTGCTTTTTAAACCATTCTTCTCCTTATTTGATTTTTTAACCTCTTTTGTCATTTGGATTAGTCTATTTTTTTTTTTTTTGCATTTTGGAGGGCAATTGGGGTGAAGTAACTTGCCCAAGGTCACACGGCTAGGTTTTTGTTTGTGTGTGTTAAGTGTCTGAGATCGGATCCAAACTCAGGTCCTTCTGACTCCAGGGCCAGTCTACTCACTGCGCCACCTAGCCACCCCAAGGATTAGTCTATTTTTAAGGTGTTAACTTCTTGAGTATTTTTTGGGTTCCTTTAGCAAGCTATTGATTCAGTTTTCATGATTTTCTTGTATCACTCTCATTTCTCTTTCCAATTTTTCCTCTACTTTTCCTAGTTGATTTTCAAAATACTTTTTGAGCTCCTCCATGACCTATGACCAATTCATATTTTTTGGAGGTTTTGGATGTAGGAGCTTTGACTTTGTTGTCTTCGCCTGGTTGTTTGTTTTGATCTTCTTTTCACCAAATAAGTTTCTATAGTCTGATTTTTTATATGTTATTTGCTCATATTCCCAGGTAGTTACTTTACTTTTCAGTTCTTTGTCAAGATAGGACTCTGCTTTCAGAGCGGAGAGTGTTCTGTTTCAATTTTCAGTGTGTTTATGCAATTATTTTCAGGGGTACTTCTATATACCTGCAAATTTTTAATTTTTCTAAGATTGTAGGGTCAAAAGAGATGTGTTTGCTCCTCACCTGGCTTCTGCTCTGGTCTGTGAGTGACTACAAGCACTCTTTTCTGCCTTGGAACTATGAGGAAGACTCCTTCTCCACAGCCACCACAAGGTCTGTCATACAAGCACTCCTCCTCACCCCAGGACAGCCACACAAGACTGCAACACACATCCAAGCAGGGCAAAGTAAGATAATCTTCTCTCAGGGCCAGAAAAGAGATCCCTGCAATTGCTCTGTGATCAGTTGTTTGATATCCCCACCATATGTGGGCCTGGAGCTCCAGAAGCAGCCAGTACTGCCATTGCTGCTGCCACCACCACCACCTCCACTCCCCTGGGTCTGGGGCCAATCCACTCTCTTCTCTCACCCAAGTTCAACAGTTTCCCCACTGACTTTCCACTTTGCCTTTTGTGTTTTGGGTTTTAGAAGTCTGGAAAACACCGCAGCTGCCAGTGATTCAGTCTGCTGAGGCCTGCTCTGACCCTGTCTGTGCCATCACAGGTCACACTGCACTGTACTCTGCTCCTAGCTCAGTGTGACAGAGCCTTCCTGTTGGCCTTCCAAGCTTTCTTGGGCTGAAAATTGTTTCACTTTGTGGGTTCCGTAAATCTAGAATTTGTTTAGAGGTGTTTTTACAGGTATTTTGGACAGGTTTGGGGTAGAGTTCAAGCAAGCCCCTGCTTTTATTCCACCATCTTGGCTCCACTCATAGTTCATTATTAGTTTTCAATATTCACTTCCATGCGATTTTTAGTTTCAAATTTTCTTCCCCTCCCTCCCAAATATAGTTTGCAATCTGATATAAGCTCACCATGTACACTTATACTAAAGATTTTCATATTAGTCAAGTTATAAAGAATAATTAGGACCAAAGGGAGGAACAACAAGAAACAAGAAACAAAACAAATATAAAAAAAGAGAGAAAGAGCAAATAATATGCTTCCATGTATGTTCAGACTCTATAGTTTTCTCTCTCTCTTTTTTTTAAACAAATGCTTTATTAACTTCTGGTTTACATCATTCATTTCCACCAGATTTTGAGTAACAAATTTTTCCCCATTTTTCCCTACCCACCACCCCAGAATAGCAGTCCCACTAGATATCCCCTCATCCAATCTGCTCTCTCCCATATCTTCTCCCATACCCCCTTTGACTTTGCCATTAGGGCAAGGTGAATCTCTGAGCCCCAATGCCTGCATATCTTATCTCCCAATTACATGCAAAATAGCATTAATAATAGTATTTATATATATTTGAAAAATTTAACTTTAAGACTCCTCTGTGTTGTTCTGTGGGTGCTGGGGCTCCAGAAGTTGTTCAGATTGCCCTTTTACATTGTTTAGAGGTGGTGTGGGGCAGAGCACCTTGGAAGTGCTGTTCCTACTCTGCCATCTTGGCTCTGCCCTTCCATTCCAGGGTTTTCTCTCTTGATGTGGGCAGTATTTTCTATCATGAGTCTTTTGGAGATGTCATAGATCTTTATTTTTTTATTTTATGTTTATTTTTAGTTTACAACATTCATTTCCACAAGATTTTGAGTTACAAATTTTCTGCCCATCTTTCCCCTACCCACTTCCCCAAAACAGTGATTCCACTGAATACCCCCTCCCCCAATCTGATCTCTCCTATATCCTCCCCCATTACTACCTTTCTGTAGGGCAAGATGTATCTCCATACCTATCATAGATCTTTTGCATTGCTAAGAAGAGCTAAATTTTATCAAAGTGAGTCATCACACAATGTGGCTGTTAAAGTGTAAAATGTTTTCCTGGTTGTGCCCAATTCACTCTGCATCAGTTCATATCAGTTTCCAGGTGATGTCAGCTAGAGGCTGTAGGGGTCTGGCAATTTATGTGGTGCTGAGTTGGTGTAAGCAACAGTGAAACCCCCCAGTTGTATGGGGGTCTTGCCATGGGGGTTTAGAGGATGGTTACTCTGAAGTACCAGGTTTGGCTGCTGGCAGATGCCTGCCTGCCTGAAGTTGTGCTTCCTGGAGTTGTGCTGAGGTAACAGGATGTTTGGCTACTGGTGTCTACTATGCCAAAGCACTCTGGCAGTCCTGTTGTTGGTACCTGCCTGCTACACCACTGTGAAGCTCAGAATCTCCCATTGGTTTGCCAAGGTGGGGATTGCTGCTGGCTTGCTGGAATGCCTCCCACCCAGTATTGCTCCTATTCCAACAGAATGAGAGAGACCCTCCCTATTAATCCCCCAAGCTTCCTGGATTAAAAGAGTGATGCATCCTGTATTTCTGCTGGCTCACCTATTCCAGAGTTTTCCTGGGGTGAAATTTTCTGTTTTTAAAGGTCAGTAAGCACAAGGAAGAGCTATTTACTTCTTACTCTGCCATCTTGACTTCCAGAAGTCCAAAAAATGAGATATTAATGCACTGTTCATGGAGTTGTGAAATGATTTAACCATTCTTTCAAGCAATTTGTAACTATATCCAGAGGACTAAAATATCACAATACCCTTTAACCTGGCAGTGCTCCTATGAGATCTGTATTCAAAAAGAAGTTTTTTTTTTTTAAAGGAAAAGAATCTATATGTACAAAAAAATTTATAACAGCTTGTTTGTGTTGGCAGGGTTTTGAAAATTGGGAGTACGCAATCCACTGGGGAGTGGATGAACAAACTGTGTTATGTGATTATGATGGAATATTTTTGTCCTTTAAGAAATGATGATCAGGGGGCGGCTAGGTGGCTCAGTGTGTAGAGTGCTGGCCCTGGAGTCAGAAGGACCTGAGTTCGGATCCAGCCTCAGACACTTAACACACACAAACAAACAAACAAACAAAACCTAGCCATGTGACCTTGGGCAAGTTACTTAACCCCAATTGCCCTCCAAAAAGCAAAAAAAAAAATGATGATCAGGATGCTCTGAGAAAAATAATAGAAAGACTTACATGAACTGATGCAAAGTGAAATGTATTGTGTAAAAATTAACAGCAATATTGTAGGATGATCAGCTATGAGTGACTTAGCTATTCTCAGCAATACAATGATCCAAGATACCTCTGAAGGACTAGTAATAAAAAATGCTATCCATCCCCAGGCAAAAAATTGATGGTATCTGAATACAGATTGAAGAATAATTATTTAAACCTTATTTTGAGGGGTTTTTTCTTGGTCTATGTTTTCTTTTACAGCATGACTAATGTGGAAATATATTTTTCATGACTATACATGCATAACTATAAAATCACTTGTCCTCTCAATGAGGGGGTGGTGGGGAAAAGGGAGGGAGAGTGTTTTGAACTCAAAGTTATAACTGATTCTTCAGCTGAATTTTTGAAGGGATAAACAATAGAAAGTGATGGTAAAATTTTGCCACTGTGGATGTTTGATGCCTGACTAATAGCAAACTAGTACTAATGATGCCTGACTAATAGCTAACTAATACTAAGAAGTAACATTTGTAGAGTTCTAAGTGTGAAAAGCACTCCACATGCATTATCTCTTTTGAAATAGGGCCATTTACCATTTTGTTCAGGAAAAAAAAGAAAAAACTGAGCGACAGAGAAGTAAAATGATTTGCTCACAGTCACATATCTGAGACAGACTTCAAGTCTTCTTTACTGAAGGTCCAGTACTCTATGCATTAATGCTTAATGAATTAACAATCAATAGGCAATTAATAAATGCTATTTGACTAGTTGACTATGCAATATACTGTGACATGCCTCAAAGATGTAAGAACTCACCTTAACATAAGCATTTTTAATCTTTTACAGTGTTTACTATCTGAAGAATGACTTTTTCCTCTTATCTTTCAATAACATTTGCATCACACTGGCACAAAAGCCAGTGCTGGGGCATTAAAGCAAAATTAATCAAAGCACATCTTGGAAATCTCTTCTCATCCATTGCCTCAGAGGTAGTTAATCCAGTAAAAGTCAATGCAAGGTTTCATCTGCCAAAATAGCATAACTGAGAAGAATGGTAAAGTACATACTACAGATTGAATGCTATTCTTTCATTCTTCCATGTATATGTAAGTCAAAATAGTTGGGTGAGAGAAGAGTTGGATCAAGGTCTGAAGAACCAAAGTGAATAACTCTCATAGCAAAAAGGGAAGAAAAGCTCTGATTATACATTTGAGAGAGCAGCTAATTATCTTTCTTTCACAGTGAGTTCCATAACAGAACCAAAGTCACTCTTCTGAGTCATTTTCTCTAGGGAAAAATATGCTTGCTTTCATAAGGTTTTAGAACCAGGGGAAAGACAGTTTCAGGATTTGCTTATGTGACATGTTACTTCATAAAAATTATACTTTAGTTCACACATCTACACTTTTTAAAAATAATTTTCATTTCAGAGTTAGAAATATAAGTCATAAAAAGGATATGGAATCTATTTATGTATCTCTTTTTGATACTATTCCTCTGATTTTATTTTATTGACAACCTAAAAATATGTTTTCTTAGCCAGTTCTATAATAAGGTGACTATTATCCAGAGCACAGATCTTGGCATGTGGGAGATAATTAATAAACTGATTATTGAATGAGAGAGATAATACATTTGTTGATGGACAATAAATTTGGATATATGAGTAAACACACTCATGTTCATATATGTGTATATACACACATGCGCACACATATATGTTTTTTTTTCCCAGAGAAGAAAGACATTGAACTGCGTCTTATCACATGATAAGGACATGTCCATTTGAGGTCTCTTTTTAATTTAACTAGAAAACTTATGAAGCTTGGGGGAAGAGGAAACCAGTAGACTTTTTGTGGTACTTGAGAGAAAGCTGATTTGGGAGAGCATTTTTATTTTGTTTTTATACTTTTTAAATTGAAGAATTTTGATTCTATCTGGAAAATAATTACCAAAAGCAGAAGTTAATCAGTTTTTACACTTAGCTCTTAACAAAGAAGAAGGGAAATATTGTGTAAAATGTTGCTCTAGTGGCAGCTTGGCGGCTCAGTGAATAGAGCACCAGCCCTGGAGTCAGAAGGACCTGAGTTCTGGCCTCAGACAGCTGACACACTTACTATCCATGTGACCTTGTTCAAGTCACTTAACCCTAATTGCCCTGCCTTCCCCCACTCCAAAAAGAAAAAAAAAGTTGCTCTATCAAGATATTTTAAAACAACTTTTATTGATATCTTTTGCTTTTATATTGACAAATTTTCATTCAGCATCTACATGCCCTCCCCAAGGGAGGTGACCCTTAAAATAACAATATTTGTTTAAAAAAAGAAGAAAGATATAAAACAATTCAACAAAACTAATTGGCACATCAAAAAGTCTGGGAATATATGCATAACTCTATATCTCTAAAGGAATGGTACAGGGAGGTCTTCTTATATTGCTCTTTGTAATTTTGAAACAATCTCTTTTGATAGCTTTGTGGTTAGTGTTTCTATTTATTCTTTTGTAGTTATTGTATATATTGTTTGCTTGGTTTTTTTGGCTCTTCTTAATTCACTCTGCTCCAATTCATGAAGTCCTTATATGCTTCACTCTATTCACTATATTTATCATTTCTTATAATACAGTAAAAGTTCACTATATTCTTGTACCATCAATTGTTTAACCATTCTCTGAATGGTGAGCATGTATATTATTTCCAGTTCTTTACAACTACAAAAAGTGTTTCTAGAAATATTTTGGTATATACAGACAAAGATATAAGTATAGATATACTTTGCTTAAGATATATGCTTACAGTAAAACCTTTGGATCAAAGGATATGAACTTTCTAGTCATTTTATTTTTCATAATATGAGCCTATTTTCATTTATAATAGCTGGCATTCCTAAGAAATGCCTTAAAGTCTTTAAAACTTATTGCATATTTTAAGTTATTTAATGCTCACAATAACCGTAACTATATATATATGTATATATATATATACATATATATAGTAATATATTATAGTTTATTATCCCCATTCTAAGGAAACCAAGCCACAGTGAAGTTATATGAGTTGCCCAGAATCAAACAATTAATTATCAGAAGCAAATTTTGAATTCAGATTTTTCTGGCTCCAAGTTCCTTGTTCTAACCACTGCGATGTGTAGCTTCCATAATGTTCATATAAGGAAAGATAAGGAATTTTGGAGATAAAAATAAATTATAACCCATAGAGAGGGAGAGTGGGGAAGGAGTGATTAGATTGAGGTCCCAAAGATGTTCTTGTTTCATTTCATTTTTAATATAATTGAAACATAAGATGAATAGGGGTCCTTCCAAAATATCTGAGAACTAGATAATTTCTAATAACTAGATCCTATCATTCTATCATTCAATTCTTTTTTTTTACTTTGAAATGATCAAGAAAGAGGAGACACCAGTATTTCTATTTATTAATTAAATGAAGATGATACAAAGATAAAAATCTGAGTGAAATAGGTTTATATCCAATAATCAGGTAATCCAAGAAAAGTAAGGCAGATGGAGATAGATAAAAATATGTGTTTTCAACAAAGAAAATAATCCATAGTTTCAAGAAAATATGTTTATAATGATAAAGAATACTGGCAAAAAGATAATTTTAAATGAAGGATATTACATTTTAGAATGAGTAATGTATGAGTACATATAATTTATTAAATATGAACCCAATTTTCTCTTTACATCAAAACATATTACACATTGGGGGACACCTTTAAAAAAAAATCTTCCTAAGCACTAGTGTGCTCACAACAGCAATTGAAATTCTCTCTTCCAAAATCTTTAGAAATAGAAAAAATAAAAAGATAAGGTAATGAAAGCAACAACTGCTCTGTCTCTAACTCTGTGTCTCTGTATCTCTCTGTTTCTGTCTCTGTCTCTCCATCACTCTGTCTTTCTGTCCCTCCCTCCCTCTCCCTTGCCCTCTCTCTCTCCCTTCCCCCTCTCCTCATTCCTCCCCCCCTTTCTCTCATATACACACATATATTCTCTTTCTACGAACACACACAATCTAATTTTATATTCAGGAAAACAAATAACAAAAAGGCAAACTATCTCCTTGATTTTTAAAAAAGAGAAAGTAATTGTTGGCACTATAGCATGGTTAGATGTAGCATATAAAGGGATGGTGGCAAGATAAAGTTTTGTTGTTGTTGTTGTTTTTGTTTTGAGGCATTGTAATGTAGCAAATGGAGCATTTGGTCTGGAACCTGTAAACCTGTGTTCATACCTTGCTTTCTGGCACTAACTGTAGTATCTTGGACAAATTACAACCTTTTGGCACCGTGTCAGATCATAGATTTGGAAGTGGAAGGAACTCTAGAGACCATATAGTCTAAAGAGGTAAAATTGCTTTTCAACGATCACAAAAGTTAAAATTAGCAGAGTGGGCATTTGGACATAGATCCTCTGATTCCAAAACTAGTGTTTGTTTGTTGTTGTTGTTGTTTTGTTTTGTTTTTTATCACTGGACAGTATTGCCCTAATTTCTTCATCCATAAAATGAGTGAAATTGAAACTTCCTCAAGTTTCCTTCCAAGATCCTAAAAGAACCTTTATTTAACTCAAAAATTGCACAATTTAAAAAATGAAAATTATATGGAACAATTTACATCAAAAAGTAAATTGCTTTTTCTGTGAAAAAAGAAAAAAAATCTATGGTACTCATCACAGTTTCTAACCAAGCAGGGAGATATGCAGAATTGCAGAAGACTAACTTCTTATCTTGATGGTTTATATATCCTTCATAAATGAGATTAAACTTTTGATTTGGCCATAAAAGACTGAAACACTATAGAATTATCCAATAAAGAAAAGAGGAAATAGTGTTAGATACAAAACCTAAAATAGGGTACAAGGAGAAAAACATATCAGATATGACTATAAAACAGTTCAATTCACAGACAAAGCAGAATATTGAAAATCTTCACCTTGAGGGATGATATGATTTATTCCAGTAAAGCTGCCATTTCCCAAGACACCTCTAAAACTCATCTTAGGGACCTGATACTTTGTCGTGCCAAATATTCTTTTTTTTTTTTTTGGTTAAACAGATTATTTAAAGACTGTATCTCTCTGTCTTCCAGGCTTCTAGACAGGAAATGCAGTGACTACTAACCGCTCAGTGGCTATAGTGAATGACAGAAGAGATTTGACTTGCTCTCTTTCTGATTTAGGTCGATTTGCCCCTCCTCAAGCAACCTAATGGCTCTTGCAGGGGGTTCACTATATTGGTTAGGCTTACTAAAGCTCTGAACTATCCAGATCAAGAGATCCACCAGTTTTAACCTCTCTGCTAGCAGTAATCATAGGCCTGAGCCAGAACTTCCAATTCACCTATCTTTTTTTTTTTTTTTACCACAGCCAAATCTCATTTAAAGTCAAGTTTATTGAAGTTTATTTTTATTCCAGTGCTACTGAGGATAGCTGGTAAAAATCATATAAATGTAAGCTCCATGAAAAAAGGACTTTTATCTAATTTTGTATCTTTCAGATATTAGCACAGTGCTCTGCATATAGTATATACTTTAAGAAATGCTCATTGGACAAATGAAAGGCTATTATTTTATATCTAATATTTAGACACCTCTTTAAAGTTTGCCTCTCTTCTCTCTCTCTCTCTCTCTCTCTCTCTCTCTCTCTCTCTCTCTCTCTCTCTCTTTCATAATATATATGCATATGTGTATTGCACAACTATTATTGCTATTATTATATCCACTTTTTATATGAGAAAACTAAGACTAAAAAATATTGTGACCTCCCCAGAGTGACAGAACTAGTAAATATCTAAGATAGTATTCAAATACAGGTTTTTCTGTCTTTAAGTCCAGCACTCTATTTACTAAAATGTGACCAGCTAAGTGATAGCATTGGGGGGGGGGGGAGTGAGAGAACTGAACTATGGCAATAAATTAATAAGCCTGATTTTATTAGTATCTCAACTTGACTCTAAAGGTAATACAAGAAATGTTTCAAAAAATACTTTGAGAAAGTGCAACACCACTATCACAAGTCTATAATTTTCAGTACAACTACTTGGAAGGGGAAAACCTATTAATATAAACTCTTGAATATTTCTTTGAAAATCAATTTCACTGAATTATAGCCATATCTTGAGCATACAAAGACAAATGGAAAGAATACATATCCCTATTTTACTATTTGAAGTCACAGTTTTCTTACCACAAATAAAAAGAGGGATCAGCAAAATGACTTATGAAAGTTTATGTAGATTTTTATTTACAGAGCACATCCATTTCATCTTGAACACCATCAATATCCTATTAATTTATATCCAAAAGCAAAAGGAACTAAAATGTAAATTCAAATAACAATCATTAATCTGTGATATATCCTGTAATTATGGTGTTTTTTTTTCTTTTGTAACCAATTGCAGTAATTTTTCCCCTTTAATTACAACACTTGCTCACTTGTGACTGTTACTTAAACACTAGTTCCTACCCAGTACTAAGCATGAACAAATCCAAAAGTTCACTTGTTTCTAAATTTTCATTTTAGAAATAAGATTGAAATTCAGTTACTCTTTCTGACTAAAAGCAAAAAATAATGCTTCATTCTCACCCTACTTGATTGCATTGGTGCTTGAACAGAGGGGAAAATGTTAAAAATGAATGGATCAATAAATCCTCAGCAACAAATGGTCCTTTGCTTAAGACAAAATCATGGAAAAGCAATGAATTAGAGCACATTTTTTTTCTTTCCTTAAGCAAGGTTTCTAAATTCAGGTCTTAATTATCAGTTCAGATTATTGAGTGATAGTTCACATCTGTGTGTGATCAACTTCAGTCCACAAGTTTTCTTATTGGTTGAGATTACTAATTGTACAGTTGATTTGGCTATGTGAAAAAATATATATTTCAAAATAAATTCAAAGTTTAAATCGGAGCTCTAGAAATCTTTCTAAACTTATAATCAAAGGTAGCTCATTATGTTTATGATAAAATAAATGGAAAACAATAACGTGTGTATAAACCTGTCTCATAAAAACTGATAAAGGAGTCAACAAGTGTTATTAAGTTTTTACTATGTTCCAGGCATTATGCTACGTGCTTATGACACAAAGGACATCAAAGATAGTATCACCAACTTTCAAAGGGCTCAGATTCTAAGAAGAGAGACAACATAGAAATAACTATTTACATTCAAACTATAAAGATAATCTCAGAGGGAAGAGACTAAAGGAGAGTGGGTTCTTGAGAAAGACTGAGTTTTAAAGAAACCATGGAGATGAGGAGTTGAGGCAGAATATTCCAGGCATGTGGAACAGTCAATTCAAAGGGACAGAGTAGGGAAATTAAAGAAATATTCAAGTAATAGCTTATAAGTCAGTGTCACTGGATTTTTGAGTATATAGATGTCAGCAAAGTATAAAATACTGGGAAAGTAGAAAATTTATCATATATACATATACTCAAGAAGTCACTTCAGAAAAACAGTATATATCCTTTTCTTTAGCTAGTAAATTTTATTATATTATCCTTTTGGCCCCTCCTCCATATCAATAATAGGCAGGAATAATATTTTTGCTATATGAATATGGAATGTTCTCTAGCATAACGCTAACAGACTGAGACAGGCTATATCTCTCACTCAGGACTGTAAGGGGAGCCTGATGAGTTTGGGGAGTCTCTACTGCCATTATCTCAAGTCCCCCATTTCAGTTGTGTTGCCCTCACTCTTAAAAACCAGTGACTAGTGTCATAGTTCCACTAAAATTATATATCATTTTATTTTTATGAAAGGATGTTTACTTCAAGATATGTAACTACATAAGTACAAACATTCTTCATCAATGTCTCCTAGATATATTTTTCATTATATCACATTGGTCCTAGGGAAGAGTGGGCTCAGACTCAACACAATTTCTATGTAGCATTACTCCCATCAAGTTTATATCTATAAGCAGCAGGACTGTTTGATGAGTCTTTATTTCAGCTAGCTATGAACTGGATCCGAAAAAGTTACTCCTGAATGGCACTCTTTTTTGCTTGGAACATCAATGATACTTAGCTACAAAACCTAGTGTGGAGAGTCCAACTCTCAGACTCTCAGAATTCCTTCTGACTTCTCAAAACTTACAAGGTCTGAGACTCCATATTAACTATCTCATTTAAAATGTAAAAGATCAAAATACCAATTTTCACAGGGCTACAACGTCACTCATAAAATGAAGAAAGACCATTACAGCATTGTCTCTCACCAGATGCCATCAGCAAAGAAATAAGTTACTGGAGATAGGGATTGACCTGAGAGAATGGATGAGGCCAGTTAAGATCTGACAAAGGTCCCTTGGTTCTGGCTCCTTAATTACAGTCATAGAAACTAATATTACCACAAAGTTAGCAGAATCAATTTCAGAATTACACAAGAGTCTTCAAGTTACTTTCAATCACATCATAACCATTCTCCTAGAATCTTGCTTCCCAACTTCCTATCAATGAGTTGTTGTAAGAGGCCCTCTGCCCATTTTCCAGTCCCTATTACATTTGTATGGTATTGTGTGGAACTAGTGAGGAAAAAAAAGAGACACTGATGAGCAAAAGGGTGAGAAAGGTGTTGGTATTAAGAGTAGGACAACCAGAAGAGAAGACAAGAATCGAGGAGGATTTGTGGGGTTTTTGTTTGTCTGTTTTGTACCAAGGAGATTGCTTTTAAATGAACAGAGGCTATTGTAGAGACTTGCCAGCTTTACCTCAAAAACAGTTGTTGTTCTTGTCTTTGCTATGTATATATTTAATCATTGGTCTGACATCTATTAGAAGCAATCTTATAGTCTGATCATTCTCTCTCTCTCTCTCTCTCTCTCTCTCTCTCTCTCTCTCTCTCTCTCTCTCTCTCGGAGGATGAAGAGGAGGAGAAGAATCTGGATCTGCAATTAAATTGGGGTAGGTCACTTCCAGGTTTTTTTTTACCTCCCTCTCCCTATCTATACAGATTTACAGCCCTTTTTTAAGTTATAATCTTAAGGAGGTGCCTTGAACACTAAGAAGCTAGCTGACTTGTCCACAGTCTAAGATCTTATATATGTCTAACTGAGGTCTTTCTGACTCTAAGACCTGCCCCTTCATTCATTATTCCATGCTGCCTCAAAAATCAATCACTAAATGTAACTGAACTGAGGAAATAAGCTCATCAGTGGAAAAGTAGATCTTAGTTCTGCTTTTATATGGCTTTCATTTGGCGAGCTTCTGTAAACTCCTGAGAATACATGCATTATAATAAACCCTGACATTATTTATAAGTGTGTCAGAAATAATAAGAGTTTGAGTTGTTTAGAATTTTAGCCAGAATTATCTTTGATTCTTTTGAGTCTTGGTCCCAATGATATTTAATTCAGTTTCAAGTGGCTTATTTCTTTCTTGCACTGCCAACATAACAAAGGAAGCATACCAAGTGAGCCACTTGAGGGACAGAGATTCCACTGATGGCTTTTTCAGAGAGTGCTTTAAAAATGGCAAATGTGGGACAGCTAGTCACACAGGGAGCTGTGTATTGTAGCTCATGTCAGACAGTAGGGGAAGTCAATAATACAGAACTCACTGGACACTTTGAAATTACTGTAGGATGGGACATCAATGAAAAGCAGAAAATGCTACATTTCAGCCATGGATATAGAATGAACAGAGAAAGATTGAAGAGCTTCCTCTTCTTGAATATTTTTGATTGCCAGACCTATTTTAACATCAGTGAAGTATCACAAAGATTGTTTCTGTACTCATCTTGTGAAATTCTCATTAAAATGGAGTGATGGGGGCAACTAGGTGGCACAATGAAAAGAGCACCAGCCCTAAAGTCAGGAGAACCTGAGTTCAATTCCTGCCTCAGATATTTAACACTTATTAGCCTTCAGAAAGTCACTTGCCCTGCCTTCCACCCACCAAAAAGCAAAATAAAAATGGAGTGATGGGCTAAATTACTCTATCCTTGCCACAAAATGAAGGAAAGGCATGGTGTCATCCATCATTAAATTTCCATTAGTGAGTTTTCACTAGTTTGGTATTTTATAGTGAAAACTGAGACAAAGGCGTACAAGTTTCCCTTTCCTTATTTCACAAATCTTCATTTTAGTCTCACAACCTCTTGATATTATTCCCTCCTTTACTCCAATCTCTGATAGAAGGATAGTGTTCTCCCAGCAAAGGGCAACCTCTCTACATATACCCTTTATGCCATTCCATCCCATCTTCTCTGACAGATTTCTTTCTTCCTTTTCTTGGCTAAATCCCTTGAAAAAATACTTTACCTTCACCACCTCCATTTTCTCTCCTTCTAAGCCTTTCTAAACTCTCTGCCTTTTGATTTTATTACTCAACTAGACTTGAACTCTCCAAAGTTACTAAAAATTTTAAGAATCAAATATGATGGTCTTTTTCTCAGTCTTTATAATGCTTGACCTTTCTGGTGCATTTGACGTAGTTGGCTATCCTCTCCTTCCCTGGGTTTTCATCACAAATTTCTCTTCAGTGTCTCCTCCTAACTGCTTGATCATGTATTCTGCTTTCATGGATGAAAAACTCTTTGTCATACTAAATAACTGTATGTTTATCCCAAGGTTTTCTCTTGAACCCTCTTTTCTCCTAATCCTTTTATTCTCTAAATTGAGCTCAATTATCAACAAATTCAATCAATAAACATTTTTTATATCTACAATGTGCCAGGCACTGTTCTAAATACATGAAATTGAAAGAAAAAGATAGTCTCTTTTCTTGAGGAGTTCCCAATCTAATAAAAGAGACAATACCCAAATAACTATGTTCAAGGAAGCCATGAAGAGGATAAATTAGACAGTCAACAGAACATAGGCACTGGAATTAAGAGGAGTTGGGAAAGCCTTCTTATATAAAGTAGGATTTTAGTGGAAAATTGAGAGAAGTTAGGATGTAGAGACAAGGAAAGAGAACACTCTGCATATGGTGGCCAGTCATTGAAAATGTCCTAAGTTGGGAGATTGAGTGCCTTGTCTGAAGAACAGCAAAGAAGCTAGTGTCATTGAATTGCAAAGTATGTAAACAGGTGTAGGGTATAAGATGATTAGAAAGAGTCAGATCTATATACTGAGCTAAGGACTTTCCCCTGAGCTCTACTCCAAAATTATAAATTGCCTGTTGGACCTTTCAAATTGTATCCACTATAGGCATCTCAAACACAAATGTCCATAGATGAAGTCATTATATTTCCCCCCATCTCTGTGGTAAACTTCCCTCTTGCCATTAAGGTCCCACATCTTTCTAGTCATCCAAGTTCTCAGCTTGAGGTCCTGTCAACTCTTCACTCTTGCACACCACACATATTGAATAAGTTGCCAAATCGTATTCTATCTCCTCAACATATATCACACATGTCCCCTTCTCTCTACTCACATAGGCACTGCCGTAGGTCAGGCTCTTATCACTTCTCACCTAGTCTATTTTAATAGCTTCCTATTTCATTTCCCTGACTGGAGTGTCTCCTTACTTGAATCTATCCTCAACATGGCTAGCAGAGTTATCTTCCTAAAGGAAAACATCTAACCATGTCACACAATTACTCCAAAAAATCCTATGCCTCCCTTTTATTTCTATGGTCAAATACAAACTACTCTGCCATTTAAAGCTGTTCACAGGTTTTACAGTCTTCTTAAATATTATTCCTTTACTCTTAAGTTGAGTCACACTAGATTGCTTGCTGTTCCTCACACATTGCATTCTGTCTCATCTCTGTGACTTTTTAGTAGATGCCCTGAAGTAGATGCATTTTTGAAATGCTTACCTTCCCCAGCTCCATTTCTAAGATCTGTATTTCTTCAAAATTCAACTTGTGCCACTTTCAAATTGAAGCTTTTCCTTATCTTCCACAAATGACCTTACATAATTGGATTCATAGATGTATTACCCTGCCATTAGAATGTAAGCTCCTTGAGAGCAGATATTATTTCACTTTTGTTTTTATACCCCCACCTGCTTAGTACCTGACTTAATATAAGGGTTTAAAATATGCCTATTGAGTGATTTACCAATTCCCATCAGGATAAATAAAGTTCTTTGCAAAGACATTTTCAGAGTCACAGATAATTTTCTTTAACGTAGGGCTCCTATTTATAAATAAGAGAAACATATTCTCTACACATTCAATAAGGTAATGAGGCAAAAGTATAAACAGCAGATGAACATGCTAAGTAATTGAATGAAAGGGTAGTTAGATGGCTTAGTGTTCTAAAGACATGACTAATACTTAACTTTTTTTTAAAACCACCTTTGTCACCTCCAGAAGGGAAAAAAATAATGTTGCCTTCTTGAGAACTTTTTGTGTAATCTAAAGTCTGAGAGTGATTCACTTGATTCAGGCAACTCAGAGTGTATACCATGCCATCATGGAGGCAAGATAATTCTCTAAACATTCTAACAAAATCTCTATGACTATTCATTTTACTAATATATGTTCCCTAAATAGACTTTTTAGCATACATCATCCTGTTTAGGTACCTTCTTTTACTTCTCACTAAATACATGGCTTAAAGCTAGGCAGCAATGAAATGATATCCTTCAATGCTCTATTTCTGTTTCCATTATCATGCTGTTTGTTACCTGTGGATCCACAGAAGCTATGGTTGACCCATTGCAATTGGGCCATCTCCCTAATTGAGTTTTCCACAGGAAGCCAGTTAGTGACTGGCAAGTATAGAAAGCTTTCAGGGAATGGAACCAAGCTTTAAAGAAATACAATTCAGGTTCAGCATTTTCTCTATGTTCCAAATTCACTCATGTTCATTTTTAGCAAGAGGGATATTGACTGCTTTAGGGTGCTGTCTCATACAGAAAGTGAAATATTTAGCAACTCACACTGAAGTACTTTCACCTGACTAATCACATTCTGAGTGTGAAGATATATGTGAAAATACAGCCCAAATCACAGCTGTTTTTGACCCCCCTAAAGCAGACTCTGGGAAATCATACTATGTTCCCTGGACCAGTCTAACAGGGAAATTTGGAAAATTTCTATCTTACCCTTCTCAAATGAGCTAGGCACTCCTTTAAAAGAAATCATTATCTTATTTACAAAATCAGCACAGTGATCAGCCCTATTGGTAACAGCTGTAGACACTATTAAAAGGATAGATTAAACCATTGACAGTCACTGTGTGAGTGAATGTGGTGTAGGCAGTAATTTTTTAGCTATTGATGCATAGTAGAAATATCCTTGTCAGCAGCAGCTTCATTTTCAAATGGGATGATATAGTCATTGCTGAGCTCCTGGTCATGCTGAATCACAGAGAGGATATGGATGATGGCTATATATTTATACGATTTAATTAGAGCAATTCTCTCCTGAATGACGTTGCCAGTTCTCTAGGATTCATGAGTAGATCTTGTTACTATAAAATTTGTTTTTAATCTTCTTTCGAAAGTATATACAGATAGGGGCGGCTAGGTGTCACAGTGAGTAAGAGCGCCGGCCTCAGAGTTGGGATGACCCGGGATCGAAACCGGCCTCAGAAAATGAGCACCCACACATACATAATGAATAGCCGTGTAACCTTGAGCAAGTTACTTAGCCCCAATTGCTTCAAAAAAAAAGTATATACAGATAGATCATATACACACATGATAAATACATATGTTCTCTCATATATTAAATATATAGCATATACACATTACATAATGATACATTACAGATGATGAATATTGTTTATATGTATGATATAGCAATATATTAAAATTTATTATATACACTTAAAGCATGCTATAACATGTTATATAAGGATGTGGTCATATGTACATATGTGCATACACATGGATAGCTAAATTGATGATATGCTAATTAGCTTTGATTGACCCCCTTTGTACTCAAAGGGTCATAGGCATGCAATGGAGTGAGTCTCATCTTTCACACCCCATGGTGTGACTGAAAACTAAGCTGTATCTATGGTTGCCAGGATCATGTGTCACTTTAAGTAGAAGACCTTTGCTTTATAATTTTGAAACCAGTGTAAAAAAGTAGGTTAGAGAAGTGCATTATTATACCACAGGCACATAGTAACCACTCATACTGAGTTCTCAATCCTGCCTTATTGATGGAAAATACTTACACTGTTCATTGAAGGAAGCCTAGCCAGGACTATGAGTACATATAGTCAACTCAAGCATTGTACCTTCCTCAAAAATACATGCATCTGGGCACTAGGAGGGGGAAAATTACCTTTAGATATAGCAGTTATTTTGTTCTTGCATGAATTAATATAAAACAAAGATTCAAATAAAACACTTATTTGTTTAGAATCCACTTGCTTCCTAATCAAATTCCTTTCCAGAACAATCCCATCAAAATTGGAAAGGACCTAATATATCCTTTACTGTTTTGCTTAAATTCATCCATACCAATATGTTCTTTCTTAGTGACATTTGCCTTTTATTTTTAGTTGAGAAAAAGAAAGTAATTTTAAAAATTCTCTGAGTAAGAAAGGACAATAGCCATCTGATCCAACTCGTACCCTAAAAAGAATTCTCGCTACAATGTGTCTGGCAAATGGTCATCCAATCATTATTTGAAGGCTTCCACTGAGGGAGAATGCACTACCTCCTGAGGAAGCCTATTATATTGCCACATTACTCCAGTTTTTAAAAAGTTTCACCTTTTATCAAATCTAAATTTTTCTCTCTGCAATTTCCATCCAGTGCGCATATGGCTATTAATAGAATATCAGTAATAGAAGAGAGAGAACTGGAGGCAGAGAAAGTGGGGTACAATCTCCTTGAACATGAAAGCAGATTGAACCTGAAAACTAAATTGAAAGGTTTGTCAATTTTTATTCTTTTAGTGTACCTGAGAATGAGGGGTGGAGGGAAATTGATTGTTTCAGTAAAAATAGTAGCCAGTATCCAACCCTTTTCATGTGCACATGTATACCTGCACACGAGCATGCATACACACACACACACACACACACACACACACACAGTACATATTGAACAGCACCATAATACTTCCCTAGGAAGGATTTATCATTTATTGCAAGTACAGGAAGATTATTCCCTGAAAACTGCTGGGTGAAGGGAAGCATTTCCATGTATTACCATTTACTTATACAAATACCTCTCCTCCCACATTATATATAAACTTTACAATACACATGCATGTAATGGAAATGGAAATTTAAAGAACTTCTCTGCACCTAGGCCCATTGATGGGCTTGAGAGACTCTGAGAACCTTCCTTGATTTGAAAATACACTCTTTCCCTTAATAGGCTGAATGTCACATGGAGCCTGTGGCAGGAGGCTTGGTTTTCAGGAATGCCTACCCCTGGATGCTGTGTGATTGGGCAGTGGGTCAAGAGGGTGGTTACATTCTCTGACCCAGGAGAAGGCTATATAATCCCTGATGTGAGGCTTTGCTTTGGGGCTCACTTTGAGAAGTGTTGTATGATTTGACCAGATGAGACTCTGGGCAGCCATTGAGAGCCTCCTGGCTTTGAAAACCCAGATGTTGATGCTTCCCTCTCTGGTAACTGTGATTTGGTATGGATGTAATGGTTGGACAGTTTGGAAGCCTGTCTGCTTGATCTGTTTCTCTGTCTTGTAACTTCTCTCTGTACACTCTGAAGTTCAGGGTGCTGACCTTTTTCCCCTGAACTAGGTAAACGATATATGTTTGATTAAAGCAAGCTTGTTAACCCATTTTGAGTTGATTTCCTTTAGAAAAGCAGTTCTAAGAATGTGTGTTGGCAGCCACCCTGGGGATGTGCTACAATGCACACATGCCAAAATAAGGCACAAATTTATTTGAGTCACAGAACTAATGAATGAAGGGCATGACTTTGTATGTATTTCACATGTTATGGAATTCAGAGGGACTATATCAATAATGTTTGCATGTTGTTTCTCCTACTGGATTGTGATCTCCTTGAGACTAAGGTCCTTTTTTGAGTGTTTTTCTTTTTTTGAAATTTTCTTTAGCTCACTATCACTTAGCACAAGGCCTCATGCACTATGGGTACTTAAAAATACTTGTTGAGGATTTTTCTACATATATATGTATATATGTAGATACATATGCATATTTGTATATGTAGCTAGCTCTATATGAATATCTGAATCTATATGAATATCTGAAATACATACACACATATTTGACTTTATAATGAAGAGTATCTTGCCACTGATGGCTGTGGAGTTGAAAGTGAATCTGGTGATCTTGCATAGCCCTCACTCACTCAAATCTAAGTCAACTGCAAATCATGTCATCATCTCCCTGATGTCATGGTCCTGCTCACAAATGAAAGACAAACACAACCTGTGAGTAGTCTGAGCTGCCTGAATAGGAACCCAGCCAGTTGGGTAACTCAGCTAGTCTTCTCTCTCTCCCTTTCTTCTCCAAAGGAAGGTAAATTCCGATGGCCAAAAGTGGCCCAGTTAACTTGGGGTTTAATAACTAGCTTTTTTCTCTTTCTTTCTTTCATCTTTTCTTTCTTTTTCTTTCTTTCTTTCTTTCTTTCTTTCTTTCTTTCTTTCTTTCTTTCTTTATTTATTTATTTATTTATTTCTCTCTCTCTCCTTTTCTTTCTTTCTTTCTTTCTTTCTTTCTTTCTTTCTTTCTTTCTTTCTTTCTTTCTTTCTTTCTTTCTTTCTTTCTTTCTTTCTTTCTTTCTTTCCTCAAAGACTAAACCTGAAATGCATTTCACCCTGGAGATCATAGATTGGACAACAATAGGCCCAGCCAAATCACCACTTAATAGCTATATTTTGTGCCCTCCTGGTCCAGAAGGAATGTAAATAGTAACTGTTTCTCTTCTGGTTAGCAACCCTGAGGGTCATCCTATCCCACTTTGATTTTGTTAATTTAAGGGTGACCCCTTAACTCACTTCTTAAAGAGGCCTATTCACTGAATAGGCATTACCTCACTCTAAGTGAGAACCTGAAAAGACAGCCTAAAAGATCCAGGGTCTCCCATGGCATCCTGGACCACCTCTAGTCATTCTGATGAGGATCTAACCACTGGTCCCATATGGCTTTGGAGAAAAAAAGTGTAACTGGAGATGCTGTACAGTCGTCCCTCATTCAAATCAAAGTCAACTACAAGTTACTTCATCATCTCCCTGATGTTATGGTTCTCTCAAAAACGAAGAATAAACACAACAACAACTTTATACTGACATACCAATATATGATGATAGACTTCAGTACACATTATCAAAAAGCAAGATAATTGGAAACTTTCTTTTAAATTAAAATATTAAAATAATATCGAATTTTGTTAAAATAAAAGGAGGGGTACAATGTCACAAAAAGGGCAATGCTTTTGGAATCCAAGGCTTTAATTTCTGCCTCTGACACTACCTATGTGACCTTGGGCAAGTCATTAAATTCCATATAACTTATTTTTCTTATATATGAAATGGGGGTTTTGACTAGATGTATAAGGAATTCTATCCTATCTCTACATTCTATGAGCTTGTGATAAGGGTTTGAATCCTAGCTTTGCAAACTTACCATTTTACTGATTGTTTACAAGTAACTAAAATGTCTCATGACTTTTGTCATGATATATATGAGAGAGAGAAGAGAGAGAGAGAGAGAGAGAGAGAGAGAGAGAGAGAGAAAGAGAGAGAGAGAGAGAGAGAGAGAGAGAGAGAGAGAGAGAGAGAGAGAGAGAGAGAGATTTTGATATATCACCATTCCTGGTCACAGATTAACATAATGAACCATTTCATTATTATTGAAAATGAATGGTGTGGAGCCAAGATGGTGGAAAGGAAGCAGTAACTGCGCTAAGCTCCTCAGTCACTAAACCTTAAAAAGGGAATCTGCACAGTTTCTGGAGTGACAAAATCAACTTGGAGACTGAATGTAGCAGAATCCAGCCCAGGAAATTGCCTAGTGTGTCCGGACAGGATGAGCACAGAGCATGTGGGGTCTGCACAGCTCAGACTTAAGAGCAGACAAGCAGACTACACCAGAGAGAGAAGAAGCCCCAGCCTGCAGACTTACCAAGGACTAATTGCAGTCATCTTACCTTCACCTCACAAAGAGACAGGAGGAATCATTGGAGCCAGGTAAGAGAGTCAGGCCCCAGTGGAGACAGCAGCTTCTCCTGCAGCAATCAACCCCTAACCTGGAAGTTTACAAACTGCCTGCCTGAATAATACAGGGGCTAGAATGGCAAAGTAAATTCTAGTTTCTCCAATTCCTAACATCCCTCCCTCATGAAGTAGAAAACCCAAAGATAAGTCTCCCACCCAGACTGAAATCCCAAGTTGATGGAAATAGCCTCAGGCTTGGGAGTCTCCAAGAAGGGGTGTAACTGAGAATACCAGGAGTCTGAAGAGAAGAGAGGGAGGGGTCCCAACAAGCCCCACCTCACCTCACCAACTAAAGCCTGCTTATAACCCAGGGTTATAGAGGCAGAAATCAATTCACCTGCACAGTCTTCTCATGTGCATCTACATTCCTCTCTGACATTCCTGCCTTAGCCTCAAACTAGACACCCAGAGGCTACAGCACTCAAAGTCAACAAACAGGCCCTTAGCTCATAGCCTGAAAAATTAAGAAATAAGAAATCACAATGGGAAGGAAGGAAGCTGAGAAGGAGAAGGGGAAGGCAAGAAAATCTATCCGAGCCTACTATGTAGGTCAAGAACAACCAAATACATAGGACAATATGGACTCTCTACCCACACCTGAGACCACAGAAGGAAATATGAAATGGTCTCAAGCTCAAATAGCATTCTTGGAGGAGCTTAAGAAAGATTTTAAATACCAAATCAGAGAGGCAGTGACGAACTTGGAAAAAATCTCAGTGAAGAAAACAAATCCTTAAAAAGTAAAATTAGTGAAGTAATTGGAGAAAATACCTCCCTAAAAAAGGACCTTCCAAAACTAACTAAATGCTATAATTTGCTAAAAATTAGATTCAAACAAATTGAAACTCAGAACTCTATGATGAAGCAAGAGTCAATCAAAGAAAACAAGACGATTGAAAAATTGGAAGAAAATGTAAAATATCTCACTGGAAAAACAACTGACCTAGAAAACAGATCCAGGAGAGACAACTTTAGAATTATTGGTCTACCAGAAAGCCATGATGAAAAAAAGGAGCCAAGACAACATCCTCCAAGAGATTGTCAAAGAAAACTGTCCTGAGGTCCTGGAATCAGAAGATGAAATAGTTATCGAAAAAATTCACCAGACTCCTCCTGAAAGAGATCCCAAATTGAAAACTCCAAGAAACATAGTAGCCAAATTCCAGAATTACAAGATTAAGGAAAAAATTCTACAAGCAGCCAAAAAAACCAATTCAAATATCAAGGAACTACAGTTAGTATCACACAGGACCTAGTAGCTTCTACATTAAAAGAGCAGAGGGACTGGAATCTGATATTTCATAGGGCAAGAGAGCTAGGACTACAACCAAGGATTAACTACCCAGCAAAACTGAGCATAATCTTTCAGGCAAGGATATGGTAGTTTAATGAAATAAGGGACTTCCAGTCTTTCCTGATGAAAAAGCCAGAGCTCAATGGAAAATGTGATCTCCAATTACAAGACTCAAGAAAGACATAAAAAGGTAAACAAGGAAAACAGAGACTCACACATACATATGTGCACACACCCACACTCATACACACATGCTCATTACTTGGGATGCAACAAGAGCAAAATGTTCACATCCCTATATGTGGAGATGATAACTGTCAATATCGAAATTTTTATGATTATCATGACCTTCAAAAGGGTTATACTTAGATAGAGGGTGTAGGTATGAATGCACTAACTTGAAGACTTAAAAAAAAACTATTAAGGGGATCAAAGGGACTGTAATGGGGAAAAGGAAAGGATGAGATAGGAAAAGGTAAAATATGCCATGCAAAGAGGCATTAAAAGACAACATAGTAGAGGGGAAAGAAAGAGGGAGAGGAACATCATTTAAACACTATTCTCACTGGTTCTGGTTCAAACAGGGATCAACTTAATCAGTGAAGTTTAAGAATCTAATGTGAATTGACATATAAATTCATTAAATAGTGGAAAAGGAGGTAGGGAGAGGAGCACTGTTTGAAATTTACTCTCATTGGTTTGGAGTCAAACAGGGAGTAACTTACTCAGAGTATAAGTATAAAAATTTATTGTGTCCTATAGGTAGTGGAAGGGTAACGGCGGGGGGGGGGGAGTTAAAAAGGAGGAGACTAAAGGGGGGATTAGAGGGGAGAGAAATAATAGTAAGGGGTGAGGGTAGGTTAAGAAGGGGTTTACTGTGTGGGAACACTGGGAGGGAGGGGGTGGTGAAAAAGGAAAACTTCAAGGAGGGGAAGGGAGAAGGAACAAACAAAAACATAAACAGGGGAGGGAATAGGATGGAGGGAAAGAGAAAGATAGTCATCATTACTGTGAATGCAAATGGGATGAACTCTTCCATAAAACAGAGGCAGATAGCAGAATGGATTAAATACCATAATTCTACAATATGCTGTCTACAAGAAACACATTTGAAACAAAGGGATACCCACAGGGTAAAGGTAAAAGGTTGGGGTGGAATGTATTACGCCTCAGCTAAAGTAAAAAAATTCAGGGGTAGCAATATTTATCTCAGATAAAGCAAAAGCAAATATAGATCTAATTAAAAGAGATAAGGAAGGAAACTATATCCTACTAAAAAGCACCATCAAAAATGAAGCAATATCGTTACTTTATATATATATATATATATGCACCAAGTGGTATAGCATCCAAATTTCTAGAGGAGAAGTTAAAGGAATTTGAGGAAGAAACAGATAGCTAAACTATACTAGTGGGGGACCTTAATCTCCCCCTTTCTGAACTTGATAAATCTAACCCCAAAATAAACAAGAAAGAAGTTAAGGAGGTGAATAGAATGTTAGAGAGACTAAATATGATGGATCTCTGGAGAAAACTGAATGGGGATAAAAAGGAATTTATCTTCTTCTCAGCAATATACGGTACATACTCAAAAACAGACCATGTACTAGGGCATAAAAACCTCACAATTCAGTGCAGAAAGGCAAAATATTAAATGCATCATTCTCAGTTCATGATGCAATAAAAATTATATTCAATAAAGGGCCATGGAAAGACAGACTAAAAACTAATTGGAAATTAAAAAATTTAATCCTAAAGAATGGGTGGGTCAAAAAAGAAATTATAGAAACAATCAATAATTTCATTCAAGAGAATGATAATAATGAGACAACATACCAAAATTTGTGGGATGCATTAAAGGCAGTTCTTAGGGGAAGTTTTATATCCCTGAGTGCATACTTAATTAAAGCAGAGAGAAGGGAGGTCAATGAATTGGACATGCAATTGAAAAAGCTAGAAAAAAAACAAATTGAAAATCTCCAATTTAGTACTAAATTAGAAATATTGAAAACCAAAGGAGAGATTAATAAAATTGAAAATAAGAAAACTATTGCATTAATAAATAAAACTAATATCTGGTTTTATGAAAAAAAACAATAAAATTGATAGACCCTTAGTCAATATGACAACAAAAAAAAGAAGGAAGAAAACCAAATTATGAGTATCAAAAATGAAAAGGGTGAATCTACCTCCAATGAAGAGGAAATAAAAAAAAAACAATTAGGAATTATTTTTCCCAATTGTATGCACATTAATATGACAATCTTAGTGAAATGGATGGATATTTACAAAATTACAAGTTGCCCAGATTAACTGAAGAGAAAGTGAATTACCTAAATAACCCCATCTCAGAAAAAGAAATCAAACAAGCCATCAATGAACTCCCTAGGAAAAAATCCCCAGGGCCAGATGTGTTTATTAATGAATTCTATCAGACATTTAAAGAAAAATTGATTCCAATACTCTACAAACTATTTGGGAAAATTAGTGAAGAAGGAGTCCCTACCAAACTCTTTTTATGATACAAATATGGTACTGATTCCTAAATCAGGAAGAGATAAAACATAGAAAGAAAATTATAGACCAATTTCCCTCATGAATTTAGATGCAAAAATTTTAAATAAAATATTAGCCAAAAGACTCCAACAACTTATCACAAAAATAATATACTTTGATCGGGTAGGATTTATTCCAGGAATGCAAGGATGGTTTAATATTAGGAAAACCATCAGTATAATTGAGCATATCAACAATAAAACTAGCAGAAACCACATGATTATCTCAATAGATACAGAAAAGACTTTTGACAAAGTACAACATCCATTCCTATTAAAAACACTAGAAACTATAGGAATAAATGGAGCCTTCCTTAAAATAGTTGATAGCATCTATTTAAAACCATCAGTAAGTATTGTATTCAATGGGGATAAACTAGGAGCTTTTCCAATAAAATCAGGAGTGAAACAAGGGTGTCCATTATCACCCCTCTTATTCAATCTGGTACTGAAAGTGTTAGCAGTAGCAATTAGAGAAGAAAAAGAAATCAAAGGAACCAAATTAGGCAAAGAAGAGACCAAGCTATCACTCTTTGCAGATGATATGATGATATACTTAGAGAATCCTAGAGAATCAAGTAAAAAACTACTTGAGACAATAAATAAATTTGGCAAAGTTGCAGGATATAAAATAAACCCACATCAATCCTTGGCATTCCTGTATATCTCTAATGAAACTCAACAGCAAGAGATAGAAAGACAAATCCCATTTAAAGTCACTATAGACATTATAAAATATTTGGGAATCTACCTGCCAAAACAAACCCAGAATCTATATGATCACAACTACAAAACACTTCTCACAGAAATAAAATCAGATTTAACTAATTTGGAAAATATCATTTGCTCATGGCTGGGTCGAGCTAATATAATAAAAATGACAATTTTACCCAAACTAAACTATATATTTAGTGCCATACAAATCAATTTACCAAAAAACTACTTTTTAAAGTTAGACAAAATAATAACAAAATTTATTAGGAAAAACAACCAGTCTACAATATCAAGGGATTTAATGAAAAGAAATGCTATGGAAGGTGGACTAGCTATGCCAGATGTTAATCTGGAGTATATAGCAGCAGTCATCAAAACTGCTTGGTACTGGCAGAGGAGTAGAGTAGTGGATCAATGGAATAGATTGGGCACAGGAGACTCAGCAGTTAATGAATATAGTATTCTATTGTTTGATAAACCCAAAGACCCCAGTTTTGGGTATAAGAATGCACTACTTGACAAAAACTGCTGGGAAAACTGGAATACAGTATGACAGAAACTGGGCATAGATCATTATCTAACACCATATACTAAAATCAAGTCTAAATGGATGCATGATCTAGGTATAAAGCATGATACTGTAAGCAATCTGGGAAAGCAAGGAATAGTTTACCTGTCAGATTTGTGGAGAGGGAAAGATTTTAGGACCAAACAATAATTAGAGAGCATTATAAAATGCAAAATGGATAGTTTTGATTACATTAAATTGAAAAGCTTCTGTACAAACAAAGCCAATGTAACCAAGATCAAGAGGGAGGTGGGAAAATGGGAAAGAATTTTTACAACCTCTGTCTCAGATAAAGAACTCATTTCTAAAATTTACAGAGAATTGAGTCAAATCTATATGAATACAAGTCATTCTCCAATTGATAAATGGTCAAAGGATATGAAGAGGAAGTTTTCAGAGAAAGAAATTAAAGCTATCTATAAGCATATGAAGAATTGCTCTAAATCACTATTGATTAGAGAAATGCAAATCAAAACAACTCTGATATTCCACATCTCTCTGGCCTGATTGGCTAAGATGACAAAACAAGAAAATGATAAATGTTGGAGAGGATGTGAGCAAATTGGAACACTAATGCATTGCTGGTGGAGTTGTGAACTTATCCAACCATTCTGGAGAGCAATCTGTAACTATGCCCAAAGGACTATAAATAATTTCATACCCTTTAGCCCAGCAATACCACTTCTAGGGTTATATCCCAAAGAGATCATAGAAATGGGAGGAAGACCCAAATGTACCAAAATATTTATAGCAGCTCTTTTCATAGTTGCAAAGAATTGGAAACTAAAGGGGTGCCCATCAATTGGGGAATGGTTAAACAAGTTGTTGTAAATGAATGTAATGGAATATTATTGTGCTATAAGAAACAAGGAGGAGACAGATTTCCTATTTACCTGGAGAGGCCTATACAAACTGATGCTGAATGAGAAGAGTAGAAACAGAAGAAATTTGTATACAATCACAGACACATCATATGTGTGATGACCAACTATGACAGCCTGGTCTCTTTTTAGCAATGCAGTGATATAAGTCAATCCTGAAAGACTCATGAGAGAAATGCGACATCCAGAGATATAACTAGAAAGAACTGAGCCTGAATCCTGATGGAAGCAAACTAATTGATCTTTTTCGTTTCATTGTTTGGTTTTATTTCTTCTTTATCATTTTCCATCCCACCTAGTACAATATGCCTTTGTAATTGGACTAATGTCTAATATGAATGTATTTGCAGATCCTATACTATGCTGTCGTGGGGGATGGGGGGGGAAGTAAAGGAAATTTGAAAATCAAGGAACTATGGAATTGAGTCTTGTTAACAGAAACTAAACTAATAAATTAATTTTAAAAAAAGAAAATGAATGAAACAAAAATCACTTTGTTCTACCTCTAAGCATTCTTTCCTTTCCACTATCATACTATTTTTTGTATTTTGTATATTTTGTTCATATCTCTTCCATTCCTCATCATATAATACTTCTTATTTCTGTACTTCTTTTATGTCCCCTACTAATCCATAAACTACTTAAGAGGAAGATATCTTATATTACTTAGTTTATCCCAATACTATAAATATAGGAACTCAATTTTTTTTAAAAAGTTTGTTCATGAGGTGGCTAGGTGGTGCAGTGAGCAAGAGCACTGTCCCTGGAGTCAGGAGGACCAGGGATCAGTTCTGGCCTCAGATACTTAACACCCACACAAAAATAACTGGCCATGTAACCTTGAGCAAGTTACTTAACCCCAGTTGCTATAAAAAAAAGTTTGTTCAGTAAAACAATAATTGCATTAAATTAAATCTTACACAAGGGAGGGAGGGATAAAAGGAAGTAAAATTTATTTATTTATAGACAGAAAATAATTAAAAGGAAACTTTGATATTATGAAATGAGATCTTCTTAATTATCATACCAGTAATGAAAGCTCTCTGCTCAGGCACATCATTCATGGAGTTGAATTAGATGATTTCTAAGATTATTTTCCTCTCTGAATTCTCTGATTCTCTAATATTGCCAATCTTCACCCCATGGTTTTGAAAGGAAAGAACAATAACAAAAAAGTTCCTTCTTTAGCTTTTTGTCCTCAATCAAGTATAATTTAATTTTATTAAGTTTTTAAAAACCCACTTATTAAACACCTATTATGTGCAAATAATTATGGATTTGTTTATTTAAAGGTAACCTTTGTACTCAACAACTTTACATTCTGCTGGAATCAATATTTTAACTTCTCCATTTTCATAAAATTATAGATTTCAAGAACAAAACTTTAGAAAGCAACTAGTCCAATATCAATTTTACAGACAACAGAAGCTATTTTATTTTTTTATGCAATTGGGGTTAAGTAACTTGCTCAAGGTTACACGGCTAGTCATTATTTACGTGTGGGTGCTCATTTTCTGAGGCCGGATTCGATCTCAGGTCATCCCAACTCAGAGGCCGGCGCTCTTACTCACTGTGCCACCTAGCCGCCCCGACAACAGAAGCTATTTTAAAAGAAACTTCAATGAAAAGAAGTTTAATGGGTTAGAAAAGATCAGATAAATGGCAAGTAGAGAAAGTAGGATTTCAATCCCTGTCAAAGGATCATAGAATCACACATCCAGAGGTGGTATCTAGTCCAAACTCTCATTCCATGTATGAGAAAAATTAGTTCCATAGAGGTTAAATGACTTGCCTGAGATCACATAGGTAATGTCAAAGGCAGAATTTTAAGCCAGTTCCTTTGATTTTAAATGCAGTGTCCTTTTTATGATACCATACCCCTTAATTTCTTTCAATTATAAGAAATTTCCAATTATCATTTGTTTTTGGTGACAAGTGAACAAAAATATTATATGGAAAATTTAGACACTAATTTCCTTTTATTAAATATTGCATTCTAATATCTCTCACAGGAGTTGAAAGAGACAAGAGACCTCATAAGGATAGAGTCATAATCAAAAATTTCACAGGTGATGTGGGATTCAAACTGGACCTTAAAGGATGGGAGGAGGAAAGTGAGAATTAGCCAAAAGCAAATTTGCGAAAGCAAGAAATCCACCAGTGTTAAAAGATAAATAAAGGAGAGGGGAGGAGAGAAAGAGAGAGAAAGAGAGAGTTGCTTTGGAATCATGTAGAAATAACCTCAGAGCTCAATGTTTAGTCTTGACTGGTAATCTACTTTCTTCAATAGACCATTGCTTTTGCATAGACATTTGAGTCTCATCTATAAATCATGTGCTTTTTCATATTTCCATTGAAGCATTTCTAACATCTATAATGTTTCAATTATTTGAACATGAAAATAACACATTTCCCCCAGTCTTTTGTTTGGGTTTGTGTTCAGACGTGTAAAGAAGTGGTTATGTCCTCAGTGAGCACTGAGTGAGCACATATAGATAGCATAAGACAGATGACACCTTCTTAGTTTTTAAAAGTAGTTGATTTAAAAAAGAAAAAGAAATAGCCCAGACATTTAGAAATAGCTTGCTAAGCAAAAACTCTAGGACTTTAAGCTTACATAACAGTTTAGGCTCATGAATAATTATATTTGATATTTATATTGCCCCTTTCCCATAGAACATGCTTATTGATTCAGGGAATATTTATTCTCATTTAAAAATTAAAGAAGCTGAATGAAAAGAATCTACCTGACATACTAAAAATCAGACCACAAACATTACAGATATTTCCTCACCTATTCCCACACTTTGTTGTATTTATCATCAATGTATATAGATAGAAAACTATTCAGTCTAATTTTCAAAAAGAATTCTACTTTAATTGATGGGTATCCCTTTAATTTCCAGTTTTTCACCATGATAAAAAAAACCTACTCCAAATATATTTGTTCATGAAGGACTGATTTTTTTTTCTTTTTTCTGCTAGACTTACAAACAAAAGAGATCAAAGAAAAAAATTTCCTTTATGTACAGAAGTGTAGTGTGTGTGTGTGTGTGTGTGTGTGTGTGTGTGTGTGTGTGTGTGTGTGTGTGTGTAAAAGAAACTCTGGAAAAGAAAAGGACTTCCATAAATGAAGGAATTTCTGAATAAGCTGGGGTATATGAATGTGATGAAAAACTACTATGGTTAAAGAAATGAGAAAGAAGATGATTTTAAAATATATGGAAAGACATATGAATAGATACAGAGTAAAATAAGAAGAATAAGAAAAACAACTTATACTACAATATCAACATTATAAAAATGAACAATGTTGAGGACTTTCATAAAATGATGAAGAATTAAATGGGCAGAACTAAAAGAACAATTTATACAATAATAGCAAAACTACAAAAAAATTAATTGAAAGTTATAGGCTCTATTATTAACATGATTATCATTCATGATTCCAAAGGATTAAAGATGAAACATACCATCTATCTATCTATCTATCTATCTATTTATCTATCTCTCTATCTATCTATGTAAAGTCTCTATAAAGCCATTGGTGGATTTCTATTGATTGACTATGCATAAATAAATGTTTTTTTTTCTTTTCATGTTTCTAATGGGTTAGAGAGATGGAAGGAGTGAAAATAGACTTCTCTTTCATTTTATTAATCAAGAGGGATGGGATAATGACAGAAATTTGAAACATTGCATGCATTTTCATTCAATATTACGATATCCTTACTGTTTTACTTTACTATAAGAGACCAGGAACAGAATGGGAATATTCCATAAATGTATGTAATATGAAAAAAACTTATCCATAAATATTTTTAAAGCAATTGGGGTTAAGTAACTTGCTCAAGGTTACATGGCTAGTCATTATTTTATGTGTGGGTGCTCATTTTCTGAGGCTGGTTTCGATCTCGGGTCATCCCATCTCCGAGGCTGGTGCTCTTACTCACTGCGCCACCTAGCCGCCCCAATAAATAATTTTTAAAGAAGGAAAATTACCAGAGAATCATATGGAAATAAGAAAATATAACTCCCTCTTGAATGTGATAATATACATTTGCTTACTTTGAAAAGCCCTAAAACTGCTGGCTATTATTACCTTTGACTCTTTCCTTTACCTTCTTTCCACATCTAGCCCCTACAACACTGATTTCATCACAGCCAAGCTTTTAAATATCCTGTCCTTCTTCCCATTGCTACTAACCAGTAAATATAGTCATTAACACCTCATTGGACTATTATAATAATTTGCTAGTTGTTACTCTGAACACCAGTTTCTAGTTTATACTATCATTAGTTAACTGACATTATCACTCACTCAGTGCATATTGAATGAAGCTTAAACTTCTTAACTTGACTTTAAAGTCAATCAGTAATCTAGTTTCACATGGCCACATCTTATAACATTCTCCTCCATGTACTCTACACCAGCCAAACCATCTTTCATAAATGTCCCATGCTTTCTATCTATCTCTCTACTTTTTCTCATCTCATTCTCTCAGCTTTGCATGCAGTATGTATTCCTTAGTCTTTGAAACCTATACACTTTAAGGTCTAAATCAAATGCTACCTCCTCTGTGAAGCCTTCTTTGATTAATCTAGGAGTAATTGTGGTGTCCTCTAGAAAGCACCTAGAGGTGTAGTAGATAGAGCAATGGGCCTTCAGTCATTAAGACCTAATTTCAAATCCAACCTCAGACACATATTAACTGTGTATCCATTGTCAAGACATCTAGCCCGTTTGCCTTAAATTCTTCAACTTTAAAATGGAATTAATAGTAGTACTTATCTTATAGGGTTGTTGTGAGGATCAAATGAGATATTATTTGTAAAAAAAAAACATAGCGGAAACTATGTAAATGCTTATTCTCTTATCTTTCTATTCTTAGAAAAGATTTTTCTTCTAATGCTCTGGAATTGCCTTTATTGCTTAACTTTGTTCCATTTTGTATTTTAATTCTTTTTGTACATGTGACACATAAATATTCAATGAACTTTAAACTTCAGGATGCATTCGGTGTTCATCTTTTTGTCCTCCTCAATGCCATGTTCTTTCTACATAAAATAGAAAACTCAGCAGGAATTGCATCCTAATGAAGGTCAGCTTACTGAAGCAGGAACTGGATACATGTTTTTCTAGAGAGACCTCAGTGAAGAAAAGAGCTGTGAATTTCTTACGGGCTTTGTGAAAAAAACCAATCTACTCAACAATCTCTTATACCTACCAAAAGGAATGAAAGCAATGCATTCATATACTCAAGAAAATGTAAATGCCACTTGTAGTGCCATCCCACCATCTTCATTTCATATTCTCCCATCATGACAAACCCTGATGAGGTCTAAGAAAAATGTGAAGAAGACCTGGATACCCTCATGAACAATGTAATGAAAGAAGGACAAGCTCATGATTCTGGGTACTTTTAATATAAGAGTAGGTACAAACTACCAGACATGACAGAGAGTCTTTGGAAAGAATAGAGTAAAAAATAACAACAGCAATGGTTACTGACTAGTGAAGATTTGTGCTTCTCATGACCTTGTCATCACCAACACTGTCTTTTCCTTACCCTAACACAATAAAACTTTGTGGATGCATCTTCACAGCAAACACTGGTATTTAATGGACTATGTCATTGTAAGAAAAGACAAACAGAAAGGCAATGGGTGGTGCAGAATGTTGGACTGATCACAGACTTATCCTCTCCAAGCTAAATATTCACAATGAACAAAAACAGGGATCCCAAAGCAAGATGACTACCAGAAGACTTAGTATCAACATATTAGACCACTTCTTTGAGAAGAAATAGTTTATTAATAACTTGGAAGGAAAGATGAGCAAACACACACTTAGCCTTAGTGGATCAGAAAAGGAGTAAGCAGCTTTCAGAGAATTGCTGTGCAGTCATGCATTTATTCATCTGGGTCAGTACACTCATAAACACCAAGACCTGTTAAATAAAAATAATGGGGAAATTATAAAACTATAAAATTATAATTATTTATAATTATAAAATTATAATTATAAAATAATTATAAATAAACAAAGAATAAGAACTCCATTGGGTGTACTATCAGGATAGTTCATCTGTCACTAAGAATGAAGTATTTAATTCCATGAAAAGTAAAGAATAAGTAAAGTTTAGTGAGATGTGGGATTCTTGGCTATATGAGAAGGCAGATAAAGTTCAGTTCTATTTTTTTTTCAAAATGCTTTATTAACTTCTGGTTTACATCATTCATTTCTGCCAGATTTGGAGTTACAATTTTTCCCCATTTTTCCCCCACCCACAACCCCAGAATAGCAGTACCACAGAATATCCCCTCATCCAATCTGCTCTCTCCCTTATCTTCTCCCATACCCCCTCCGTCTTTTCCATTAGGGCAAGGTGAATATCTGTGCCCTAATGCCTGAACATCTTATCTCCCAATTATATGCAAAATAGTATTACTAATAGTATTTATATATATTTGAAACATTTAATTTGAAAACTTCAAATTCCAGATTTATTCCCTTCCTCCCTTGTCTCCTACTTTTGCTGGGAAGATAAGCAATTCAGTGTATGTTTTACATGTATAGCTATGAAAAACATTACCATAGTAGATATATTGTAAAAGACTGGCTATATTTCCCTCCCACTATCCCATCCCCACTTGGTCCATTCCCTACTTTGATCCTGTACCTTTTCAAAAGTGGGTGCTGCCAACCTCCCTTCCCCCCAGTATGCCCTCCCTTCCATCACCCCCCCTTTCATCTTCCTCCCCACTATTTTCCTGTAGGGTGAGATATTCCATTTAGTATGTATGTTATTCTTTCCCTGAGCCAAATTCAATGAGAACATAGTTTTGACTTTTTGCCTTCCTGTTCTTCCCCTCCCTTGCAACCACTTCCCCTTTCTTCTTCTATATGAGATAGTTTACATCTTTCTGTCTCTCCCCATATCCTCTCATTATATTTCTCTCTCCTCTTAATTTCACCTTTTAAGTATCATCCCTTCCTATTAAATTTGACCTGTGCCCTCTATCTATGTATACCTGTAAATAGATATACACATATTCAAATATGTATTCATATGCCCATATAACCTTCTTCAACTATTTTCATACTGAGAAAGGATTCATCAGTTACAATTATTGTTTTTCCATGTAGGAATGTAAATAGCTCAACTTTGATAAGTTCCTTTTGATTTCTTTTCCCTGTTTAAATTCTCAAGCACCTCTTGATTCTTGTGTCTGAATGTCAAATTTTCTATTCAACTGAGGTTTTTTTTTTCCTCAAGAATGCTTGAAAGTCCTCTATTCGACTGAATGACCATATTTTCCCCTGAAAGATGATACTCAGTTTTGTGGGTAGATGATTCTTGGTTTTAATCCCAGCTCTTTTGGCCTCTGGAATATCATATTCCATGCCCTTCCATCCCTCAGTGTAGAAGCTGCCAGATCCTGCGCTATTCTGATTATGTATCCACAATTTTGAAATTGTTTCTTTCTGGCTGCTTGAAATACTCGCTGCTTTATCTGGGAATTCTGGATCCTGGCTACAATATTCCGAGGAGTTTTCTGTTTGGGATCTTTTTAAGGGGGTAATCAGTGGATTCTTTCAACCTCTATTTTACCCTATGTGTCTTGAGAATTTCTTGACGGATGATTTCTAGGTTCTTTCTTTGATCATGGCTTTCAGGCAGTCCAATAATTTTTATCTCTCCTGGATCTATTTTCCAGGTCAGTGGTTTTTCCCATGAGATATTTCATATTGCTTTCTATTCTTTCAATTGCTTGGATCTGTTTAACAGCATCTTGATTTCTCATAAAGTCACTAGCTTCCATTTACTCCAGTCTAATTCTGAAGGAATGAATCTCCTCAGTGAGCTTTTGAGATTCTTTTTCCATCTGGCAAATTTGGCTTTTTAAGTCATTCTTCTCCTCATTGCCTTTTTGAGCCTCTTTTGCCATTTGAGTTAGTCTATTTTTTAAGGTGTCATTTTTCTCAGTCTGGCTTTTGACTCTCATTTCATATTTTTCTTGCATCTTTCTCATTTCTCTTCCCAATTTTTCCTCCACTTGTCTTATTTGGTTTTGAAAATCCTTCTTAAGATCCTCTATGTCCTGTAACCCGCTCCTGTTTTCATTTGGGGCTTTTGGTGCAGGATTTCTAACCTCACAGTCCTCCTCCTGTTCCATGCTTTGATCCTCTTTGCCCCCAAAATAGGAGTCCAAAGTTAAATATTTCTGTTTATTTTGTTTCCTTTGCCTAGGCATGTTGCCTCTTAATTACTTGACTTTTGGGCTTGTTGCCACAGTAGGACTCTGCCACCAGACAGGGGAGCTTCAATCCCAAATGTTGGGCTCTTCTCAACTGCCAGAGATATTAGTTGGGTGTCCTCCCTGAAGCCCACACACACTCTGGCAAGTTAGTCATACACCCCAATACCCCCACCCCAGACTACAATCCAGATCCAAGAAGGTTAAAGCAAGAGTGATTACCCCCAAGACTGATTGCCAGCTCCCCCTAGAGTCCACAGGCCAGGAGCTGAAGCTGCAACTGCAGGTGCAAAATGGCAGCTTTGCTGCAGCTCCTCAACAGCTTCTCACCCCCAGGGGAAGAAGCTGACTTGCTCCCAAATACTGGACCCAAAGTCCATAGGGCACTACTCTCACTTTGTCCTAGACATCTATGTGTTGGTAATTCTGGAAACACCACAGCTGCTGGTGTCCTGGGGTTCCTCCAGCTGGCTGCTGGTCTGGCTGCCCTGGGGTTAAAACCTCTGACTCATGTGGACCTGGGCTTGGCTCCCAGAGTGCTGTGCTGGCCGCTCCCTTCCAGTTTGCCAGTCTGTCCTCAGTGGGATGTTTCCTTCCCTGTATTGTTTTATGGCTTTTGGAGCTCTAGAGGTTGTTCAGCGTCCCCCTTTTACATAATTTTGAAGTGGTGTGGCCTGGAGTGTGGTGGAAATGCCTTTTCTACTCCAGCATCTTGGCTCCAACCCCAGTTCAGTTTTATATTTATAGTAATAATCCAAAGTGTTTTTATGATGTCCTGAAGACTATTTATGACCAAAGACCTATGGTGCATCTCATCTATTTCGTGCTTATAGAGACACATTTACTAGTGATAAGGACATCATCCCAGAGAGAAGGGCTGAATGCTTCCATAGTGTTCTCAACAGAGTATCATCAATCAATGCTGAAGCCACTGGCCCTATACCATAGTCAGAAACACTGTACCTTGCCTTCAACGTAGTGATGTCATTTTGTTCCTCTCTAAGAATGAGGAACAACAATCAACCAACATATAATAGGCAACTTAACCAAAGTTTAGTACATTGTACACTGAGAGTAGCTAATAAACAATTAGTAAAGATGATGATGATTATTAGTAAATATTTAATTTAAGAGGGCATAAACTAAAATAGTGGCTATGTGAGTCATGAAGAGGGTAAATATGTAAAAAATATCACAGAAGTATCATAATATGAGGGGGTAGGGAGCCAGTCTCAAAGTCAGCCTATGTTCTAGTCCCATTTCTGATAAATACATGTGATATGATCCTAGGCAAGTTATTTAACTTTTCATTGCCCCTAGATATCACCCTAGGACCATGCTTGTCAAATTATTTTGAATAAGGAAGCTTCCACATTGGGAGTTACCTATGATTGTGGCATCTCAGGTGCAAAGAAGAAGGAGAAGCAAAAGATAGAGAAGGAGCTTCGAAATCTCAGAAAAGTGTTATTTAAATGACTCACCTGATGTTAAGATGGGTGAAGGGATAGTTTGTCCATTCATTTAAAATAGAAAGATATGAGAAGAAAGAATACTGATGATTAAATTTATGTAGTGGCTACAAATAATGTGAATTGACAGAATAGAATGAATTAATAGAAGCTGAAATTTCTAGGGAAGAGATAAATAAATAAAAACATTAATAGTGATATTTACATAAATAAACTGAAAGAATAATGCAATCCCTATCAAAGAGAGAAAATGGGAGAGAGGAAAAGGCACAGAGGGACAACTGTCCCTACTCTTTCATTTGCTTACAAATAATTTGTATTTATTCAATAAAAGTTTATGGGATTATTGCAAAATGTGAGACACTGTACTTGGCATTAAGGGATACATTCAGAAGTTAGGGGGAAAAAAGACACATGTCTTGTCCTGTATTACAAAGAGCTCACAATCAAATGTCAGGAGACTTGAGAAGATTGGGAAGGAGAAAATGACTATATAAAACATAGAGGGCAATAAGCGCATGAGAAATGTAAACATGATACAGTGAAAATTCAAAGGTAGCAGAGATTAATATACATTGGGCGATGAGGGCAGGGTTCTCTTTATTTCAATTCAAGAACATTACATTTTTTGGGAGTCCCGCAGCGGCTGCAGCTTGCAACCACTCTGAGTTTGTCTGAGCCCGGGAACCCGAGAGGAAGGCCGAAAGGAAGGAAGGGGCGGGAGAAGAGGTGCTCCCTGGAGACCACCACTGCCGCAGCTGCTGAACGTGGACTGGCAGGCAGGCTGAGGCCGGGTGTCAGCGCTCCAGCAAAGTTGGGCGCGCGTGTGCGGGAACTCTGAGCGGGAGGGGCGGCGGAACCGCGGCGGTTGTAGAGGCAGTGGCGACCCCGGAGAGGGTCCCACTGAGCCGGAGCAGGGACCCTGAGATGAAGATGAACGCGCCCTGGACTCGCTTCTATTCCAACAGCTGCTGTCTGTGTTGCCATGTCCGCACCGGCACCATCCTGCTGGGCATCTGGTACTTGATCATCAATGCTGTGGTTCTTCTGATCCTGTTGAGTGCCATGGCAGACCCAGATCAGTATCACTTATCCAGTTCTGAACTAGGGGGTGATTTTGAATTCATGGATGATGCCAATTTGTGCATCGCAACTGCAATCTCCTTTCTCATGATTTTGATCTGTGCAATGGCAACCTATGGTGCATATAAGCAACACGCTGCCTGGATCATCCCATTCTTCTGCTACCAGATTTTTGATTTTGCCCTCAACTCTCTGGTGGTGATCAGTATACTTGTTTATCCAAATTCGATCCAGGAATATATCCGACAGCTGCCTCCTCATTTTCCATACAAGGAAGATATCGTGTCAGTGAATTCTACCTGTCTAGTGCTCATTATTCTTCTCTTTATCAGCTTTGTCTTGGCTTTTAAGGGTTACCTAATTAGCTGTGTCTGGAACTGTTACCGATACATCAATGGTCGAAACTCCTCTGATATTCTGGTTTACATAACCACCAATGATACTACGGTGCTGTTACCACCCTATGATGACACCACTACAGCCTCTACAGCAACGGCTATGGGTGTAGAGGCAGGGGCAGGGGCAGGTGTGGGCGCTGGTGCAAGTGGGGGTTTAGCTGCAAGTAAAGAGCCTCCCCCACCTTATGTGTCTGCCTGAACCAAAAGGTGACATGATCTTGGGGATGACAACTTTCCTCAGACATGTGAGCAATAGTTCATTCCTTTGGAGATGTGCCCTGTGAGATTGCCCATCTGTCTGTCTGTCTGCCGACCTCCTACAATTTTCAGACCCTGATATGTCAAAAATTTATTACCCATAATTTTAAAAATGTGTTTCATCTACCTGATGAGCTGCAGAATTTTTGCATTTGTGCTGAGTCTATAGTAGCTTCATTTATAAGACTTTTACATTCAACATTTAGGAAACCAGGCCCTGAATCTGGGAACATTTTCATTTGATACCCATGGAAGTCCCTGAATCAGGTAGAGATGAAGAACTTTCTCTGTTTTTGTGCCCTTTAACTTTTGTAAATATGCAGAATAAAATTAGGTGCAAGTAAGAGTTTTCCCATCCTTTTCAATCCTACTGTGCAGGCTGCTTGCTAAAGCATCTCACTAATTTGGGAAATGGGATAGCCATTTCAACTATCTTTGGCTATCAACTGTCATATTCACTGGACAATCCTTTGTTTGACCTAGAAGTCAATAGCATGTTTAAATCCATATTTCAATTACATCCCCTGCCTCCTGGGCAACAGTCACTCTTATCTTTTAAACTCATTTAATCTATAATTCCATAAGTAGAAACTCTCTGCAGAAAAAAGGTTTCCCAGAACAATGAGATGCTATGGAGCTCTTTGGCTCATGGTCTGATCCAACCTGTGCACTCAAAATGGGACTGGAGTTGACCTGTCATTGGCCCACCAACCTTCTAAGCACTTGAAATGTTTCCCCACTCATAGTTCCCTTCTCAAATTGAACTTTCACAAAGGTTACATATTTAAGATGCTAAATCAAGAATGATACTTTTGCCTCATGTTTAGAATCCCAAGTCACCCAATTCTTGATCCTCTACCCCTCAAGAGATCCATGGGTGAGCCTAAAACATTTGCAATAGAACTGATAGGTTTTGCACATAATGAGCTTATAAATTTCCTACATTACCTAGGAAAGAAGGTAGAGAGTCACTATAGTGTTCTCTGAGGTGTTTTCTTACATATAAAATGACAGAAAATGTTGAACTACATGTTTAATATTGCTTTAGCTCTCAAATCTATGTGATTCTGATTTCCCAGACTATAACAGCTACTGTTTCAGCTTTGAACATTGCTGTTTTCTATCTTCCCTGATACTAAGTCCCCCACTCAAATAGTAGCTATCACTTGTCATATTACTCTTGGACAGGCTTAGTAGAATGTACTCTGCTCCCCCCTCTCTCTGCCTCTTCCATCTCATCCCATGACCTCCTACAGCATAAGCCTGAACTCTGTCCATTGGTTTCATGGTTCTTTCCTCTTTGGGGACATCTCCAAACAAGTTTCATCCATTCTACCATTTCTGATTGGCACCCCTTGGTACAAGTACAATGGGCCAGGTAGGCAGGATGGTAGGACAGAATAGGGCAAAGGGGACAACAAAGAGTACATACCTGTGTAGATGGGGAGGGTGTGGGCAGGGTAAGAATCAATGCCATTTGAGTACAGTGCATTACTATGTAGACAAGTCAGTGGTATATCTAGAACATGGGTGTATGACTTGTTTGAGCATTAACAAATTTGGTTGGCATGGTTTATATTTAGCAAGTCCTGTGGTTTTACAAAACCATTTGCAAATGTTTTTTGGTGTTAAGGAGAGCTTGGTGGGGGAGAAGAGCCATCATCTTATTCAAGAGCAAGGCTCCTGGAAAAAAGATTTCAAAAAGTCCTTAATGAAGGAAATAAGTTTAGTAAGTCTGATGGAGGAAAGGCTTTCTGGGCAGAGGAAGCATGTGGAGGTTAGAAGGTGAGACCTGCCCAGGTTGGGGGAGGGGGTGGAAACCACCAGTGAAAAATTTAGTATAGGCAGATCAGAGATTTGATCAATTGAACTGAGTCAGCTAAGAGAGTCAAAGACAACTTGGCTATGGGAGGCTGAAGACAATAGGTACTTTTTCCTGGAGTTAGGGGAGGAGGTAGAGGTGAGGAAGAATACCCAGAGAGTAAGATGAGGCAGACAGAAGAGCAAGTCACCCTGGAAATGTCCCTGGTGGTGGAAACCAATCCCTAACTCTGCCTCTTCCAGTCAAGGTTCAGTTCTGTTGGTTGATCTCTCCCAAACTACCCCAAACCCTCTCAGGAAGGTTATCTAGCCCAGTCTCTGAGGTACATAGGTAGATATTAACATGTATACCTTTAAAATTACCTGTCAAGATTTTCTTTCCTTAAGATTTTCTTACCTTTTTGCTTTCTGGGACACTTGGCGACCCTCTGAGATGTAAAGATGAATACACACTACTTTTCTTACTGGGTGTTACCTTCATAGATATCTGAAGAACTTTGGTACATCCATTTCACTATTTGTTTATTGCTAAATATACTCTATGTGAAGGCTTCCTCATGCCTAAGAAAATAGACTTTGGAACCTCTGGGCATGTTGCCCCATGGACCACCCCCTCCCTGATATTGTCATGCAAATGCCACACAATTTCCATGTGAATAAGAAATAAATGTCAATGTTTGTTCCCTAAAAAAAAAAAAAAGAACATTACATTTTTTAAGTGTAACAGATCCTATGATAAGACATGCAGATAAAAGAACAGAGATTAATAAATTCTTACCTTCAAGAGCTTACATTTTATGAGTGGGGAGAATGTGTGTAAATCCAAGTAGATACAAAATCTAAAACATTCTGCAGACTTTATGCTATAAGATGGTAGATATATGACAGTCATTCTAAGAATAAAAATATGTGTGTATGTGTATATATGTAATATGTATATATACATATAATGTATATACACATAGTTTATCATATGTGTGTATATGTACATTATATATACATATATACACATATCCATATATATTTACAGAAAAAATTGGACAAAGTATGGGTAATAATATGTAGTTCAGTTTAACTGAAGTTATATTCAATAATCATAATTCTACTCAGTTTAGAAGTTCTGAAGTACAATGTCCCAGGACTTTATTCTTGGCCCCATGCTATCTAGTATCATAATCAATGAGTTGGTAAAGGTCTCAGATTTCATACTTCTCACATCTCCAGACATCATGAAGGTGAGAGGGAGAACAAACATGGCAGATGGTAAAAAGTCATGATCCAAAAACATCTTGACAGGCTAGGGCATTCCTCTAAATCTAATAGGATAAAATTTAATAATGTAATAAATAATAATTTATCTTCCTATAGAGTGTCTTAATAGTGGGCAAGGCCTGTTTTATATGTGTTTTTCTATACCAATACCTAGCATATTGCTTATCATGCAATGCATATATGCTCTATAATACCTAGTAATAATAACTAACATTATAGAGAATTTAAGTTTGCAAAGCACTTTATATACATTTGATATGCACAACAACCCTGTGATGTATCCCCACTTCATAGATGAGAACTATGAAAGGTTCGTCAAGGGGAGGCTAGGTGGCAGAGTGAATGGAGCAACAGCCCTGGAGTCAGGGGGACCAGAGTTCAAATTTGGCCTCAGACACTTAACACTTACTAGCCATGTGACCTTGGGAAAATCACTTAACCCCAATTGCCCTGCCTTCTCCCCTCCAAAAAGCAAAAATAAATAAATACAGAAATAAATAAATAAAGTTCAGCAAAGAGAGATTTAACTACTTGCCCAGTGTCATACTGTGGGTAAGTATCTGAGGCAGGATTTGAAACCCTCTTCATCACTGCAAATCTATTGACCTAGCTACTATACCACCAAGCTGCCACTGGTTGATTGACATTTACATATCAGTATCTACCTGACATTTATGTAGTGCCTTAAGATTTAGAACGTATGGCACAGACATTATCTCATTTCATTTTCATAGCTACCCTCTCAGGCATTGGTCCACTCTTTTTGGTCTCATGACCTCTTTAGATTCTGAAAATATTATTAGAATCAAAACAAAATCAGAGTTGTATGCCACATCATTGCTGCTTTTGTCCTAATAAACAGAAAGGTAATTCTGTCAATCAACATGGGCTTGTTCATGACATACTATGTGCCAAACACTGTGCTAAAATGGAGGATACAAATAAGCATAAAAACATAGTCTCTGCCCACAAGGAGCTCACATTTAAATGCAGGGGGACAGAATTTAAATGACTATTATGATAGTAGATATCTACAGTGTAAATGAAAGGTAATTATAGAAGGAAGGCACTAGCTGTTAGTGAAAAGGAAAGGTGTGGCAGGATATAGGGCAAATACTCTCTGGTTTACTCTAAGACAATATTCTGTATGCTCAGATTATTATTCATGACCCCCAAATATTAAATCCTCTCCAAATGAGATCAAAACACAAAGAATTCCCCAAAGTGAAAATGTAGTTAGAAAACTAATAACTGTGCAGCTTCCTGGAAGTTTTATTCATTGCTATTCTACATCTTAGTAATTAGTGTCATCTAATTGAAGTATACTGTTTCTCAAGGGACTGAACTACCCTTAAGCTTGAACTAAACTGAGTTGGGGGGAGGAGAAGAATAAATGAAATAAATTTGGGAAAAGGTTAAGTACTAGCTTTTCAATGAACAAAATAATGAGATTAATAATTAATTAGTGAATGTCAAGGATGAACTGGTTCACCAACATTATTAGTAGTTTTCTACATGAAATGAAATGAATCAGTTTAATTTTCCTCTATTTTGTAGCGAAAGTCCTAAGCTAAGCAGTAAGCACTGCCCCTCTCAGCTCAGCGCCAGACTGTATTGATTACAGCTTGTGTTTGTGGTGTGTTTTGCAGGGTCCATTTCACTGCTCAAGATCATACAGGATGGTGCTGAGTCAAAGTTATGCCCCTTGCTAATTAGGCTCACTGAACTTGCTTGCTCTCTAAGTGGTTTTGGCATTTAGATCCCATATCAGAGCTCCACTAGTTTCTTAGGGGAAGCACACATATGCTCCAGCAACAAGGGCTTGAAACATGAAAATATTAGTTTTGTCTTGCTGGTTCCCAGAGTGATTTTCAGGAATAAATAGCATGAACTGAGTTGTTTACAGAAGGTTAAATGATGAGAATACTTAATTGCTAAACATGAAGCAATCACTGCTTCTCCATGGCTTTCAACATAAATATTTCATCCTCCTGTACCATACTACTGTCTGTCAATTCAATTTACTACCTGACATATAAAGGGTGCTTGATAAATGATTGTTGGTTGGTGAATTCACTTAAACAGCAATTTATTAAGTGACTACTATCTCACATTATATCACTATGTCACTTTGATAGGAACTGAGATACAAAGTAAAAAAATGAAACAACCCCATCCTCAAGGAGGTTGCATTCTATTGAAAGAAACCAACACATACAAAGAGAAACAGTTTGGGAAGTTATTTAACTTCATAGAGTCACAGATTTCTTATATGCAAAATGGAAGGATTTGGATTAAATGGCCTCTAAGTTCCCTTCCATCTCCAAATCTATGATTCTATGAAGCAAAAAAAAAAAGTCCATACAATGTAAACACAAAGTAATATGGGGATAAAGGAATAAGAGCTAGGAAGATCAAGAAACTCCCCAAGGAGGAGATGATGCTTAAGCTGACACTTCAAGGAAGCCAGACTACATGGTAGAATGAGCAGAATCTAGGGAGGGTCATAGGCAGCAGAGAGTGGTCAGGGAAATGGGTAACTATTTATAAATTAACAAATGAATGTGCCTGTGTTTAATGCTCTCCCCCCATCATAGTTATTAGAAAACTGAATCTCAGAGATTTTGAGTTGCCTAAAATCACACACCTAGTAAATGACAAAGCTAAGCAGGCCAATATTGTTCACATGACATCACCCTCACAACTCAGGCAAGAATAGCAACTTCGTAAGAGAGAAATGTGGGAGCATGAGATTCTTGTTGATGCCCCTCAAGGGACTCTATTCCACCACATCAATGTTCTACAGTTTTCTGATACATAGCAGACTATTTGCCAAATTTTCAGCAAACCAGAATATAGAGCGTAGTTGTAAAACAGAGAAGAAGCATTAATATTATTGTATTCTATTCCATAAGCACACAAAAATACTTCATGCCACACAAACATTGTGATAATTGTTCATACCAAGTGGCAAAGTAGATAAATGAGTGGACCTGGAGTCAGGAAGGCCTAACTTCAAATCTAGCTAAAGACATTTACTAGTTGTGTAACTCTGGGCAAGTAATTAACCTCTCCTTGCCTCAGTATCCTCATCTGCAAAAATATGGATAATAATAGCATTTCAATTCAGGGTTGCTGTAAAGGAAAAATTAGATAAAACTTGCAAATTTCTTTGTAAACATAAAAGCATTATATAAATGCTAGCTAACTAAATGATAGTAGCATTAGTACCTGTAATAATAGTAGTTGTACTAGTGGTAGTAGTAGTAGTAGTAGTAGTAGTAGTAGTAGTAATAGGTAGTAGTAGTAATGGTAATGGTAGTAGTAGTATCAGTAGTATCAATGGCATAACATCTGCATTTATATAATTCACATGCTTGGCTATGTAATCCTGGGCAAGTGCTTTCTCTCACCTTCAGTTTCCTCATTCATAAAATGGAGAAACTAATATCATATACTTCAGGGAATTGTGGTGAGAACTAAATGAAATAACTTTGCAAAGTGTTTTTGCAATGTTTGAAGAGTTATATAAATGCTGGCTATTATTAGTCATTATCAAACATTTACTCGTTTGATCCTCACAGCAATCTTAGAAAGAAGATAGTTCATATATTGTTATTCCCAGTTTATGTTTCTGGAAAGTCAGGCTCATGAAATTAGAAAGGGTAGAATCATAGAATCTGAGTTTGGAGAAACTTCAGTAGCCATCCACACTAACCCAAACCCCTTATAAAGGAACCCCACTTATACTTGACAAGTATTCATCCATTATCTGCTTAAAAATCTCCAGGGATGGGAACCTCTCTATCTCTCAAGTTAGATAGAAGATAGAAGTTGTCTGAAAAGCATCTGGAGGTTTTAGTGGATTACAAATGGGCTCTCATAAGGCTCAAAAGATATAGCTAATGTATTTTTCCAACCAAAGCCCCATATAAATTATTATCAATAATAAGTTATTACTGGTGTTGTTTTTATCAGCAGCAGCACCTTACAGTCACCTTGTTTCTAGCTTGGTGATAAATTCATTCCCTGAGGGTTCTATGGCACTTCTGCTGAACTTGAGCAATGTTTACAAAGCAATACAGAGGTGTGCTGGTAAATGTTTAACAATCTGCTGAAACATACTTTAATCTGAATTGTCAACACTTTCTTAAAGCAGGAAGTCAACAAAACAATAAACCAATTCATTATTTGATTGCCAATTTCTTGGGTATTAATGTACACCCAAGTTAGAGCTGGCTTTAATATATGCCTAAAAGCAAACTCAGTGGAAGTCAGCACTGAAATGGGTCTGCCAAAGAGTTTAAGATAATTACCCAAGCTCACTGTGAAAGTGGAAGAGATATTGACTCCAAATCCCAAGCTCAGTCTCTTATAGCACACTAATCAACCACATCCCTGTTCCTTCCCCACAAACCTTGAAATTAACTTTCTGGTAGAAGTTGAGAATTTAAGATTATGGCACTGAGTTTTATCCTTGACCTTCATATATCCTTCTCAGATTTGTGCCTATGAATTAGATCAGATGATTTTTATTCTGCTGGAATGAATCTAGTTTCTTAAAAAGAAGAAGAAAAAGAAACTATTGAACATTGAGAAAGTTGGAGTTTTGGGAGCCAGTGGACCTGGATTTATATATCTACACTGCTATTTTCTCACTGAATTACTGCACACCAGTCTTCTAATTTCTCTGATTTCATTTCTTCATCTGTAAAATGAGGGAGTCAGAAGCTTTTTGATCTCTTATAAATGTATATCTGTAATACTATGAGTGATTTTTACTTATCCAGATCTCTAGGATAAGAAGAGATATTTTGGGCTGAGGAGGGTGTAATTTATATTTTATTTGGAGGAAATAGGCTACTCCTGATGAAAATGGCTAACATCTGTTGGCTCAAAAAGTGAGCATTGGATAGATTTTTCTCCTTTGGAAATACATTAAATTACTTCTTATATGACCTTGAGTAAACAATTTCCTCTTTATAGGTTTTGTTTTATAAAATAGTTGTTGGATGACAAAATTAATTTTCTTCCAATTGAATATCTAGAGCCCTATGATTCTGTCAGAATCTCTTCCTCCTTCCCAATAATATATTTATCTCAGAAGTGGCACATGATAGTGATTTATTAAAAGGATCAGGCACATAAACAATAATGTGCTTTTTCCTTTGAGACATTATTGATTTTTAGTTCTTTTTATCAGTTATATCATGGTACTTAACATATTCAAAACCTCATTGTTGTCTGAAAAGAGCAACCCACCTACTCCAGTAGGAGAAATTTCCCAAGATTTACAATCCCTCCTCCACATATCTGTAAAGAGGAAGCCACTTATATTGTAATTTACATTTGTAAGAAACCTAAAAAAGTTTCCAACTCCCTCTTTTCATAGATGAAGAACTGAAGCCCAGAGAAGATAGGAGACTGGTTCACAGATATTCAAGGCAAACAATAACAGAGTCTATATTTAAATCAAGGTTCACTGGTTCCAAAACCTGAATTTTTTTCTATTAAAAATAGTTTTAGGGGCAGCTACGTGGCGCAGTGAGTAGAGCGCCGGCCCAGGAGTCAGAAGGACCTGAGTTCAGATCCAGCCTCAGACACTTAACACACACACAAACAAAAACCTAGCCATGTGGCCTTGGGCAAGTTGCTTAACCCCAATTGCCCTCAAAAAAAAAAAAAAAAGCAAAAGCAAAAAAAATAGTTTTATTCCTAGTTTATGCTCAGAAAAAAGGGTGAAGTCTAGTGCCCCAAGAAGGAGGAAAACCTGGGCTCAGGTCCTATCCCTGACCCATGCCTGATGTACAGCTTTCAATTGCTCACCTGAGGCCTCAAGTTATTTTTAATGAATATTTCTATTCTGACTTCTTGCACTTTGTAAATTTATTATTGCTGTTGATTACTATTCCCTTTACTCTTAAATAGGCCATATTAACAGAAAAGTACTTTCTCATATTTTTATTTATAAATTATGCTTGCCTCTTATGCCCATAAACTGCATCAGAAGAATTACTTTACAGAGTTGGCTGAAAAGAATTTCTTCAAAGATGAGAAAGAATCTCATATTATGTTAATCAACATAAATCATTGGAAGGGCACATATCTTGCTAACTACAGCTAGTCGGATGCTAATCAGTGGCTCATTAGCTTTAAAAATATCAACCTGGTTTTGCTCTGGTTCTATATATGTTCTCAGTAGACTAATGAGTCACATTAGAGACATCACACCATGGCACACATAAGAATGCAGTTGCCCCCCATGCAGTCATTGGGCACAAGATTAAGGAAAAGGAGCAATAAATGAGAAACCAACTGAGAGGACAAGCTCACCTCCCTTTGCCTGGGGTCTGTTAGAAGTCCTCATAAATTTGCATGAAGTCAATCATAGCCTTTGGCATTGTATTCCAAGGAGGGGTTCCTTCATTTTATTAGTTCCTTAGGATACTTTAAAAAGGGAATAGATGAAGTCAAACATATTAGAAGTGAATTTTCTTAAATGAGGAGTCAAACATGCTCACTTCAAAAGGGATATCAATAACCAGCATAGTTTTATACCAAATATAATTCAGCAAAGATGCATTTTTAAGAAAAATGAGGATATTAAAGTGCTAAGAAGAATGAATATTATTTGGATAATATCTGTATTAGTTGGCAGTTCTGGAAGATTTAAACCAAAGTCACTAGATAACTGTTTAGACAGTTTAGACAGACCTAGCTTATCATACTAAGATAATAATGTAGCAGATGATGAAGTAAGGAAGACCTGTGTTCAAATTCTGCCTTTTTGATAATTGAGTCACCTAACCACCCAGGGCCTCAGTTTATTCCTCTCTAAAATAAAATGGAGATAATAATGCCTGTAGTACCTAAATTACAAAGCTTGTAGGACCATAGATTTATACTAGAGCTTGTAGGGACATCAGAGATCATCTAGTTAGTTGAATGCCCTGATTTTCAGATGAGGAAAATAAAGCCAAAGGAGGTACTCAAAGTCATGTGGCTCTTAAGTGACATAAACAGAGATTTGAGACAGGTCCTCTGACTATAGAGTCAGTCCTCTTTCCAGGAACCCAAATTTTCCTGTCATAAGACTCAAATGAGATAACATATGCAAATTGCTCTGCAATCTTTGATGCTTTAATCAGGATGTCCTAAAAATCTTGGTGCAATTTTAAACTTTAATAGCTTAAAACTACACTGAGATTTTTGGGAAACACTTTTGAAATGGCCCAGTACTTTATGTAAATGCTAGAGTCCCCCAAATTGTCAGTGCCTGACCCACCAAGTGCATATTTATTTTGTACACAGAGTTACAATACTCTTCCAGGCTGGAAGTACATGGATTCTCATTTGTAGAAGAGGAACTGAGATTTATAATAATCAAGTGACTTGCCCATGGTTAAAAATTTAGTAAGTATCAGAAGTGGGATGTAAACATTATCTCTCCTCATTCTAAATCCATTACTGTTTCCACTACAACTGTGCCCCAGTCTATTGCAACTACTTTGGGTCTTAAAGAGAGAAGCACTAAGGTGCTACTGAGGCACTGCCCTAGGTACTTTATAAATATTACCTCACTTAATCCTCTACCAACCCATGAGGTAGGTTCTAAGACTTTCACAGAACAAGAGATGGTCCAGGAATACTAAAAGCAGGTTGACTTATATGTGGATGTGTGACATACAAAAGATCCTGTAAGACCCAAAAAGAGAAACTTAAGTTTGGGCAAGAACAATCCCTATGTAGGACTCTGCATGCTCCATCTCCAGTTGTCTTGAATTTGCACAGATTGTGACCAATGCTTTTAATGTTCTCCTTTTTCATCACCAGCTCTTGGAATTCCTAGTTTCCTTCAAGATTCAGCTCAAGTGACTTCTTCTGCAGGAGGCCTTTCTTAAATTCTCAAGTTGTCAATGCTCCCTATGAAATATTACTTTGAGTTTATACATACACACACATACTTACACATATACACACAAACACATACATACACCTATATGTGTATCTGTGTATAATATTTTATATAAACATGTATATGCATGTATGTATATACAAAAAACAGCATATATACATTGTAGAGGCACATGCTTGTACACAAGTATGTTCTCTGTATATGTGTACTTACACATGTGTATGTTACATTGTTTGAAGTGTATACATGTGTTGCAGTGGGGGTTCTGCCCACCCAAAAACTGTTGGGGTTTTATGATGTGTTTTGGTGGAAGCATCTCAAAGAATTCAGAGTCAGGCCACCTCTAATTCAAGTACAGGCATTTATTGAAATTGATGCTTTTCATGAAGTAGGTTAAGTTCCAAGAGGAACCAGGAAATGCAGAGAAAGCAAGATGGATTTTTATAGGGTAAAGTTGCAATTACATAGCAGAAATTATGAATATTAAAAAGGCAGGAGGGGTATGTTAAGGGATTATAATGGAGGAAGAATCCCATCTATGGGGGGGCGGGGTTTCTGGTAATGCTGCCCTCCAATAGGCTAGCTATTGTTGTCCTGTCTGGTCAAGACAGATATTTAGGTATTGTGGTCCTGTCTTGGGCTAGATGGATGATTTGATTGCGATTGAATACAATACACCTGTTTCTATGGGAATGGGTCTGGGGGCAGGTAGAGGCAGCAGCTGGGTACTCTTTACATGGACATACCTGCTGTTTCTGTGGGAACTAAAAGTTCAGGGACACACCTGTTGTTCCAGTGAGTAGTGAGGCATATGTGAAGAACTTAGGACATTGGCAGGGGTTGGGGTGGGGGTGAGGTAGGTACAGGGGACCTGCTGTTAACTGAAGCCTATAATGAAGTTATGATACTGGAGCTGGGGGCAGCTTTATTAGGATTTGATCATGTGTATATGTATGTATCACATAAAATTATGTGTGTGTATAAACACGGTTCTTTATCATTATAAATTATGGAGAAGGTGCTAAACTGAATTGGTAGAAGGAATTTCCTTATACAGGAGCTCCTTGTTTATCTCTCTAGGTATATATTGTTGTTTCCCAACCTTCCCTTTCCCTTTACCACTCCCACCCATCCCAAGTTCTTTGAGAGTAAGGGCAATTTCTTTTTTTTTTCCTTTGAGTTCCCCAAGCCTAGCATGTAACCCAGAAAATAACTAGTACATACTAAATGTTTTTGGAAAGAATAACCAACAACAGGGAAAATGAAGAATTGGGAATGAAAATAGAGAAGGGAGGTAAGCAAGATTATAACCAAAGACATCAGAAAAACCTTAAGTTAAGGTAGAACATGGTATCAGGTTAAGGAGGGTGGTGTCAATGATGATTCTGTATGAGGCCAGCCTGGATTTTGTACATTCAAATTACCCCCAATTTTTCATCACTCCTGCTTCACTGAGTGGAAAGCTATCTCCTAACTGGTTTCTGAGAATTGACAAGTCAGACAAGAAGATGGAAGCCCAGGGCAAAGATTTATACATAAGGATGAAGTCTCGATTAGATACATGTGATTATTTTTAAATCTCTTGTGTTGATTATTTTCCAACCTCTTGTGTTGCAGGCATGTGACTGGCCAGTGAGACCTCCCATTGTAATATGAGACATAAACATTTCCACATAGAGAGATCCAGAAAAGTGACTCAGAAATAATGGTTCCAGGAAGCCAGAACAATATTGGAGGAGGCTGGACATTATGGAAAGTTTTAGAAAAACAAAGAGATTCCTGTAGATTTTGCAATGTGTAGGAAATGTGAGGAATAATTAGAAGTCAGGGCCATCCTGAATCAAGTCCAGTGCTCTTACTGCCACAACCTCTTGGTTATTGAACAGAATAAAAAAAAATATAAGAAATGCCCCCAAGATAATATAGATAAATTAGGGAAAAGAGGCAAATGAACTAGATCTTCTATCCAAATTATTCCCTGGTGCAATATTAGTCAAGTGAAAAGGAACATTTACTTTCTCAGGTTAAGTAATAAGGTATTTGAAGCTGGATAGGCAGGAAATAAACCAAAGCATGTAGACAAAGGAAGCAAGTTCTCAATTTTTCAATCTAGTATAAATTATGTTTCTAATCAAGTCTAAACTATGCTGTCTACATTAATAATCTCCACCTCATCTTCCTCCCACCAGAACTTGGATTCTGCCTACCCCTGTGGCCTCTCGGTCGCAGAGGTAAGTTACTGATGCAATGGATAGGTGATGAGGTTACAGTAGTTAAGACATTGTGGCATCAACATGATATTCACACAGTGCCTATAGTGGTTATGAATATGCCACCATAATTTTGAATCACAATATATAACAGACTCTCCACATGGAAGATGGAACCAAAACATGTATTCAAACACCAAAAAGCTTAATCCCAACACCAGAAAGATAAATCCATCATTATCTCAACTTGGGACTGAATCCTGAGCTCTGGGGTTCCTCCTCCTGCAGGTCCAGGGGCCTAGAGCTCCCAGCTTATGCCTGGGTCCCAATGCAGTAAGCTCTCTCCTACTGCTCCATGTCTTACCTCATGGGGGAAGAGACTGCTCCACTTCAAAGTCTCCCTGCACTTACCTAAGTCTAGGCATAGCAGACTACACGGACCCCTGCAGACAGCTTCTGTCTCTGGCCTTCCCCACTCCAACTCCAGGGCACTTCATCCTCCTCCAGTCTTACATGGGGAGGGGCCTTTTCAGTCTGGTCTCTGGGCACAGCAAAATAATACAATAATTGAGAAATAACAGACAACTATCCCATTCCCACTAAACCCCATACTTGAGTATTTTATTCTAGTCCAGGGTTCCAGTGTTCTCACAACTGGTGAAAATAATAATAATCAGAGGTCTCCTCTCTGCTATGAGAGGTCTCCTCTCTGCTATAAGAAATCTCCTCTCTGATATCAGAGGTCTCCTCTCCCTACTAACATAATCCACTTATTCAGGCGAAGGTTCAGCACCCTGAAAGTGGAGAAAAGGCTACTCAGAGTCCAAGAAATCAAAATAGGTCTCAGGTAAAGCATTCTTCCCATGAATGAACCCCAAGGCAATATTTCACTTCAGAATATATAGATCTAAATATACACACACACACACACACACACACACACACACACACACATATATATACATATGTATGTATGTGTATATATACACAGATATATATGTATACACATATATACATATACATATATATATGTATATATTCACTTTTATATATATATATTCACTTTTGACCAATGGACTCAGAGCCAGAAGGCACCAAAGCCTACATGACTCTGTACCTGATTGGCTCAGAGTCAGAAGGTGCAGAAGGTGCAGAAACCTTCATGACTCAAAATCTGACGTGTTACAACTATGAATTACTAGAGTTCAAAGGAGATTGATTCTTCAGATGTTTACAATTTACCATAAGCCTGGAAAACTGAACTCAAAACAAAAGAAAAAAAATCCCACCTTATTTGCACTAACAGTATATCTGAAGCAAAAAAACCAGGATAGGTAAAATAGGGCCGGGGATTAAAGTAATGTTATATATTAAGAAGAGCATATGCATATGTGAAAATTAAGGAACCAAATAGGGGGGAGAGTTCAGTACATAACAGAGAGCATTGGGGTACATGTATGTATATTTATGTTGTATAATTATACATACTTAGTGATAGATTCAGTCTTCAAGTGGTTGAGAAACCAGCATGAGAAACCATTTATTATGGTTTCAATTCTAAGTAGCAAAAAAAGAATAGATAGTGGAGTGAAAATGATGAAAACCTTGGGGGAAAATAAACACTCCCTCCTAAAGTTTGTAGAAAAGGTGAGGAATGCATACTAGATGTGGGAAGGCAGATTTCAGTGGTTCACAGAAAAGACAGGTAAGATCTAAAAAGCTAAAATATTTCAAGAGAAGTAAGCCTAGGAGGGAGGTGAGATATTTAAGCATGAAATTCTGTCACACAAAGTAAACTAGGTCCAGTGAGATGGGAAAATAGAATATGTCTGAAGAAATCAATTTAGATGCACTAGGGACTTGCTAACTATTTTAAATTTTAGTAAGAAATGTACCATAAATGGAAGCAAGGTCCAATAACAGAGAATGATTACCAGAGAGTAGTATGGTTCTATACAAACAGTATCAGGAATACTAATACTAATGATGAAATAACATTAATAAGATAAGCTAAAGACAGCAAAAATATCATATATATATATATATACATATATATATATGTCCTTTTTGGGGGGTAAACAGGATAATAACTGAGAATTAATAAGGAACTGTTATTATTTACTTGGGAAAGAAGACTGACCTTTATGTTGGAAAAGATTGAACAAAAAGATAAAACAAAAATAGTACAGTGTCTCTGGTAAAGATAAGTATGGAGATAGTAGGAAAGAACAAAAAGCTTCTCTTCCGGAAATCGTGTCACCAGGCCCAGATGACTTACATACCTGAAAACCTGGCATATGTGACACCTGCACTGCTGTCAGTGAAATTATGAAACATATCAGTGTTATCACAAGATTGGTAAATGCTCTCCTAATTTTTGAAAAGGGAAGAATGTAGTGCCTGCAAAGGATAGGCCAAAGAACTTGAATTTGATTTCTGGGAAAATTCTAGAATGGAGCATTTGTTTGACTGAAGGGGAAACAGTGATTACAGAAAGCCCATTTAGTTTCATCTAAAACATGTTATGTCATTTTAAGTCTTTCATCTCTCAATCAGAAGGTAGAAATTGTGATGTATTCTAATTCTCCAGGACTCATGATTAATTATTGTATTAATTATTATTATTATTAATTATTGCATGATTGTTATTGCACTAATTGTTCTACTGCTTCTGCTCACTTCATTCTATATCTTCATACCAGTCTTCCCATGTTTCTCTGAAACAGTTTTTGAACAGGGCTACATAGGATTTTTATTTTTGCTTGACTGTATATAATTGTTACAAGTATTGTGTTTTCTTTTTCCCCAAGTAGGAGTAGAGGTACAAGGGGGAAAATAGATATTCTTTATTGAAAATAAAAGAAGTAAAGATAGTTGGCTAGTTGCCTTAAAACACACACAGATTAAGAAGGTAGAATAAAGGAATAAAAGAGAGAGCATAAAAAGGATTCTGGGAAATTTTAAGGAGGGCTTATTAATCTTATAGACTGCAGGTAGAATAAGGATGATAATTGCTGCTATTCAGTACTTATCTCTCAGGATTATTGTGAAGATAATTGATTTGAATGCTGTCCCAGTTAAAACTTTTTTTAAATAAAAATCTCTAAGGATGAGAGAATCTGTACACACACACACAAAAAAAAAAAACCACACACTCAACAAACACACACAGAAAGAAGAAAGAAAGAAAGAAAGAAAGAAAGAAAGAAAGAAAGAAAGAAAGAAAGAAAGAAAGAAAGAAAGAAAGAAAGAAAGAAAGGAAGGAAGGAAAGAAGAAAGGAAGGAAGGAAGGAAGGAAGGAAGGAAGGAAGGAAGGAAGGAAGGAAGGAAGGAAGGAAGGAAAAAACAAGGTATATCAAACTGACCTCACTTCCTTTTATGGCAGGATTAGGAGACTAATAGATTAAGAGAATGATGCAGTTATATTTTGCCTTGATTTTAGTGAAGGTTTTGATAAAACATGTTATATTATTAATGCAGAGGAGGTGGAAAGATATGGATTAGACCAAAATACAATAAAAACTAGAGGTTGTGAGAAGTACATATTCAGAATAAGTATTAATCTTTTGATATCAGTGTAGCAAAAGGTCGGCAGTGGAATAAGCCAGGGATCTGTGTTTGGACTTCTGCTATTTATCAATAGCTTAGATAAAGGCACAAATAGTTTGTTCAGCAGAGTTACAGAAAGCAGAACTTAAATGAATAGCTAAACATACTAAATGATATAGTCCAAATCCAAAACATCATTGAGACGCTAGAACTTTGGGCTGAATTTGTTAATATTCAATCTGATATAAACAATATAAAGTAAAGCACTTAGTTACAAAAACTTCAATTTCAGAAGCATAAAGTAGGGTAGACATGGATCCAGAACAGTTATTATAGGGAGGAAAACATCTCTTGGTTTTAGTGGAATGCAAGCTAAAGATGAGTCAACAGTGTGATGAGATAGTCCCAAAAACTAATGTGATTTGGGACTAATTTAAGAGGCACAGCTTATAGGAATAAAGAGGTGATAATTGTATTCTCTACTTTGTCTAATTTAATCTGGGGTATTGTGTCATAATTTAAGTGACAGTGATAAGGTGTAGAATGTTCAGAGGAAGGCATCCAACATGATGAAGGTGCTTGGTATGCATGTCATATGAGGACCAGTCAAAGAAAATAGCCTGGAGAAGAGACGTGAAAACTATCTTCAATTAACAAAGGGATATATTGTGCAGAAGGGAATAGAAATATTATATTTGGTTCTATCAGGAAGAAATTGCAAAGATGGTTTATTGCAGAGTACAATTTAGGCTTAATTCCAGAAAGACTTCTTAATGATTAGAATTTCTCAAATGGTCATGGACCCCTTCCTTGGGGGTCCTCAAGCAGGGGACAGGAAGCCACCTATCAGATATATTATAATGAGAAAATTTTCTGTTTGGCTTGGATTCAGTGGCTAGTGGGATTCCTTATATCATATCACATGACTTAGTGATTTAGCAGTCCATTTATACATAAGAGGCTTTTTATAAGGGCTTGTTAATGTGAAGTGAAGTTACTTTTCCAAAGTCACACCACTAACTAGCAGTGTAGCAGGGATGGGAACTTCTGACCAACAATGTAGGGTTCTTTAGCCTCCTCCATATTCTTCAAAAGTGTTTACACTGTTGTCAGTAGAGGAGGTTTCTAGTTAGAATATGCCCTTGTAAAGCACAGAACACTGAAATGGTCTCCCTGAAGCTATTATGTTTTTTCAATACTAAATCAATTGGCTAATGAGAGTCATCAGGCATTATAAATGGGGGACATTGCAGGCATGCTGTGGCTTCTGGCTCACACCCTATCTCCCAATGACCCATTTGTTGCTTAGAAATCAGTCTTGTGCACAGTAAAATGGCTTTTAGAGGAATTAGAATTTCAAAATTGAAAGCACAAGGTGTGTGGGGAAAAGAGGATACGTCTTTTTTTAATTTTCAGTACCATTCTATTACTCTGATGAAGGTTTTTTAAAAAAAATTCTGCATCATTATATATTTTTCAAAGGAATTTTAAATAATGCCTTAGTTGATGGTCACAACACTTTAAAGTAGGTAAGAATGGCAGCTATAGTAGAAAAGGCAAGCAGAAGCAGGGAAATGGTTTATATATAATAATAACTATACTAAAAAAGCAACAACTTTGAAAGTTAAGAACTCTGATCAATACAATGACCATCCATGATTCTGGAAAACCTATGAGGGAACATGCTATCAACTTCTGACAGAAAGGTAACAGATTTAGGGTACAAAATGAGATGTATATTTTTCTATCCAACCAGTGAAGCAAGTTGCTATGATTCACAATGCATATTAGTTTCAAGTTATTTCTTTTTATTTTCTCTTTTTTTTCCAATGGGGTAAGGGTGATAAGGAGGGAAAGAAAATAAATTTATGTGAATTTTAAAAAATAGAGAGAGGGAAAGTGCTATAGATGTGAGTTATTGCATGTATTTCAGATGGTCACTGTATTATCAGTTTTACTTTTTTTTTTACTTTGTTATAAGAGAATTCTCAAGGAGTAGGGGTAATCTACTAATGTTTGTAATATAAAAGCAAATCACATTAAGAAAACTTTAAAAATAAAAATGCACCAGATTTGGAGTTGAAAGACCTGAAGTTCATTCAAATGCTGACTCTGTCACTTATATGGCCCTGTCATTTAATGTCTCCAGGGCTTCATTTCCTTATCACTAAGTGAGGGCTTTTCATTGCATAAGGTGTCTTCTAACTTTAGATGTGTGGTTTTATAAACCATGGGCAAGTCACTTTAATTTCCTAAATTTCAGTTTGTGCACTGTAGAAATAGGGATTATAATATAAACTGTTCCAAAAGGTTATTGTGAAAATTTTAAAAAAGATCAATTCATTCTTCTCATGCTTCTATGTTATTAGGAAGGCATCTTTGCAAATTTGCCTTAAATCAATCCAGCGAAGTCCTTTAATTTAGCTTGGAAGTCTGTATTCTACCTATTAGGATTTGTGCTCTTCTTGCAAAGCCTTTGAGATTCCAGAGCCAACCACAGAACACAATGAAGGACAGTACAAAGTTCAGCCAGAAGAGAATTGGGGGTGACTACAATAGGAGACCTGATAGCTGTTATCTGTTTTCAAATATTTAACAGACTAAAATCTTCTATCTCTGTCTTATATACCTAGAATGTACCCCTTTCTTCTTTTGAGAGGCAGGTCAAACACAGTCTTCTGAAGGAAGCATTTCCTGATTCCCCCTCAACTGCTAGTACTTTGTATTATTCATCCATTTCATTATATTATTCACTTTATGAGGTATAAATTGATTTATTGACTTACATTATAAGTAGAATTGTTTCATTATCTGTACATCTATACAGAACACAACACTTAGTAGATGTTTAACACAGGATTGTAGTTTGATAGATTGATTAACTGAAGGAAGGTTATCATATTTGATTTGTTTGGCTTCAAAGGTCAAAACTAGAAGCAAAGGAATATAAGGAAACATCACACTAAAAGGGAAAGAATATTGAAGTCACTGGACCTGGGTTCATATCCTGGTTCTGATGCTTCTTATTTATCTGATGTTGGGCAAAATACTTAAACTCCCTGTACTTTAGCTTCCCCAGAAGTTAAATGGGATAAACCAATAGACTTTGAAGTCCATTATAACTGCAAATATATGCATCTTTGATTCCTAAGTTGCAAGGACATAAAGTGATAAAAATAATAAATTTCTGAGAAAGAAAAAAAAACTTTCTAACATTTAGACATATGCAAATATGAAAAGGGCTGCCTTAGCAAGTATAAGCCCTCTCAAACCACCTGTTATAGGAATGTAAATTTTTAAGATCTTCCCCGCCCCTAGGTTAAGTGTACCTGGAGTCTGTGGTGGGAGACTTGTTTTTCAGGAATGCAGCACCTTGGTGCTTTGTGATTGCGTAGTGGGTCAAGAGGGTTGTTACATTCTCTGACCCAGGAGAAAGCCATATAATCCCTGATGTGAGACTTTGTTTTGGGTCTCACTTTGAGAAGTGTTGTGTGATTTGACCAGATAAAACTCTGGCCAGCAGTTGTAACCCCCTCCCCCTGCCTCCCCGCTTTGAAAAACCCAGATGTTGATACTTCCCTCTCTGATAACTGTGAGTTGGTATGGATGTAATGGTTGGACAGTTGGAGGCCTGTCTGCTTGAAATGTTTCTGTCTGTATACTCTGAAATTCAGGCTGCTGACCTTTTTCCCCCAAACTAGGTAAATGATATGTTTGATTGATTAAAGCAAGATTGTCAACCCATTTTGAATTGCTTTCCTTTAGAAAAGCAAATCTAAGAACCTGTCTTGGCAGCCACCCTGGGGATACTGGAGTGCTTGCTGCTACACCACCCCACCCCCAACAAATTAACAACATAAACTGGAGAGATTCAAGTGAAAACTCTTATAACCACTAGTGACACAGGGAAATTCTAAAAGGAGTTTGGTGTACACCATCAGTGTCAAACTCAAAGAGAAATGGGACCAATAAACCATGTACAATACATATTAATATTATTTTTGTTATTTTATATTTTAATTGATTTTGTTAAATACTTCCCAATTACATTTCAGTATGGTTCAGGGTGCACTCAAGAGTGTTGCAAATACAACCCACATGTTGCATGTCTGACATCTCTGATCTACATGCCCTATGAATTGCCTTCCAACTCTGAAATTTTGTAGATTCTGTGAAAGCCATGGAATAGATCTGTAAAGTAAAAGTCTCAAAATCAAAGTAATATTTCCAACAAAGTGAAGAGGTAGGAAGAGAAGCTGAAAGAATCAAACTTGTACTTGTGTTCATATTAGAAATAAGTCAGTAAGGTGCTGGGAATAAAGAGTTTTTTATTTTAATTTTTGCAGGAATAAAGCAATCAGAGCATTGTTCTTTGCAATAGAATTACAGTGAAGGCACAGGAAGTTATGTATCTATCAATGGGTTAATGTACATGGCTTTTAAAGGCTTTTCAATGAGAGATGATCTTTGTCAAAAATGACAAGCCCTTTATTTTGATATAATCTCTATATATTGCTTCTATTTTTCTTATACTACCCTTGTACAAGGAAAACCTCAAAATATTATCTCTTTCAGTTTTATTTTCTTCTTTATTCATCCTCATAAACATATCCAAGGATGTTAGAGTTAAAAAGCACAGTCAGGAACCCCTTCCTTAAACCAGCAAAAATGCTGAGAGAGAGAGAAAGAGAAAGACAGAGACAGAGAGACAGAGAGGCAGAGAGAGAGAGGCAGAGAGAGACAGAGAGAGAGAGAGAAAAGAGAGGAGAGAGAGAGAGAGAGAGAGAGAGAGAGAGAGAGAGAGATGCAATTAAGCTCTTTGTGAATAGAGACTACACATTATACATATGTAGAGGTATTAGGACATGGTGATTTGGAGTAAGTAAATGATTAGTTCCAAGTCCAGATCTGACACTTGCAAGCACTGTAGAGGAAAGCAGATTAAACCTTTGAAATTGTGTTTCCTTATCTTTAAAATGGAGAAAAGAAAGCCTGTCATTCCTCTTCATAAAGTTATTGTAAGAGTGTTATTCAGTCATTTCAGTTATGTATGAGTCTTTGTGATCCCATTTGGGGTTTTCTTGCAAAGGTATTATAGAGTATTTTGATATTTCCTTATCTAGATCATTTACAGATGTGGAAACTGAGGCAAACAGAATTAACAACTTGCCCGGGTTCATACAACTAGTAAGCATCTAAGGTTGGGTTTGAACTCAGAAAATTTAGTTTTCCTGATTTTAGATGTGGCACTCTATCCATTGAACCACCTAGCTGCCTGATATAAACAATTTAAAGCCCTAAATACTTCACATAATACTGTGCCTCATAGTAAATAGTATAAAATATGAACTAACACATTTTCTTTTTTATATACTTTTTTTATTAATTTCTTTGTTTATTTTTAGTTTACAAGATTCAATTCCATACTTCCTTGAGTTTCAAATTATCTTCCCTCCCTCCCCCCACCCCCCATGATGGCATATAGTCCAGTATAGGATCTGCAAATACTTTCACTTTAGACATTAGTCAGGTTACAAAGGCATATTGTGCTAGATGGAATGAAAAATGGTAAAGAGGAAATAAAAGCAAACAACGAAAAGGAAAAGATCAAGTAGTTGGCTTCCATCAGGATTCAAACTCAGTTCTTTGTAATTATTTCTCTGAATGTAGGCATCTCTATCCATCATGAGTCTTTTGGGATTGACTTATATCACTGAATTGCTGAGAAGAGTCCAGTCTGTTACAGTTGGTCATCACACATATGTTGTATCTGTGATTGTATACAGATTTCTCCTGGTTCTACTCTTCTCACTCAGCATCAGTTTGTATAAGCCTCTTCAGGTAAATATGAAGTCTGTCTGCTCCTCGTTTCTTATAGCACAATAATATTCCATTACATGCATATACCACAACTTGTTTAGCTATTCCCTAATTGATGGGCATCCCCTTAATTTCCAATTCTTTGCAACTACAAAAAGAGCTGCTATAAATATTTTTGTACATATGGGTCTTCCTCCCACTTCTATGATCTCTTTGGGATATAACCCTAGAAGTGGTATTGCTGGCTCAAAGGGTAAGAAAGTATTTATAGCCCTTTTGGCATAATTATAAATTACTCTGCAGAATAGTTGGATAAGTTCACAACTCCACCAGCAATGCATAATGTATGTTTCAAATTCCTATACTGTGCTGTATGCTCTAAGAAGTTATCTAAACTACCTCTGCAGAATCAAGTATAGTGTTCTCCACCAAGGGAATATGTAATATGTTTGTTGAATTGGTATAAAAATATATTTCAAAGGGGCAGAGCCAAGATGGTGGAGTAAAAACAGGAACTTGCTTAAGCTCCTGCTCCAACCACCTCCAACACTTGTAAAAAAAAACATTACTCTAAAAAATTTTTAGAGCTACAGAGCCAACAAAGTGACAGAGAGAAACAAATCTCCCACTAAAGGCAGCCTGGCAGGCCAGTAAGAAGGGTCTATAGCACCAGGCTGGGAGCCAAGCACAGTCCCACTTGAGCTCCTCTGGCCCAGACTCATGGCCCAGACCAGCCAGAGCAGACTTCAGGAGAATGAATCACAAGCCAAAGAGAAAGTAAAATGTAAGTAAGGAACTCTGTTGGAACTGGGTGAGAGAAGAACACAGTCTGCCCCCTGTCCCTAGGGTGAGAGGTTGTGGTGTCTCAGTAGTTGCAGCTGCTGCCACATGGAGGCCTCCAGAGACCCTGGCCTGCAGATAGCAGAAGGACCAAATGACCATTCAGAGGGTAATCCTTTTTGCTTTGACCTGCTTGGATCTAGGGAGCAGTCTTGGGTGGTGTTCCCTGGGTGAGGAACACTAGCATACCAGAGCTTGTGGCAGCTGTAGAGAGGGCATCCTCCTCATAGCTCTCATAACAGCTCTGAAAACAACTGCAAAAAAACCAGCAATTTGGGATACAGCTCTCTCCACTCTGGAAGCAGAGTTCTACCATGGCAAAGAACTCAAAAGTCAAGTAATTGACAGGCAAGATGAGCAAACAGAAAAAGCACAATCAGATTACAGAAACTTTTTGGGGGGACAAATGGAAGCCAATGACTTTATGAGAAACCAAGATACTATTAGAGCCAAACAAATGAAAAAATAGAAGGGTGTGTGAAATATGTCATGTCAAAAACCACTGTCCTGGAAAATAGATCCAGGGGAGATAATTTTTAAAGTATTGGACTACCTGAAAGCCATAATCAAAAAAAGAGCCTAGAAATCATCCTTCAAGAAATTCTCAAGGAACATTTCTCTGATATTCTACAACCAGAGGGCAAAATAAACATTGAAAAATTTCACCGATCACCTCTTGAAAAAGATCCCAAAAAGAAAACTCTTAGGAATATCATAGCCAAATTCCAGAGTTCTCAGGTCAAGGAGAAAGTATTATAAGCTGTCAGGAGGAAGCCATTTGAGTACTGTGGAAACACAATCAGGATAATACAACATCTAGGAGCTTCTACATTAAGGGATCAAAGGGCTTGGAATACGATATTCTGGAGGGCAAAGGAACTAGAATTAAAACCAAGAATCACCTAACCAGCAAAGCTAAGTATAATGCTTCAAGGGAAAACATGGTCATTCAATTAAATAGAGAAATTTCAAATATTCTTGATAAAAAAAAACAGAGATGAACAAAAAAATTGACTTTCAAATACAGGCAGCAAGAGAAGCATAAGAAGGTAAACAAGAAAAAGAAATCATAAGGAACTTATTAAAGTTAAAAATTATTTACATTCCTACATGGAAAAACAATAATTGTAACTCATGAGATTTTTCTCAGTATGAGGATAGTTGAAGGGAATATATATGTATATGTATATGTATATGTATATGTATATGTGTGTATGTATGTGTGTGCATGTATATGTGTGTGCGCACATGTATGTGTATGTGTATATTATGTATAGGAGTGTGTATGTGTGTATATATACATATGCAAGTGTGTTTATATGTATATAGAGAGGGCGCAGGATCAGTTGAATATGAAGGGATGATATCTAAAAAATAAAACTGAGAGGTAAGAGAAGAATATATCGGGAGATGAAGAAAGGGAGAGATAGAATTGGGTAAATTATCTCATATAACAGAGGCAAGAGAAAACTGTTGCAATGGAGGGGAAGAGCAGGAAGGTGAAAGGGAATAGGTCAACCTTAATCTCATTGAATTTGGCTTAAGGAGGGAATAACATACACACTCAATTGGGTATCTTACCCTACAGGAAAGTAGAGGGGAAGGGAATAAGAGGGGGGATGATAGATGGGAGGGCAGATTGAGGGAGGGGGTAGTTAGAAGCAAACACTTTTGAAAAGGGACTGGGTCAAAGTAGAAAATATAATAAGTGGGGGGCAGCATAGGATGGAGGGAAATATAGTTAATCTTTCACAATATAACTACTATGGAAATGTTTTGCAAAACTATACATGTACAACCTATATTGAATTACATGTCTTCCCACTGGGGGTGGGTGAGGAGCGAAGAAGGAAAAGAACCTGGAAATCAAAGTTCTAAAAACAAATGTTAAAAAAATTATTTTTACATTGCAACTGGGAGGTAAGATATACAGGCCCTTGGCATAGAAATTCATCTTGCCCTACTAGAAAGTTAGGGAAGTGATTGGGGAGGATATAAGACAGAACAGATTGGGAGAAGGGGTATTCAGTAGACTTGCTATCTTGGGATGGAGATAGGGGAAATATCGGGAAAAAATTGTAATTCAAAATCTTGTGAAAATGAATGTTAAATAATAAAAATTAATTAATCAATTACTAAAAAAAAGATATTTCAAATGGTCAGCCCAAATACAAAGTCTTAAAAACAACATTTTAAGATGGATTAAAAATTATTAAAGTATATGTATTTTGTTATGCAGTAGAAAGAATGCTTGAACTTCAGTGTTCAAAATCTAGCCTTACCATTCAGCACCTAGGCCATGTGGTAAATAAAGTACTATCCAATTAGAGTCAGGAAGACCTAGGTTCAAATCCTGTCACTTAGCTGTGTAACCCTGAGCAAGACACTTAACCTTCCCCAGACTTAGTGTTCTCCTTTGTAAAATGTGGAAATAACGATGCCTAACCCACATGGATATTGTGATTATATAATAAGAAAACAAGTAAAGTGCTTTTCAAACTTAAAGTCTTATATAAATACTAGATGTTCTTGATCTAGTTCTTATGACATAGGCAAATTATTTAAGTCCTCTGAGCCTCAGGTTCCTAATATATAAAATGAGGATAATCTATAGTGTTAGCCTGAAGATTTAATAATACAATTTCTGTAAGATTACTTTGTAAAATCAAAGTGCAAGCATTTATTTTTTAACAGTAAGAACAGTTCTTTCATAATTGAAAAAGGTTGCTCTTGAATAAGTGGAAAGAAAAAGTAAAATGCTTAACTGATGGATAGTTTGACCTTATTTGCCATGTGCTTTATTATGCTCTTTTTTTAATTAAACTTGATTATTCTTCATTATTTACACTAAGATTTAAGATATTTTTAAAAGAATTTCTATTAGCTAGTTGAAATATGATATGAACATCTACACAGACATTCTCCTTCCTACTAAATTCCATGTGGTGAAATGGTCCCACCTGTCTTAGTGGGAGTTATTTTTTTTCTGCTTGAATGGATGTTTGAAGTTATTATATTGTGAAAAGTTTCTTTGGGTGCCTGTAAGCTACAGAAACACTGATTCTGTGAGATGATTGGGCTTCCAGCAAGGAGCCTAATGAGACCCTAGATTCTCAAGTAGGGAACTAGGTTCAACTTCAAGGTGTTTGAGGACAAGGACAAGATGTGCCAGAGGTAGGTATGTAACAAAGTCTTTCACTCAAAATAAAGTATTTGAGATGAGTCACTACAACTATAAAGTCAGGGAAAACATAGATAGAAGGGTATTCCTATGCCCTTAGAAAATGGCAAGGATAATCAAGGCTCAGTGAAGCTATTGATGAACAAAAAGACCATGAGACAAGAGTGAAGTGCAGTGGAAAGAGTTTAAAACTTGGAATCATAGGACCTGTGTTTAAAGTATATCTCTTCCATTGAAAGCATGTATAACCTTGGGCAACTAATTTAACCTCTCCACACTTTAGTTCACTCATTTCTAAAATGAGGTTATCCTTTTAGGTCCCTCTATATCTTTGATCCTAGGATACTTTGAAGCTATAGATCTATGATTAGATAGATAAGGAAAGGAAGGAAGGAAGGAAGGAAGGAAGGAAGGAAGGAAGGAAGGAAGGAAGGAAGGAAGGAAGGAAAGAAGAAAGGAAAGAAGAAAGGAAGGAAGGAAGGAAGGAAAGAAGGAAGGAAGGAAGGAAGGAAGGAAGGAAGGAAGGAAGGAAGGAAGGAAGGAAAGAAGGAAGGAGGGAGGAAGGAAAGAAGGATAAAGCTTCTATTATGAAGATTGCACTAAAATTTTTTATTAACTATTATCTTGGGGTAGGTGGGTGGCAGTGAACAGAGCACCAACCCTGGAGTCAGGAGGACTTGAGTTCAAATTTGACCTCAAAGATTTAACACACTTACTTGCTGTGTGACCTTGGGCAAGTCACTTAACCCCAATTGCCTTGCCACACCCCCTCCAAAAAAAAATAAATATCTCATTTGATCCTTACAACAACCTGAGAGGTAGATAGACAGAGAGACGGACAGATAGATAGATAGATAGATAGATAGATAGATAGATAGATAGATAGATAGTCAGTCATTAGTAAGTATTCCCTATGTGGTAGTCACTATGCTAAGTGCTAAGAATACAAATAAAAACACACAAAAGTGTCTACCCTCAAGGAGTTTACATTCTAATGAAGACAATCAATAAAGGAGCTAGGTCACTGAGAAGTGGAAAGGAGGTTCCCAAAGATTCTTTGATCCAAAGATCTCTACTAGCAGGAGTCTAGGATCCCATCCTAGAGCACGATCATCTAGAGAATGACAATGCCTGGTGAATCTGAAGAACAAGGGAATTGCTGTGAAACAGTTCAGACAAAAGGTAATCAAGAATATCCAAGATATAGGAAGAGTGTGGTACCTATGGGTAAATAAAGACCATGGTGTTTAGGATATTCTCAAAAGGTCTAGAATATTTATTAAGAATTTCATGAAGCCAAGAGTTTCTGTATGACAGGAATTACAGGAAATAAATCCACATCCATTCTTTTGGATAAAAATCCAGTTTGTAACAATGTGATAAGATCAATATCTTACAGTAACTCCATCCAAGCATTAAGTAATATCATACTTTGGAAGGAATATCAGAAGCAAAGTTAAACAATGTCTCTACAGCGTATCTTAAAAGTCTTAATCTGACCTCTACTCAACATCCTTTTCTGACAGGCAAACTATTGCCTCTCAAGCCAACCCATTGACCTTTGTTGTTGCCCTTATTATTAAAAAGTTGTTATTTTTTTCCTGCTGTTAGGAAGCTGTCTTTTTGCATATTCTCTCCATTGTTCTAAACTCTCTCTTCTGCCCAAACAGAAGTTTGATGTTTCTTTCAGATGACAGATATTCAAATACTTGAATGATGTTATTATGAGTCTTGTTTATTCCAGGGCTATTATCCCGTTTCCTCAATCAATCCTGACTCTAATTTCCAATTTTCTTGGCATCCATTTTCCCTCCTTTAAGCACGGTGAGACTTGTCAGTATTCTTCTAAAAATGAAACCCAAAGTTGAACAAAGTTCTCTAGACATATTCTAATCGCGTCAGATTAAAACAAGACTATCACTTCCTTGAAACCATCTCCATTTCTCCGTATTTAGCACCTTCTTCACCAGCTGCCAAGTTTAAAACTCCTTCTTTGGCTCCTACTTTATGTGGCAGCAAAATGGCTTCTACTTATAATACAGGTCAAGGGGATATTATAGAAGCAAATATTTTAACACATCTTTCTTTATATTAATCACTGATTGGCTTTTAGTCATTTTCAGTCATGTCCGTCTTTGGGACCATTTTTAAGAGATTTTTTTGGCAAAGATACTGGAATGGTTTGCCATTTCCTTCTTGAGCTCTTTTTTAGAGATAAGAAAAATGAGGAAAACAGAGTTGTGACTTGCCTAGTGTCACACAGCTAGTAAATGTCTGAGGCCAGATTTAAATTCAGGTCTTCCTGAATCCAAAGTTAACACTCTACCACGGTCCCACTTAACTGCCCTAATCACTAAGTGTACAAAAAACAAAATAATAAAATAAACAAAAAATAAAATAAGGTCTGACTTCAATATACAATATTCAATGAATTTGAGGGAGAGAGAACTAATAACAAAATGGGGCAACAAAAAGTTTTTTGTAAAGCACAATACATTGACTAAGCCTCAAAGATACATAGGGAATCAAGGCAACAGAGGGACAAGGAATAAGTGTCCTCTAGTCATGGGAGACAATCTGTGCAAAGGCACAAAGATGGTAGATAAATGAATTTATAATATAAAATAAATTTATAATATAAAATAAATATAAATAATTTCTAAAATAATCTATAAATAAACTTGCTGTTTAAGTTTGAAGGTGACAGCATATTGACAAGTGGAAGGGAGGGGCAGGTGAGAAAGACTTATTAGAGAAAGTGGCATTGGAGTTGAAATTGAAATAATGTGTAAGAATTAAATAAAAATGTATCAGCATGAGCAGTGATACAAAAACTAATTTATTTTTAGACAGTTCCACATTATCACATATAGAAATATAGCCAAAGTTTTTTATTCTTCTTTCAAACACTAAAAACACCTACTTGAATATATTATAGATTAATGGAGATACATTTAATTTTCTAACTATATTTCTCAAGTTTTTCTTTGACTCATACATTTCCTAGAAGATGTTGTTCAGTAGAAAATAAAAGAGTACAGTGGAGGTTTGGAGTCATAGGATGTGGAACTGAATCTAGGTTCTGCCACTTAGTTACTGTGTGACTTCATTTAATTCATTTAACCTCCCTAGAGGCCAGTTTCCTCACATATAAAATGAGAGATTTAGATTAAATGACCTCTGAACTTCCTTGCAGTTCTGTGTCTAGAGGACAGTCCTTTAGTAAATGGAGCCTCTCTATAGGAACTAGTTTATTCCATGGATTAAAAAGTCCATAAGAAACATGTTTGGGTTTCAATGTGCATTAGTGCAGAGTATATATACATTCATGAAGCATTGGAGGAAGCTTAATTCTCAGTGTCAAAAATTTAGTTCTTTTTAGAGTCAACCTCTTGTACCAGCTAGATGTTGCAGTGAATAGAGAACTGAATGCAAAGTCAGTATGACCTGAGTTCAAATCTGGACTCAGACACTCTCTATATAACCCTGATTAAGTCACTTAACCTCTATATGTCTCAGTTTCTTCAACTATATAATAGAAATATTAATAGAACCTACTCTCAAGGTGATAATAAAATGACCTAAATAAATGATTATGAAATAAGAATGTATGTAAAGTGTTTGGTAAACCTTAAAGGACAATATAAATGCATTATAATTGTGTTTATTTTGCAAAGAGATACTTTATATAAAAGGTTATATATAAAGGATTTGTATTTAGAAGGTAATCCTGGCTTTCACAAATTTTGGTTTGTCATACAACAACAAGTTCTAGATCATTTATCAACAGGTATTATAAAATTAGACTGACAAATATTGGGACTGAGTAGAAATAATTATTTAGAAAGTGAATTGGCATGGCATCCAATGATTCAACATTGAGCAAACATTTGTGAAATAGCAACCAAAACTAGCATGTGTAGAGTTCCATGACAAAAAACTTACAACCTAGAAAGAGCAATAATACACCCAAATAGCCATATTGCAAAACAGAGTGGTCAAAGTGATGTAGAAAGGCATACAAAGTAGTATCAAGAAATATCTCCCACTGCAGGATCAGAGAGGCCCTTAAGAAAAGAGGGGGTTTTAGAACCGGGCATTGCGAGTAAGATAGCAACAGCCAATCAGGGGGACGAGACTATGCTACAATTTCATCCATGTACATTATGCTCCACAGAGTGAAAATAACCCATGCAAATCTTCATTATGAAGGACATTATTGCTATACTTTAAGAGGTTTCAGAAAGCATCGGAAGTTAAGAGATTATAATAAATAAAGGTGTGGGTGATGAGGAAGTGTGTCCATCAGAGGCAGATAATTTTTTTTCAAGAACCTTGTCATTATGAGGAAAGAGAGAGGTAATAATAACTTAAGATGATATGGAGTCAAGGGAGTAGTTAAAGGTATTTATAGACAGTGCTATATAAAGTGCTATCAATAAGAGCAAACGGAATAACAAATGATGGGGAATAACTGATGGAATAGTCAATCAACCAGAATTCAGTGTCAGGGAATTGAGATACAAAAAGATATAGGAGCTAACACTGATATAGTGCTTTAAAGTTTGCAAACCACTTTGCACACATTATCTTATTTGATAATTTGTTTGATAAAAAGATTATCCCCCCACCTGCACAAATCTCAAAGTCAATCACAGTAAACAGTAATATTATGCAAAGTACATAGAAAACATACTTGGGACAGGTATGAATAGCTAATTGTGAAGGATCAGAAACTTCCCTCTTCTGGAGGTTTTATTTGAAGTGAGTTTTGAAGGAGCTAGGGGTTCAATGAAACAACAGTGAAGAGGGAGTGCATTCCAGAAAAAAAGGAAAGGGGCAATCTAGGATAAAGCAAACAGATAGGACATGGAATACGAAGTACAAAGAACAGCAAGTAAGCTGTTCAAAGGCAGAGAGAGAAAAATGAAATAATCTATGATAAACCTGGAAAAGTAGGCTAGATTCAGGTTGAAAATGCCAGAAGAATTTGTAGTTTTTTCTCCTAAAGGGATACGGAGCTACTATAAACTGTCTTAGAGGAAAGGAAGTCTGTTAAAAAATGCCAGAAATTTAAGAATACCTTGAAAGACCTAGTGACCATCATTCCATGTGATTATTTTTTTTCCATCATAAGGCAAAAAAAGATTTTTTTTAAATTCCAAGCAAAATTATAATATCTGCTTGAAATTATTTTTATTTAAAGTACATTGCTACAATAGTAGAAATCATAGTAAATTATAATAAAATCATTTTAAAAAACAATTTTACTTAATTTTATATACCTGGACATTCTAGAGTTAATGATAGAATGATGCTCCAGAGGGCAAAGTGGAAGAGGCAAGAAGAATTGAATTGGAATTTAGGAAGGAAAGGTCTGAGGCAGGTTTGCATGAGAAAACTGGAGCACTAAGCAGGAAAGATAGTGATATAATAATAATGATAATAATGAATAGTTAGTATTTAAATAGATCTTAAAAGTTTGCAAAGCTCTTTACATATATGACCTCTTTTACTTAAATATCCAGGGATTTTGCAGCACTGGGATTGGGAAAAAGAGAGAGAGAAGTTTCTTAGCTATAAAAGGGGGATATGGAACTCCCTGAGTGAGGCTCTGCCCCCAAGAATCCAATGAATAGCAAAAGGTAGAGTTAGTGATTATTTAAGCTATATAGAATAAGGGAGATAGGGTATCAGCAGTCCTTCCTTTTTGCAAGGATCTAATAGCAAGATGTTTTTTAGCTGAGTCTTTGGTCCTTGGCTAGGTTATTAAGGCTAGATCTAGGGAAGGCAGGGGCATAGGATTAAAGAGAGAGATATAGAAAATATTTTTATATAAAATATAGAGACAAGTCTGTGAGAAAAGAGGGAAGGAAGATAGTACAGGTGAAAATATTAAGAAAATGTGAGGCATGGAAAAAGAACACAAATTTTGTATGACTTGGATGTTCTCTGTTAAGTAGGAAACTGAGGAAAGGAAAATTGAAAAGGACTGTAGACAAAGGTGTAAAGAGAGGAAATACAAGGTTGATATGGAATATTAAAGTAATTCAACACAGTTCAGGAAAAGAAAAATAACAATATTGCAAAGCAACGGTGGTATCAGTTATTATTGGATAGGATTAATATGTAAGGAACCCAGTAAGCACAGTTTCTTGATTTTTTTTTTTTTAATTTCCTGCAAGGCTCAGCATCCTAGAGAAGGAAATGAAAAAGCAGATAATGGAGAGTAATCATCCTTGGAGTTGGGGTTTACAAAGAAGGCTTAAGGAAAGTCAAGAGAATCTTCTAGAAGGTTTTCAAGTGCATCATTCAAATGTTTGATCAAGGGATCCAGTTTTGTTAGGAAAACAAGTGAAACATAAGTAGACTGATGTTTTTTTTGTTATTTTAATTTTAGTTTACTTTTAGTTTTCAACATTCACTTTTATAAGATTTGAGTTCTAATTTGTTTTCCTTCTCCCTTCACCTTCCCAAGACTACATAGTTCTTCTCTGGATGTGGAGAGCATTCTCCATTATGAGTTCTTTGGAATTGTCTTAGATCATTGTATTTCTGAGAAGAGCCAAGTCTATCAAAGTTGATTGCTGCATAATGTTACTGTTACTATATGCAATGTTCTCTCTTTGTTCTGCTTACTTCTCTCAGCATCAGTTCATGTAAGTCTTTCCAGGTTTTTTTTTTTTTCTGAAATCTACCTGCTCATTATTTCTTATTGCACAATGGTATTCCATTGCACTCAAATACCACAAATTGTTCATTCTTTCCTCAATTGAGGCATACTCTCAAATTCTAATACTTTTCCACCACAAAAGAAATTATTATGATTATTTTTGTACATGTGGGCCATTTTCCATTTTTTATGATCTCTTTGGGATATAAACTTAGTAACGATATTGATGGATTGAAAGGTATGCACAATTTTATAGCCCTTGAGGCATGATTTCAAAGTGTTCTCCATAATGGTTCGATCAGTTCACAACACAACCAACAATGTATTAGTGTAACTCACTGAAGAGAAGAACTTCTTAAAATATAAAATGGGCCAAATAGAGAAAGAAGTACAAAATCTAATAGGAGAAAACAATTTGTTAAAAATTAGAATTGGGCAAGTGAAAACTAATGACTCTATGAGAAATCTAGAATCAGTCAAACAGAAACAAATGAATGAAAAAAAAATAGAAGCAAACATTAAACATTGTAATGGCAAACAAAGAATTACTTAGTGCCTTGTTTTGGCTATTTAATTAGCACCCTGTTTCAGTTCAAGTTTCTTTTGAATCTTGCCCTGATTGTATCAAGTCTTTGTTAGGAAACAGAACTTGTAAAACCCACAGTGGGAGGAACTTGCTGATGCAACAGGGAGAAACAAATAACCAGATAAAAACTGTGCACAAGATGGGAGACAACAGAACTGAGAAGGGGAATGGTTGTGGAGGCCAGGCATTCTGTCTGTTCTGTTGTATTTGTGATACTTTGTTTAGAAGCCCTGGGACCTTACTGGAAGCCCTGAAAGAGAATTTTCTAGTTGTCTGTTTACAGAAGTCCTGGAGGAGGATTTCAGAGGTCCTGGGACTATACTGAAAACTTGTGTTGAGTTCTCAGACTTTATTTGTGGGTCTGTGTTGATTTCACAGGCAGAAAGTGAACTTATGATGGTGCCAGCAATGGGTATGAATGTTGTTTTGGATCTGTGACACTTTGTCTTCCCAGAAACAGAAACTCTGAAGGACTTGAGGGGGACTGAACACTGTGAGCTTCAATATGGAGCTGGACACGGAGCTGGATGAGGAGCTGAGAGCTGCCAACCTGTGAAGCCAAGTGACAACTGGGTAGATTAAGGCAGGAGCTGGACTCATGGAAAAGGAACCATAGAATTTGGGAGCCAGCCTTGAGTCAAGATGAAAAGATCTATCCTTGGGTACTTAATGCTGACTGAGAAGATAATTGTTTGCTGTGGCCTAGGAGAGGGAGAACTTTGTACTCTGTACCTTGTACCTCTTAAGGATGATTGAGTTAAGGATGATTGGAAACTAATCTTCAATCAAGAAGAAAGAAGACTTTTTGACTCAGAGATTAAGACATTATGACCTAGGGATGGAGAACTTTGACCTTTATACTCTGTGTCCATTAAAGAGGCTTGCTTCCCTAAGAATGATTGAGTTAAGAACTTACTGAATGACTGTACTTTGTGTCCCTTGAGGAGGCTTGCTCCTTAAGGATGATTGAGTTAAGGACTTAACAAAAGATATCTTTTGTTTAAAACTGTGTGGCCACTTTGGTGAAAACTATGTGGCCACTTTAAAAAGTTGTTATAACAGTGTGAATGTTTAGTTTCTGTAAATGTTTTGCTTTAATTTACTGCTGAATAAATAGAAAGTTCACTATACTATGTGATCAGAATCTTAGAGCTATTCACAGCAGCAGTTCTCTGGAAAGTTGCTTTTGTTTGGCTTTACAAATACCTCATTGGTAAAACAACTGACCTGGAAAACAGTTTCAGGACAGACAATTTTAAAATTATTGGTCTATCTGAAAACCATGATTTTTTTAAAAAAGAGCACAGGTAGCATCTTTCAGGAAATCATCAAAGAAAACTTCCCTGAAAGTCCTATAACCAGAAGGTAAAATATCCATCAAAAGAATCCACCCATCACCTCCTGAAAGATATTCCAAATTGAAAATACCAAGAAATGTTGTAGACAAATTCTAAAATTACAAGGTCAAAAAAAAAAATACTTCAAGCAGTCAGAAAGAAACAATTTAAAAATCATTGAACCATAGTCAGGATTACTCAGGACCTTGCAGCTTCTACATTAAAAGATCAGAGGGCTTGGAATACAATATTTCATAAGTTAAAAGAGCTTAAGAGTTACAATCAAGGATCAACTACCCAATAAAATTGAGCACAATATTTCTGGGGAGGAGATGGATATTAAATGAAATAGTGGACTTCCAAACCTTCCCACTGAAAAGATAATGTATTATCTCAATATTAGCTCAATAATGTATTAGTGTTGCAATTTTCCTACATCTTCTCCAACATTTATCATTTTCCTATTTGTCATGTTAGCCAATATGATAGGTGTGATGTGGTAGCTCAGTTGTTTTGATTTGCATTTCTCTAAAGAGCAGTGATTTAGATAATTTTATATGACTATAGAAAGCTTTAAATTCTTCCTATGAAAACTGTCTGTTCATATCCTTTAAACATTTATCGATTCAAGAATGACTTGTATTCTTATAAATTTGACTTAGTTCTCTATATATTTTAGAAATGAGACCGACCCTTATCAGAAATAAGTTGTAAAAAGATTGTTTTTCAGCTTTCCATTTCCTTTATGGTCTTGATTGCATTAACTTTACTTGTGCAAAACCATTTTAGTTTAATGCAATCAAAATTATCCATTTTGCATATCATAATGTTTTCTATCTCTTGTTTGGTCATAAATTCTTCCTTTCACCATACGTCAGACAGGCAAGCTATTCCTTTCTCTCCTGATTTACTTATGGTATCATATGCCTAAATTATGTACATATTTTGACCTTATCTTGGTATACAATATAAGATCTTAGTCTCTGCCTAGTTTCTGCCTTACTATTTTCTAGTTTACCCAGAAGGTTTTGTTAAATATCGAGTTATTATCCCAAAAGCTGGAGTCTTTGGCTTCATCAAACAGTACATTACTATATTCTGACTACCATGCCTTGCATATCTAATCTATTCCCCTCATTCACCATTCTATTTCTAAGCCAGTAACAAATAGTTTAAATGATTGCTACTTTATAATATAGCTTTAGATTTGATATGGCTAGGCTACTATTCCTTTGTATTTTTAAAATTAATTCTCTTGATAATTTTGACTTTTTGTTTTTCCAGATGATTTTTTTGCTAGCTCTATAAAATAAGTTTTGGTAGTTTGATTTGTATGGCACTGAATAAGCAAATTAATTTAGGTAGAATTGTGATTTTTATAATATTAGCTTGGCCTGCCCATGAGCAACTGATGTTTTTCCAATGATTCAGATCTGACCTTACTTCTGTGAGAAGTGTTTTGTAATTATGTTCATATAGTTCCTGGGGTTGTCTTGGCAGATAGATTCCCAAATATTTCATAGTGTCTAAAGTTACTTTAAATAGAATTCCTCTTTCTATCTCTCACTGCTAGGCTTTGTTAATAATACAGAGAAATGACTTACATGGTTTTATTTTTTTATATTTCAACTTTGCTAAAGTTATTAATTATTCCAAGTAATTTTTTTAGTTTATTCTCCAGGAATCTCTAAATATACCATCATATCAATGCAAAGAGTGATAGTTTTGTTTCCTCATTTGCTGTTGTAATTCTTTCAATTTTTTTTCTCTTCTCTTGTGGCTAAAGCTTACATTTCTAGTACAATATTGAATAACTGTAATGATAGTAGAAATCCTTGTTTCTCCACCAATCTTACTGGGAACACTTTTAGCTTTTACCTATTATATATAATGTTGCTGATGGTATTAGATAAATGCTACTTATCATTTTAAGGAAAAAGCCAATTTCTTCTTATGCTCTCTATGTTTTTAATAGGAATGGGTACTGTATGTTGTCAAAAGCTTTTTCTGCATCTGTTGAGATAATCATATGATTTTATTAGTTTTGTTATTTATATGGTGAATTATTCTGAGAGATTTCCTAGTATTGAACCAGCACAGCATTCCTGGTAAAAATCCCCCCCTGGTCATCAGATTGATGCTCTTGTAGAGTGTGATGGAGGGAGAAGTCCCCTTAGTGAAGGAGCCAAGATGAAAGACAAGTATAGTAAGAATAAGGGAATGATAGCATTAAAAGAATGGAAGCTTATGATCAGATTTCTCAGTATGAGGAAGGAGTCCATTGACTAAAAGCAGCTAAAGCATACTGTAGATACCATGAAACCACATCAGAATTTTTAGTGAAGAAACATAGCAGAGAAAGGTTATCATCCAAGCCTGTCTAGTGGCTTGGATGATAACATATCAAGCTTGAAGCTGGAAAGGATGAAGGCACTGTTGAAAATGTGCTCTGCAGAAGTGATGAATGTTGATGTGCATGATTTGGAGGAAAATAGAAAACATTTTACAAATATATAATTGAAATAAAAATCCAGATCATGAATACTATTTTTGTCCCTAAGAAAATTCATCTTTGTTCCCTTTAAGGTTACATTTCATTTGGGGACATTAATAATTTAAAATTTAAGTGATGATTATTTTCAGTCAAATATAGAAAAAAAATCAATTTGATTCTTAAGAACATGATTTTGTTTGTTATTTTACCACTCATCCATTAGCACTCATCACATTTTTGGTATCATACTGAAGATACATCTGATGTTACTATTTTTTTTTTTTTGCTTTTTGGAGGGGAATTGGGGTTAAGTAACTTGCCCAAGGTCACACAACTAGGTTTTTTGTTTTTGTGTGTTAAGTGTCTGAGGCCGGATCCAAATTCAGGTCCTTCTGACTTCAGGGTCGGCACTCTACTCACTGCGCCACCTAGCCACCCTGATGTTACTATTAATAGCCTTAACACCCACAGCCATAATATTGAGGTTCATGTTGTTCATTTTTATTTCTGATTGAAGTCTTATTTCTTTTAGGACCAAGGTAATTAATTTTAGCATTCTGAATCAGTAACATAGTCAATGAATAACCATTTGTTAAGTGTTTCCTATGTGTCAATGCTAAACATTGAGGATAATGAGAAAAGCAAACACAGCACCTACTCTCAAGGAGCTCACATTGCAATTTGGGAGCAACATGTAAACTGTTATATATGAACAAGATATAAACAAGGTAGACTGGAGCTAATCTCAGAAGGCACACACTGACATTAAGGGTGCCTGGGATAATAATAATTTGCATTTGTACAAATAGCACTTATTTGTAATATAATTAAATCCATAATCTTGTGATATTTCATTGTGCAAAAGAACAGAATGCAGAATGATAAATGGGGTGGTGATGTTGTATCTATATCGAAGGTCACTGGACATACAAAACCTTTAATTCCTGGGGGACAAGCTGTCCCCTTTTCCATTAAAAAAAAAAAAGAGTTTGTCTTGTTCTTTCTTACCACTGTTGCTACTTCCTCCTATAACCTCACCCCAGCCCCTTGCCTTGACTTATGACTGCCACCACCTCCCATAAGTCAGGATAATATACTTGCAGTTACAATTCTATTCTCATATAGTGTTATATGATAAAAAAAAAATACTAGACCTCTATTCTGAAAATCTAGGATCAGTCTCTCTTTTACCACTAATTTTGGGTATTTTGTCCAACTGACCTTTGTTTTCCCCATGTATAAAATCAAGGAGCTGGACTAGTCCCCTAAGGTCTTCTATCTATAACACTATAGATATAGATTTTTATTATACTTCTTGAGAAGGGGAAAGAGAGAGAGAGAGAGAGAGAGAGAGAGAGAGAGATCCACCTTTAAAGATATATTTTCCCTTCAATTTATCAGGAATTAACTACATTTACTAAGGCCATTCCATGGCCATGTATCTCATAACTAAAAACTGCATATTAATTAATAAGTCTGTCTTTGGGGGTGGAGCCAAGGTGGCAGAGTAGAAACATCACTTCCAAGGTGCTCTCCCCCCAGATTACCTCCAAACCATGTAAAAGGGGACTCTGAACAAATTCTGGGGCCCCAGCACCCACAGAACGGCACAGAGAAGCTAACCTCCTGCTGAGGACAGGCCAGCAGCCCTCCAGGAAGTGCCAGCACAGCACTCTGGGAGCCAACAGCTCAGTGCACTGGAAAGCCAAGCCCAGGTCTACGTGAGCTGAGGTTTTAGCCCCATTTCGGGCTAAAAATAGCACAGGATCTGGCAGCTTCTACACTGAGGGATGTAAGGGCATGGAATACGATATTCCAGAGGGCAAAAGAGCTGGGATTGAAGACAAGGGTCACCTACCCAGCAAAACTGAGTATTTTGTTTCAGGGGAAAATATGGTCATTCAGTGGAATAGAGGACTTTCAAGCATTCTTGAGGAAAAAAACAGAGCTAAATAGAAAATTTGACATCCAGACACAAGAAGCAAGAGATGCCTGAGAAGGTAATCAGGGAAAAGAAATAAAAGGAACTTATCAAAAGTTGACCTATTTACATTCCTACATGGAAAAACAATAACTGTGACTGATAAAACCTTTCTCAGTATGAAAATAATGGAAGAAGGGTATATGGACATATGAATACATATGTGAATGTGTGTATATATGTATACAGTTATACATGGATAGAGGCATAGGTTGAATTTGTTGGGAAGGAATAATACTTAAGGGGTGAAATTATGAGGTGAGAGAGGAAAGTGGCAAGAGGAGATGGGGAGAGACAGGGTAGGGTAAACTATCTCATGTAGAAGAAGCAAGGGGAAGTGGCCACAGGGGAGAGGAAGAACAGGAAGGCAAAAAGGCAAAACCATATTGTCATTAAATTTGGCTCAGGGAGAGAATGAAATACATACTAAATGGGATATCCCAACCTGTAGCAGAGTAGGGGGAAGGGGGATGAGAGGGGGGAGGATGGAGGGGAGAGGGGAGGTTGGAAGTACCCACCTTTGAAGAGGAACAGGATCAAAGTAGGGAATGGACCAGGTGGGGGGTGGGATGGGTGGGACGGAATTATAAGCAGTCTTTTACAATATATCTACTATGGTAATGTTTTGCATAGCTATACATGTACAACACATACTGAATTACTGATCTTCCCAGAGGGAATGGGTGACAAGAGAGGAAGGGAATGGATGTGAAATTCAAGGTCTTAAAATTATATGTTTCAAATATATACAAATACTATTATTAATACTATTTTGCATGTAATTGGGAGATAAGATGTGCAGGCATTGGGGCACAGAGATCCACCTTGCTCTAATGGAAAAGTCAAAGGGGGTATGGGAGAAGATATGGGAGAGAGCAGATTGGATGAGGGGATATCCTGTGGGACTGCTATTCTGGGATGGCGGGTAGGGGGAAAATGGGGAAAAAATTGTAACTCAAAATCTGGTGGAAATGAATGATGTAAAACAGAAGTTAATAAAGCATTTGTTGAAAAGGAAAAAAATAAAATAAGTCTGTCTTTAATGCTAACATAAATTTGTTTTTAAGTATGTAAACAAAAATAGAAAATAGAACCTTGTCCTGATTATCCCTTGTGCCATTTAATGAGTGTTTCCCTCTTAATTATTCTCCCTGTCATTCAAACTAGGAAGAATGTGTTGAGGTTATTTAGGAGTTACTCTTGAAGAGGAAGAGTGGCAACATTCATTGTATGCCTGAAAGATACCTACCTGCAGAAAGTCTTACAAAGGGAATCAGACTTTCATATGCACACACACAAGATAACAAAATCACAGAATTTGAGAATTTGAAGAGATCTCTGTGGCCAATCCAACACATACACAAAAAGAATCCCCCATACAAAATACCTCACAAGTGGTCATCAAGTCAATGAGGGGAAACCCACAGCTTCTTAAGGCAGACCATTTCACTTTCAGACATCTTCATTTCTTACCATTTTTCCTGATCATTTCTCTCTTCCCTACTTGTGCCCATTCTTTTTGGTTCTTCGTTCTGGAGCAAAAAATAGAACAAATCTAATCATTCCTTCAGATGATATCCCTTCAAATACTTGATTATACTTTCATGTGTCTGCTAAATCTTCTTTTCTCCAGCCTAAATATCACCAGTTCTTTCACCAGATATTCATATGTCTTGGACTTGAAAAAAAGTTACTAACCTGGTTACCTTCCTCTGGATATTTTGTACATAGAGGGCTTTAAAAAAGTTTTATATAGTTTATAAATATATAAGCACTTCATAAATATAAGTTATGATGATGATTTGCCTAACTATATGTGTCCTATTCATTCCCTTTTTCTACTATTCTGAAGGCAGTGTCTTTTAGAATGTTCAAAACAGCTGTGGGCAGTTTCCCCACTTATACTCCCTATGTTATAAATTCACCCTAAACATTCTTCTTAGATTAAAGGTCAATTCTTCTGTGTCTAGCTTCATCACCATAGCAAATGTCTGTATTTTTTTGTTGGTCATTATGTAGATCTAAATTATGTAAAAAGTCAGTGTTATTTGTGGGACAGAATCTCTATCTGGGAAAGAGAAGAGAGGGGAAGATAACACTGGTGACTGTAGAACCTCAGTGAATAACCACTTAACCTGTGTCCATTCCAGAACAAACCAGGTGTATGACTTCCATTCCCAATTGCTATAGTTTCCTCTAGAGCAACTATACAGGATGGTCCAGAGCACACAGTAAAACTGAGATTTTTATTGGGTATCATTCAAGACTGATAGTCTATGTGATTTTACAACACTACATATAACAGAAAAGATCAAGGACACCAGGAGACTATATTTTAGAAATCTGTTGGAATAATTCACTTCAGAAAAGCTAAAAAATAATAATAATAAAAAACAGCACTGACTCTGTGCTGCAGGAGGAAAAATTCTATACCACTCCATCAAGAACACATAACAAATAGTTCTGACCCTATGAGAAAATAGGCATCTGAAGTGTTGGCCAAGGAAATAATCTAAGGTGATCCTTAATCTTGATACAAATGGAAACTCTGACTTTTCTTTTTTACCAGAAGGTAAGAAAGAAAAGTCATTCAATACAGATATCATGATGTTTAGCTAGGCACATCTGTGCACGGTTCAGAAAATCAAACCTATTGCAATTCACTACACAATAGTCTATTCCCTCAGGGTTGTAATGTACCATATACTTTTATTCCATATCCATTAAAAAAAACAAAAACATAAGACAGCAGTGAAGATAAGGTGAGGAGAGAAATAAATAACTGCAAAAATGTCACTGACATATGAACATTTTCTCTCCCACTTCTCTACCCCCACTCATAGCCTTTCATGGGCACAATGGTTCTTTCAAATCAACATTGAAATCAGAAAGAAGTGATTAATCTTATTTTCAGTTGTTGCTATGGTCCTAAGCTTGTTCAGGAGTTTGTTTTGTGTTCTGCCTTCAGAGTTCATTAATTGCCTTTTTTCTTGACACCGAAACTCTGTTTTTCTAGTTTTCACTGAAATTCCTGTAAAGGAATTCACTGAAATACAAATACTTGAATCTTACTTTTGTAAGCCAAGACTGGCACCTACTGGTAAACCTTATTCATTTCATAATTGGAATAAAATGTTCTCAATTTAAAATGGAATAAACTCAAATGAATGTATCTCTTTTTGAGAGCTACTATAACATTACACTGCTTCCTTATTATTAATATTCAAAGGAAAGCTTCTATTTATGTATTCTTGATATAAATTCTACAACTAAACTCCAAATACTGGCAAAGGTTCATAGAAGGGAAGAACAATTAATATATTCTTGCATTAACATGATATTTGCACTTTCACTGTTAAGCTAATCATGTTCAGTTTAAGATGTCCTTTCTTGATTAAGGCTAGCAGAAGACATGCCTAAATGTAAATATGGCAAAGTTCCACAAATCTGTATTAATTTAACAAATCACATATCTCACAGAAAGAACTCAGTCAACACATTTATTTGCTGACAAATATAATCAATGTCTCATGTTCTGTGTTTGCTCTTCAAAAGAGGGTGAGTTACTAAATGATGTTGGAAAGTGAAGCTTCCAAAATTGTTATAATTACTTCAAGGCAGAAGCTTTCCTCCTAAGAGAATGTAGATCAATATTTTTAAAGGATATTATGACTTTGTAGTCATCATTATCATTATGATTGTAGTAGTAGCAATAGTAGTAGTTGTGGTGGTGGTAGTAATAGTAGTAGTAGCTGTTGTAGTAGCAGCAGCAGTAGTAGTAGTAGTAGGAATAACAGTTTGTAGTAACTGAGCAGTAGCTGTAGAAGTAGTAGTAGTTGTAGTGGTAGAAGTAGTAGCTGTAGTAGTAGTAGTAGAAATAGTAATCTTCATATTAGTTTTACGTAAATTTGATACCAGGAATTCACATTACTGGGAGGCTACAGGTATTAAGAAGTGACAACAAACCAAGCTAAATATGATTCTAAACACTGGGAAAACTATGTAAAACAGCTTCAGTACTAAGATGACTGACTGTTCTTTTATATTTCTCAAATTCTTGATTTGTCTCACCTCTTCTAGGGAATCACATGATACATTTATTTTATCACTATGGGTTTCTGTTAGATGGAACAGCTCTAAAAATAAATCCTCCCATGTTATTAGTTTTATCAAACAGCAGAATTGCTGGTCTAGTTGCTAAAATCTTAGAATTGGGTTTTAAAACTACATTATGTGGTACATCATTTCAAAATATTCTAAAATTTATCTTTACAATCATTATAATTCATTCTTTATACAGTGGAATGAATTAATTTATGTTTTAATAGTTATAATCTTATGCACAGACTGTCTATACCTGGAATGCTCTCCCACTCTATCCCCCACCTCTTTAGAATCTCTAGTTCTATTCAAGGCTCAGTTCAATTACCACTTCTTACACAAGCCCTTTTTTGTTTTATTTCCCTCTTCTAAGTGTTATGTTCTGTCCCGTTCCAAAATCACTTTGAATGTTTATTTTGTATGTATGTGATATGTACTTTTTTGTGTATATGTTGTTTTTCATACAGTGGAATGCAAAATATTACAGAGGATGGTTTGTTTTCCTGTTTTGTGTTTGTAACCCCAATACTTATAAGAGTAGGCAATTACCAAACGTGTGCTGAATTGAATTCTGAACTTAAGTCCTATCCTGATGTTTTATCATACTGCGGAGATAACTCCTGAATTTCCAAAGTGAAACATGGGTTCCAGTATGTGCTCCCAGACTAGACAGGGTTTGAGTGTGAACTTGGTGAATGAGTATACATAGGTCATCCTAGAATCAGTCAAGCTCTTTTTACAGAAGATGATCACCAGAATTACAGCAAACTTGTAAATATTTAAGGCATAGCACATCTCAATGTACTAAAGTAAACTAATCAAAGTATATACTACAGTATATACTAAAAAAATCTTTCAGGGGGCGGCTAGGTGGCGCAGTGAATAGAGCGCCGGCCCTGGAATCAGAAGGACCTGAGTTCGGAGCCGGCCTCAGACACTTAATCCACACAAACAAAAAAAACCTAGCCGTGTAACCTTGGGCAAGTTACTTAACCCCAACTGCCCTAAAGGGGCAGCTAGGTGGCGCAGTGAGTAAGAGTGCCGGCCTCGGAGTTGGGATGACCCGAGATCAGATCCGGCCTCAGAAAATGAGCACCCATGCATAAATAATGACTAGCCGTGTAACCTTGAGCAAGTTACTTAACCCCAATTGCTTTAAAAAAAAAAAATCTTTCAGATGAATATTCTCTTCTTCCATTGGTGTCCATACATTATGTGCACATTCCTTCAAATAGATTTTCCTACATTATGTACTTGTGATCATTTGTAGTAGGAATCTTAATTTTCTGACTTGCCACAACAAGATAATTTTACCAAACAAACAGACCTGCATGCAATTTAATGAAATTGTTACTGCCCTGGTAACCTTGTCCTAGCATATTATAAGAGAAAGGCATGTTAGAGCACTGTCCCTAGAGTCAGGAGGACCTGGGTTGAAATCTGATCTCAGTCATTTGAAACTTAACTAGCTGTGTGATCTTGAGCAAGTCACTTAACCCCAATTGCCTTGCCTTCCCCCCTCCAAAAAAATAAAAGAGAAAGGAATGGATCAAAGGTGGATATTATGACTTTTGATAGGGGTAGATTATTTTTATGTGACAGATATTAAAAGGTATTACCTTGCATATATTCTCAACATGATGCTTAGTTCTCATAAATGTCTAAGTAGAGGAAAAAACATCATCCCAAGTGCTTGGGTGAATGATTTGGCTTGTCAATCCAGGATACTACATATTTGCTTTAGTTCATTCATTTTATACACACACACACACACACACACACACACACACATACATTTAGATCTAGATATGTATAGACATGTATTCTATGATTGCATGTACATGCATGTCTTTATATACATGTGAGTATATATTATATATGTATATATATATTCATTCATATGTGGGTATATATACCCATATGTGTGTATATGTGTGTGTGTGCACACATATATGAGTAGCTAGCAGGTGCAATAGATAGAGGACCAGGTCTGAAAATAGGAAGACCTGCTTCAAATCTGACCTTAGACACTTACTTGCTGTGTGACCCTGGGAAAGTCAGTTAACCCCATTTGCCTCAGTTTTATAATCTGTAAAATGATCTGGAGAAGGAAATGGAAAACCACTCTATTATTTTTGCCAAAAAAGAAATGCCAGATGATAGCGCAAAAAAGTGGACATGACTGAAACAACTGAACAAAAGCAAAAAAAAAAAATAGTTGTGTGGATATATATATGTGTGTATACATATACACATATATAAACAAAAATACATGCATTTGTTCACATATGCCTCACATATATACCTACATGGATATGTGTATATATGCATATGCATGTATGTGTCTGCACATATACACATATAGGGCATGGCTATTAATAGAGTAATTTACAGATTGCATTATTAAACATAATGTAACCCACTCAAATGCATAAATCCAGTGTTGTAACAATGCATGTTAAAATATTCATAAATTGATATGCCACATGAAGGCTTGGAATACAATTCTAAAGAGTCAATTCTAATATTCCAGCAAAGGGATTATCAATTCTACTATTTTATAAAACTAAAACAAGGTAGCTTTTATTTGTAGAGCTGTTCCATTCAGAGGAAACATACAGAGATAATATAAAGGTATTATTTCCTCTCTAGAAGAGCTAAAGAAAATTGAGAATTTGCAAAATAGTTCTATTTTGCCAAGTTGAACAAATAGCAGAATATCTCACCTCCTGAGCAGACTATACTTATTATAATCAGGACTCTTTAGCATTTCCTGTAATTACTTTTTCTGCTACCCTAGGAACATCACCTTACCTCTCAGAGTCTAAGTTTCCTAATCTCTAAAACAGAGACAATGTCTGCCTTGGTTGGTTGAAGTTCAAATGAGTAAATTATTAATTGAAAGCCTGAAGATATCTCTAAGAGGTCCCTGGTACACACCCTCATTTTATAGATGTCTAGATTGTAATTACCATCAAGGCAGAGAGTACTCACATTTATCTTTTCATGTCCAGTCATCAGTCAATAAATATTTACTAATGGCCTACTATGTGCTAGATGTTGTACTAAGGGCTGGTAATACAAACATTAAAAAAGAAATATTGTCTCTGCCACCAAAGAGTTTACAATACAATATGGGAAGACAATATAGAAAAAGAAGCTGAAAAGTTGTTGAAATAGTGGCGGGGAGTGGGAAGCTACCAAATGTTGGTCATAGAGGAAAAACAGAGAAGTCCCAGAGTAGTGCAGCCCTTTGAAAAATGAGGGGATGTCCTCAATGCCAAGCAAAATGTCTAGCTGTAGGGCTGGGGAATCTGTGGCCTAGAGTCTAGGTTCTCAAGTGAGGCCCTTTGACTGAATCCAAACTTCACAGAACTCTGTGAAATTTGGATTCAGTCAAAGGGCTACACCTGAGGATCTAGAAGGCCAAAGGTGGCCCTGAGGCCACAGCTTCCCCACTTTTGGCCCTAACACATAGTGTATCCTTAATATGCTTATTTTATTTTAAATCCTTTATTTTAAATCCTAATGAAACTACATCTCAGAAGGGTTAAGGGACTAATCACACAGATGATAAATAATGGAGTCAGAATTTGAACCCAGGTACAAAGTATCATTAATTTAGAACTAAAGGGACCCTGAGGAAAACTGAGGTTTATAAAGCTTGTCACTTGCCCCAAATCATAAAGGTAGCCAAAGTGAAAGTCAGAATTTGAAAACAAGGAACTGTAGCTCTGAACAAATACATTATCCATTGAACCACAGTCTTCCAATGCATTGACAACTCTTTGCAAGGCTTTGTACTTATAATGTGATCCTGATTCACTTATGAAACCATGACTAAGGGCTATTAAACAGTGATACAGTTACATTTTTAAGAGTTGGAAGATAATTGAGAAACCATTTATGCTAACTATATCTTTAACAGATGAAAATATTTTGAATGAGAAAGATTAAATATTTTTTCTGAAGTAGCAGAATTAAATGGCTTAGTTTGCATTAACTATACTTGTCCTTTCCCCCCAAGCCAATCCTATCTCTCCTATATCCCTCATTTTCTTTTATCTTTCCCTTTTGAGGTGTCCTATGGAACCTCTAGCCTATTGCTCACAAGTCACCCTTGATCTCTGTTTCTTAATCTCCTTCTATCTCCTTTAGTCACGAAAGATTGACTCCCCCAAGAAGACAGGGTATCCATGGCCACTGTCTCCAATATTGTATATAGATTTTCTCATCAACCTTCACATATGCTCTAAATACACACACACACACACACACACACACACACACACACACACACACACACACACACATTGTGTTATGGGAAAGAATAGACACATTTCTGACTGCTCATTGCCATTTTCCCACTTCCTATGGTTTAATTCAATTCAATTCAATAAGTATTTATAAAAGTGTAAGAAGATTAGAATGGTAAAAGTGGACTACCCTTTCTCCACGTCTCTCACACATGGAGGGTCATACTCTTAACCTCCTCATCACTTACAAGTGTTTTACCTCTACAAACCATGTCTGAACTTCATATATCTGACTACACTTTAGTCTTTCCATTTCTCCTTGTGCCTATACTTCTAGCCCCAGTCACCAAAGGCCATTAGTATGAAACTCTCTTCTCATTTGTGGGAATGAATATCCTTCCCTGTGTGAGGGGTGGGATAAAGTTGCCAAGAGTAAATGAACTCCAGCCTTCTTCAGTCCTCCTAAGGATATTTCAAACTTTAAGTCTTCTTCAAGTGTCTAATCATTTTAGGTGTTTCTGGATTTAAGTCTCAAAACCGAAGGTGGAAGAGGCCAACCCCACTTCAGTTTCTTGAACTTCCTCTCTGTGGAGATCCAGAACTCTCTCTTGGGTCAGCTGAATTATCTTGTTCCTAGTGAGAGATCTCCTTTACTTTGTATTTTCCAATGTATCTTCCCCTATGTATACCTTATCTTATTTCAGTTTTCTACCAATTTGGATAAAAGACTTTCTTTTGTATTCACTATGTATGTTCATTGGGAAATTGGTATTTGGTGAGAAAGAAGTCAAGTCTTGGGTATAGAGCTTAGAGTCCTTCTGTCCATCAATAACTGGAAACAATGATCAGAGAAGAGGCTAGAGATGTCTATTCTGCCTCCCTTTAAGCCAAATAGCTACATACTATCCCATGCTTTGTGGTTGGGGTAAACAAAGACATGTGTATGTATATCAGTAAGAAATATAAATAAAACATATCTTATTTGTGGATTAAACTTTGTTTCCTAACATCTAAAAATACTGTTAACAAATGGTCAAATGAGACTGATAAAACTACTCATTAATGTGGCCTTCCCATAACCTATCTTGAATGATATGTTTTTCTCTGAATATAATAGATTAAAAATATGTCTGTACATTCACACAAACTGCCTTGATGGCATATAACAAAATGTATAGCAGATGGAATTGGAAACAGAAAACCCAACTTTGAGTTTTAACTCTGTCATTTAGCTGCTATGAGCACTTAGTGAAATCATTTAATGTTGCCTAATGCTATCTTTCACACCTATGGGGAGAACAAGTTTTCCCTTTCCTATTTGACAAAGTTTTAAGGAATAAAAGAGATCTTACATATGAAAATACCTATGAAACATAAGATATAATTATAGTAATAATAATAACAGTTAATATTTATAATTGTCTTACTATGTGCTGGGCACTGTGGTAAGGACTTTATAAATATGACTACATTAGATCCTCACCATAATCCTAGGACGAAGGTACTATTACTATCTCCATTTCATAGATGAAGAACCTGAGGTAGAGTTTAAGTGACTTGCCCAGAATCACACAGCTAGTAAATGTCTGAGGCCAGATTTTAATTCGAGTCTTCCTGAATCCAGGTCCAATACTTTACTCACCATGCCATCTAACTACTCCTAGAGAAATATAAAATTTATTATTTTTATTGTTATTATTATTATCATAAGCATCCCTATTGTTATAATAATCATAATTACCATTATTAAGAAAAGTTTCCTTGGTTGAATTTCATAACCAAAAACTTGTTGGATTTAGTATCACTTTTTTGTTAATTGCTTTGTCTTTGTCTAGAACTACTCAGGAATTAAAAAGACTTCATTTTTAAGCAGGTCACTTTATTATGATGTAATTTCTTCAATGGATCATTGTAATCAAGGACATATATACATTACAGGTTTGGTGTATTTTAACTATAATGATAATACTAGCTGGAATTTATATAACACTTGAATATTTTTAAAGATCTTTACATATATTATCTCATTTGATTCACAGGACAATTCTGTTAATGATGTGTTCCATGCATTCTTCAAAGATGAAGAAACAAGTTCAGACAACTCAAGTAACTTGACCATGATTACACAAGTGATAGCTTTTATTGAACAAAAAGTTCGATAAGTCTTTTCTAAATGAATATGTATGCTCTCAAGTTCAGAATACTTAATCCAAAGCCTACTTGGGGTCATTGACAAAATTTAAACTCAGATGAGGTTTCAGTTTAAAGTTGATGGTAGAAATAACACTAGAAGCAGTAGTTAATTTCTTAAATTTATAATAAGTACTTAACTTTTAAATAATACTTTGTTTTACTAAATTGCTTCTAAAATATTTTAACATTTTTTTAAATTCTGAGGTTTAAATTTTCTCCTTCATGGGGCGGCTAGGTGGCGCAGTGAGTAGAGCGCCGGCCCTGGAGTCAGAAGGACCTGAGTTCGGATTCGGCCTCAGACACTTAACGCACACACAAACAAAAAAACACCTAGCCGTGTAACCTTGGGCAAGTTACTTAACCCCAATTGCCCTCCAAAAACAAAACAAAAAAACAAAAAAAAAAAATTTTCTCCTTCAACTTTTTCCCTCCCTCCTTCTATCTCTCCTTCTCCTTTCCGTGACATGGTAAGCAATTTGGTCTAGGTTATATAAGTGTAATCATGCAACACATTATTGCCATATTAGGTATGCTATGGAAGAAAACACAGACCACACACACACACACACACACACACACACACACACAGAATAAAGTAAAAAATAATACATCTGTTTGTGTTTAGACTCCATAAATTCTTTATTTTGAAGTGGATAGCATTATTTTTATCATAAATCCTTTAAAACTGTTTTGATCATTGCATTGCTAAGAATAGCTTAGTCAATCATAGTTGATCATTATATAATACTGACGATATTATTTATAATATTCTCCTGGTCCTAGTCACTTCACTCTGCATCAGTTCATAGAAGTCTTTTCAAGGTTATGTACTCATCATTTCTTATAGTATAAAATTATTTCATTACAATAATATAACACAATCTGTTCAGCCAATTAATGGACATTTCCTGAAATTCCAATTCTTTGTCACAAAAAAAACCTGCTATAAATATTTCCATGTAAATAGGTACTTTACTCTTTATTTTTTCTGGGGTGAGGGGGTGTGGGAGATAGATACAGGTCAAAGGTTATATATGATTTTATAGCCATTTGGCCATAGTTCCAAATTATTCATCAAAATGGTTAGATCAGTTAATAACATCACATTAGTACGTGAGCCCAATTTCTTTCAACTCCTCCAACATTTATCATTTTCCTTTTCTGTCACATTAACCAATCTGAAAGCTGTGAAGTGGTACTTCAGAGTTATTTTAATTTACATGTCCTTATTCAATAGTCATTTAGAAATTTTTTTGAATATGACTATAGATAGCTTTTATTTCTTTATCTGAAAACTACCTGTTCACATCCATGGACCATTTGTCAATTGGGAAATGACTTGAAGTATTATATATTTGATTCAATTCTCTATATATTTTAGAAGAGACCTTTATCAGATATCTTTATTTAGTATTTCCCAGCTTTCTACTCTCCTTCTAATTTTGACTACTTTGGTTTTGTTTGTGCAAAATCTTTTAAAATTTAATATAATCAATATTATCATTTTACATCTCATAATATTCTCTGTCTCTTGTTTTCTCTTAAATTCTTACCTCATCCATAAATCTCACAGGTAAACTATTCCATAATTCCCTAATTTGCCCATGGTATCATCATTTATGTCTAAATCATGTACCAAATTTGATTTTATCTTGATGTATAATGTAAAATGTTGGTCTAAATCTAGTTTTTGCCCAACTGTTTTCCAGTTTCTCAGAAGTTTTTTTTGGTCAAATATATTTTCCCAAAAGCTTGTATCTTTGGATTTATAAAATACTAAATTACTATAGTCATTTGCTACTGTGTTTTGTATGTATAATCTATTCCACTGATCCATCAATTTATTTCTTAGCCAGTACCAGATAGCTTTGATGATTATTGCATTATAATGCAGCTTGAAATCTGATGTGGCTAGCCCTTCTTCCCTCATATTTTTTTTTGTTAATCCTCTTCATATTCTTGATGTTTTATTCTTTCAAATAAATTTTGTTTTTACCTTTTTCTAGCTCTATAAAATATTTTTGGTAGTTTGAATGGTATGGCAGTGAATAATGTAATATAGGTAGAATTATAATTTTTATTACATTGGCTCAGGCTACACATGAGTAATTAATATTTTTCCAAATGTTTAAATCCAGCTTTATTTCTGTGACAATAGTTTTTAATTGTGTTCCCATAGTTCCTAGATTTGTTTTGGCAGGCAGACTTCCAAATATTTTATATTCTCAACCATTATTTCAAAAGGAAATGCTTTTTTGTCTCTTGCTGCTCAACTTTATTGGTAACATATAGAAATGCTTGTGGTTTATATGGGTTTACTTTATATCCTGTAACTTTGGTAAAGATGTTAATTATTTCAAGTAGTTTTTTGGTTGATTCTTCAGGATTCTCAAAGTATACCATTATGTCATCTGCAAAGAGTGATAGCATTGTTTCCTCATTGCTTACACTAATTCCTTCCATTTCTTTTTCTTCTCTTTATTGCTAAAGCTAACATTGCTAGTATGATATTGAAGAACAATGGCGATGATGGACATCCTTGTTTCACCCCTGGTCTTACTGGGAAAGCTTCTTCCGGTCTCTCTCCTAACAAGATTTATTTCTTTTAACACCTGCCCCAATCTGCCCTCCCTTCTATAAGTCCTCCCTTGTCTCATGCCCCTGCCCTCCTACTTTGCTATAGAATAAGATAGATTTCTGTATCCAAGTGTGCTATTCCCTCTTTGATCCAATTCTGATGAGAGTGAAGTTCAAGTATTGCCTGTCACTCCTCTCCATTTTCCCCTCTACTGTAATAGCTCTTTTACCACCCTTTCATATGAGATAATTTACCATATTCTATCTCTCCCTTCCCCATATTCCCATTATACTCCTCTTTCTCACTCTTTAATTTTGTTTTTGTCTTTTTGGGTTTTTGTTGTTGTTGTTGCTGTTGGGAGTTTCTTTGTTTGTTTTTTGGATATCATCCCAACATAATCAACTCATACCTGTTCCTTCTTTCTATAAAATCTATAATCTTTCTAATTGCCTTAAGAATAAAGTACTTAATAGTTAAAAATTAACATATAGGAATGTATACAATAGAATCTTTTTGACCTCTTGTTTTCTATTTCCAGTTTACTTTTTATGCTCTTCTTCAATCTTATATTTTAAAAAAATCAAATTTTCTCTTCAGCTCTGGTCTTTTCTTCGGAAATGCTTAAAAGTCCTCCATTTTATTAAATATCCATTTTTACTGTAAAGGATTGCTGGGTAATTGGTTTGGGGTGTTAATTCTAACTCCTTTGTCTTCCAGAATATCAAATTCCAAGCCCTCCAAACTTTTAATGTAGAAGCTGGTAAATCTTTTGTAATCCTAATTGTGACTCCATAATATATAAATTGGTTTTTTTCTAGTTGTTTGCAGCATTTTCTCTTTGAACTCAGAATTGTGAGATTTGACTATAATGTTTCTGGGAGTTTTCATTTTAGGATTTCTTTCAGAAGGTGATGAGTGAATTCTTTAAGTTTCTATTTTGTTATCTGGTTCTAGGATTTAAGGACAGTTTTCTATGACAATTCCTTGTAAGATGATGCTTACATTCTTTTTTTATCATGGCTTTCAGGTAGCTCACTAATTCTTAGATTATCTCTCCTCAATCAATTTTCCAGATCATTTTTTCAATTTTTCACATTTAGTTCAATTTTATTTCTTACCATTTTCTTCTACTTGCCCATTCTAATTTTCAAAGAATAGTTTTCTTCAGTGAGTTTTTTTACCTCTTTTTCCATTTGGCAAATTCTACTTTTTTTATCCTTAATCGTATTTTATTTTAATGCAATTATGTGCAAAGTTAGTTTTTGATATTTACTTTTGTAAAATTTTGAATTTGAAAATTTTCTCCCTCCATCTCTTACCTCCCCCTCCTTCCCCAAGACAGCAAGTGATCTGATATAGGTTACACATGTACAGTCACATTAAACATCTTTCCACATTAGTCATGTTGTGAAAGAAGAATTAGAATAAAAGGGGGGGAAACAAGGAAAAAAAGGGGAAATAGTATGCCTTTATTTGCACTCAGACACCATAGTTCTTTCTCTGAATGATGTTAGCAGTCTCCATCATCAGTCTTTTGGAATTGTCTTGGATCATTGTATTGCTGAGAAGAGCTAAGTCTATCATAGTTAAGCATTGCACAATTTTGCTGTTGCTGTGTAAAATTTTCTCATATTTCTGCTCATTTTACTCAGCATCACTTCATATAAGTATTTCCATGGTTTTCTGAAGTCTGCCACTCATTATTTCTTATAGCACAATAGTATTCCACTACATTCATGTATGACAACTTGTTCAGCTATTCCACAATTGATGGGTATCCCCTCAATTTCCAATTATTTGCCACCACAAAAAGAGCTGCTATAAATATTTTTATACATGTGGGTCTTTTTTTCTTTTTTTATGATCTCTTTTGTATACAGATCTAGTAGTGACATTGTTGAATCAAAGTGTATGTACAGATGATAGATAATAGAGATATAGACAGAAAAAGACAAGTTAGAATATATAGACAAACAGGTAGATAGATAGAAAAGACAAACAGATGACATAGAAAAAAGAGAGACATACATGCAGAGAGACAAATGAGCAGATAGATATATAGGGAGCAAGACAGACATTTACTTATAACTTTAAATATTGCATATGTATGTATGTATGCATACATATACATATATGTATGTGTGTATTAGCACCCCATGTTAATTACAATATGTAAGTGCTCTTTTTGAATTAATCATGCCAGTTGCTTGGCAATTGATAAATAGTAAATCTATAGACAGACAGAAAAACATGATAGATATTTAAACAGAAAAACAGAATGTAAATAGATTATATATGTGTGCATGTGTGTGTGTGTGTTTATTACTACCCCATGTTAATGACAATATGTAAGTGCTCTTTTAATGTTCATTGGAGTTGAATCAATCATAATAGTTGCTTTACAATTAATAAATAGTAAATCTACACACAGAAAAATATGATATATATTTAGACAGTCAGAAAAATAGAATGTAAAGATGTTTTATATAGAGAGAATATATATATAAATATATATAAATAGAATGTAGATAAAGATGTTATATATATATAACATCTTTATCTACATTCTGTTTTTCTGACTGTATATATATATATATGTGTGTATATATATATATATACACACACACATACAGAGAGAGAAAGAGAAAGAATGAGAGCGAGAGAGAAAGAGAGAGAAGAAAAAGGGAGAGGAGTTTTTCTCTATGCCATCTATTGCAAAGCAATCTCAAAGCAGAAATTTATGCATTCAAGATTTTCTTGTTCTCAAGGAACCTTAAATGTATTAGTGGAAGAGAACAAAGAAAAGGAATTTAAAAATAGGATTGGAAGAGAGAGATCCAATAGAGATGATTTAGAAGACCTGGATCAGGGTGAAATAAATCTAAAGCTTACTTTTGAGTTCCTAAGGTGGTTCCAGAGGTTCAGAACAATTTTCTGGTAATGACCTGAGAAGAGAAGTACATGAGAAGATGGCTAGTCACTTGATTGCCCAGTGGCTTCACTTTTCAGTATAGTCGAGAGGTTGGAATAGATGGTTCCAAAATTACCTCCCATTTCTAAATATACAGTCCTTTGTAAATGTTTGTTAGTATTGTTGATAATTTATTATTTACACAACATAGTATAGATGCTGGACTACAGTTCAGTAAAGACCTGGGTAAGATGCTCTTTCACATGCTTTCTACCTATGTGACCCTGAGGATGTCACTTAACCTCACTAGGATTCAGTTACTTCACCTGTAAAAAGTGTAAATTAGATTCAGTGGTTTGTAAAGTCCCTTCTGTCCCTAAAGCTATGGTCTCATAATCCTTAATCAAATGAGAAAATATTCATAAAGTGAATAATGGGGCTTTGGCACACAGTGGGCACTATATAAATGCCTAGTACCTTCTGTTCTCCCTGACTCTCCCCCTTGCTTGCCTCACAGTGTTATAGAGTAAAAATGTAATAATATATTGTAAAGTTTTTAAAAAGAACAAATATATACAACCTGTGTCTCTGATAAAGGACTCATTTCTAAAATTTATAGAGAATTGAGCCAAATCTATATGAATACAAGTCATTCCCCAATTGAGAAATGGTCAAAGGATATGAATAGGAAGTTTTCAGAGAAAGAAATTAAAGATATCTATAAGCATATGAAGAAATGCTCTAAATCACTATTAATTAGAGAAATGCAAATCAAAACAACTCTGAGATACCACATCTCTCCAGTCAGATTGGCTAAGATGACAAAACAAGAAAGTGACAAATGCTGGAGAGGATGTGGACAAATTGGAACACTAATACATTGCTGGTGGAGTTGTGAACTTATCCAACCATTCTGGAGAGCAATCTGGAATTATGCCCAAAGGATTATAAATAATTTCATACCCTTTGACCCAGCCATACCACTCCTAGGGTTATATCCCAAAGAGATCATAGTAGTGGGAGGAAGAACCATATGTACAAAAATATTTTTAGCAGCCCTTTTTGTGGTTGCAAAGAATTGGAAACTAAAGGGGTGCCCATCAATTTGGGAATGGCTAAACAAGTTGTGGTATATGAATGTAATGGAATTTTATTGTGCTATAAGAAACGAGGAGGTGACGGATTTCATAATTACCTGGAGAGACTTATACAAACTGATGCTGAGCGAGAAGAGTAGAATCAGAAGAAATTTGTATACAATCACAGACATACCATATCTGTAACGACCAACTATGACAGACTGGACTCTTTTCAGCAATGCAGTGATATAAGTTAATCCCGAATGACTCAAGAAAGTGAGAAATGTGCCATCCAGAGATATAACTAGAAAGAACTGAGCCTGAATCCTGATGGAAGCAAACTAAATGATCTTGTTCTTCTCATTGTTTGGTTGTACTTCTTCCTTACCATCTTTCATCCCACCTAGTACAATATGCCTTTGTAATTGGAATAATGTTTAATATGAATGCATTTGCAGACCCTATACTGTACTATATGATGTCATGAGGGGAGGGGGGAGGGAAGTAAAGGAAATTTGAAAATCAAGGAACTATGGAATTGAATCTTGTCAACTGAAACTAAACTAATAAATTAATTAAAAAAAAAAGAACAAATATAATAGAAATAAAAGGTATTATAATTTTAAATCAACTATTATATGTAAAGATAGAAAGATCCTTAATGAGTTACATATAGATGAATTTCAAATAAAGAAGGAGGTGAGAATGGGAACATAATATCTTGGACTTAGAACAAGGAACAAAATGGTACAGATGAACTCTGGTGATCTGCCCCAGTGGAATGGCAGTATACTAGTATGAGTAGGATCATATGGAGGAACCAGAACATAGAGGGCTACATGGTACTGCATTTCAAGGAAAACAGCAAAGAATTCTGATTCAGCGATCCTGGCTTCAAGGCTTGGATCTTCTACTCATGTCTATGAGATGTTGGGTCATTTAATCCCAAGGAGTCTCAGTTTCCTCATCTATGAAAAAGGCCAGGTTGGACTACCCTCTAAGGTCCCTTCTAGCTCTAAATTTATATTCTGAGAACACAGGTTGTTGTGACGTATAAATGGGACAGGACAGTCCCTGGGGCAGTGGCAATCATTAGACGCACAAAATTGCATATATAAGACCCATATACCTTATCATAAAAGTAATAAAGAAGTATTTGGCCATTCTAGATAAATTTTACCTATCTCAACATTTGAATTCAGGTAGTCCTTTTCAGAGCAGGGCAATATATTTGAAAGAGCAATGGCCCTAAGTCAGAAGGTCTAGTTTCAACTACAAGAGTTATATTTATCATCTTGTGAACTTGTGAAAGCCATTTAGCTTCTTAGCATCTCAAATCCCCCATGTATTAATTAGATTATGCTAATTGTGCAAAATACATAGAGTTTTGAGTTTGGAATTAGTTCATATGTGTAATGTGTTTCATAATCTTATGACCACATATAGATATGATTTATCATTCATTGCTCAAAGTGGTTCTGTACTATTTGTATTAAAAAATGATTGAGTTTTTGACATCCTAGGGTTAACAGTAACCAAAATTTCCCTTCAGATCTGGAAAGGGCTTGGGTATTGAGATTATCAATAAAATAAATAATTTGTATGGTCAGTAGGTTCAGTCTTCATGATGACATATTGAACTACATTGTTCTTTAGTTTAGTTTCTGATTTCTTGCCAGGTGCAGCTCGAGATATTGATTTCTTCCCTATTTTTAATGGTTTAGAGTCTGGTTAATTTTAAAATCACACTTTTCCCTGTTTTTTTAGCAACTGAAAACAGGTGCAGTAGGTTTTTTTTTTTTTTCTGATGATTACCAACTTATGGGGGAAAATTTCACAGAAACTTTCTTCCATCAGGTTTTTCATGGTCAGTACTCTCAGTGAGTCTCCTTCTATGACAGAAGAGATAGAGTTTGAGGAAATAAAGACTTACTTCCCTTCTACATTAACTAGCTATTTGATCTTCAGTAAGTAGCTTTATTGTTCTCACTCTCAGTAACCTCCCTAACGGCAAGGTGTGGGAGGAGATGATGTTTTGAGGTCTCTCTCAATTCCACAATATCAAAGACTGTTAAAGCTGAAAGAAATAATGTAGTTCTCTATGTAGTTCAGTGTCCTCATTTTCACTAGTTGTCCCCCCACCCCATGGCTGGAATACTCTCCTTTAACTCCTCTTGTTCCTCAAAATTTGTATTCCTCAAATCTGAGTTCAAATCTCTCCTGCTACAGGAAGTGTTTCCCAATCCCTCTTCATTTTAGTTTCATCCCTTTCATGGTTATTACCAATTTATGCTGTAGATACCTAGTTTATACATAGATATTTGAATATTATCTCTACTTTTAGAATGTAAGATACTTGAGAATAGGGACTGTCATTTACCTTTCTGTGTATCCCCAGTGCCGAGTACTGTTCCTGGTACACAGTAAATGTTTGTTTATTTCATGGTCTAATAAATGAGGAGATTGGGGATCAGAAAGTGAAGTGAATTGTGATTATCTCACAGGTAATAAAAGACAGAAAAATATTCACATTTTATAGATTTAGCTCTGGAAAGGGACCTTGAAGTTCATTGAGTTGAACCTGTGATTTTTCAGATGAGGGAACTGAGGTACAAAGAGATTAAGTGACTTATCAAGACTACATAGCTAGAAGTGCCTGAGGTATGATTTGAATCAGGTGTGTAGTGCCTTCTCCACAATACCATTATTCAAAACCAGTTCTTATGGACTACAAATCTAATGTCCTTTCTACTATACTAATATCCTATCTTTTTACTTTTCTTAGTAGGTTATATTTATCATTGCTGTTGATATTCTTTGTGACCTTTAGTCCCTCAAGTCCTCCTTTTACTGTTGGTCCACTTTACATTTCTGCTGATACAAATTTGACCCTATGATCATAATGTGTTAAAATTATACAGAGTGGGGGCAGCTAGGTGGCGCAGTGAGTAGAGCATTGGCCCTGGAGTCAGAAGGACATGAGTTTGGATCCGCCCTCAGACACTTAATGCACACACAAACAAAAACCTAGTCGTGTGACCTTGGGCAAGTTACTTAACACCAGTTGCCCTCCAAAAAGCAAAAATAAAAATAAAAAATAAATAAAATAAAATAAAATTATACAGAGTGGATCACCAGCATCTGTGGCAGTTTCCAAAATTATCAAACCATAAATGCCAAAGATAAAGTGAGAGTTCAGTGTGGACTTTGTGGGAACAGGGGATCCAGGAGTGTGGTCCAACATCTGCCCTCCAGAGGGAGAAGTGGCTGAGGCACAGCAGCTGTCACCACATGGCTTCTTCAAAAATCCTGGCCTACAGATTGTAGGGGGACCAAGTGACCAATCTGTGGGGTAATCTCTCTTGTTTTAACCTCTTGGATTTGGATTTCTGTCTAGGGTGGAGGTCCTGGTGTGTGAGACCCGCATGCCAGAGCCAGTGGAGGCTTCTGAGAGGACACCCAACTAATAGCTTCAGCAGCTGCAAAAACCCCAGCAATTTGGGTAAAAGCTCTCCTTCTGGAAGCAGAGGTTTACTATGGGAAAAAGCTCAAAAGTCAAATAATTGAGTGGCAACATAAGCAAGCAAAGGAACCAAAGCAGGCACAGGAATCCAACTTTGGGTTCCTTTTTTGGGGACAAAACATATCAAAGCATGGAAAATATTGAAGACAATGAAGTCAGAACTCCTGTACTAAAAGCTTCCTGGTTACAGGACATAGAGGAGCTTAAGAAGAATTTTGAAAACCAAATAAGAGAAGTGGAGGAAAATTGGGAAGAGAAACGAGAATGATGCAAGAAAATCATGAAAAGAGAGTCAACAACCTGTCTGAAGAAAATAACACCTTAAAAACTAGACTAACTCAAATGGCAAAAGAGGCTCAAAAAGGCAATGAAGAGAAGAATGCCTTAAATAGCTGAATTTACCAGATGGAAAAATAATCTCAGAAGCTCACTGAAGAGAATTATTCCTTCAGAATTAGATTGGAACAAATGGAAGCTAGTGACTTTATGAGAAAATCAAGATACTCTTAAAAAGATCCAAACAAATGAAAAAATAGAAGGCAATGTGTAATATCTCATTGGAAAAAAACCACTGACCTGGACAATAGATCCAGGAGAGATAATTTTAAAATTATTGGACTACCTGAAAGCCATGATCAAAAAGAGAACCTATAAATCATCCTTCAAGAAATTTTCAAGGAAAATTGCCATGATGTTTTAGAACAAGACAGCAAAATAGAGGTTGAAAGAATCCACTGATCACCTCTTGAAAAAAGATCCCCAAAATAAAACTCCTAGGAATATTATAGCCAGGTTCCAGAATTCCCAGATCAAGGATAAAATATTACAATCCACCAAGAAGAAACAATTTGAATATTTTGGAAACACAATCAGGACAACACAGGATCTGGCAGCTTCTACACTGAGGGATTGAGGGGCTTGGAATATGATATTTCAGAGGTCAAAGGAGCTGGGATTAAAACCAAGAATCACCTACCCAGCAAAACTGAGTATCATGTTTCAGGGGAAAATATGGTCATTCAATGAAATAGAGAACTTTCAAGCATTCTTGATGAAAAAACCAGAGCTTGATAGCAAATTTGACATTCAGATACAAGAAGCAAGAGAAGCATGAGAAGGTAAACAGAGAAAAGAAATCATAATGAACTTATCAAAACTGAACTATTTACATTCCTACATGGAAAAATAATAATTGTAACTTATGAAACTTTTCTCAGTATGGGAACAGGTGAAGGGAATATAAATGTATGTATGTATGTATGTATATGTGTGTGTCTATTATGTCTAGATAGGAGCATATATGGGCATATGAATACGTTTGTGAGTATGTATGTATATATATATGTGTGTGTGTGTGTGTGTACAGGTATACATAGACAGATGGCACAGGACCAACTAAATAGGAAGGGATGATACTTAAAAGGTGAAATTGAGAGGTTAGAAAGGAATATAATGAAGGGAGATGGGGAGACAAAATGGGATAAATTATCTCACATAGAAGAGGCAAGGGAAAACTGTTACACTGGAGTGGAAGAAAAGGAAGGCAAAAGGGAATGAGTCAACCTTACTTTCATTGAATTTGGCTTAGGGAGGGAATGGCAAACACACTAAATAAGGTATCTTGCCCTAAGGGAGAGTAGGGGGGAAGGGTATGAGAGGGGGGATGATGGAAGGGAAGGCAGGTTGGGGGGGTAAGGAAGTTGGTAGCACACACTTTTGAAAAGGGACAGGATCAAAGTAGAGAATAGAACAAGTGGGGATCGGGATAAGACAAAGGGAAATATAGTCAGTCTTTCACAATATATGCACTATGGAAATATTTTGCATAACTACACATATACAGCCTATGCTGAATTGCTTATCTTCCCAGTAAGGGTGGGTGATGAGGGAGGAAGGGAAAGAATAAGGAATGCAAAATTTTAAAATCAAATATTTTTTAAAAGTATATTATCTTTTTCTTACATGCAACCGGGAAATAAAATATATAAACACTGCAGTATAGTGATCCATCTTGCCCTACAGGAAAGTCAGAGGGAGTGTGCGGGAGGATAGAGGAGAGAACAGATTGGGGGAAGTAGTATACAGTGGGATCACTGTTTTGGGGTGGTAGGTAGGGGAAAGATGGGGAGAATATTTGTAACACAAAATCTTGTAGAAATGAATGATGTGGGGGGCGGAGCCAAGATGGCGGAGTAGAAACAGCTCATCCAAGCCTCTCTGCCCCCAGATTCTCCACAAACTATGTAAAAAAGGACTCTGAAAAACTTCTGGAGCCCCAGCACCCACAGAACGACACAGAGAAGCTAACCTCCCGCTGAGGACAGCCCAGCACCCTGCAGGAAGGACCAGCGCAGCGTTCTGGGAGCCGGCAGCGCGCAGAGCCCAGAGCGCAGAGCGCAGGAGCTGAGCCGAGCCGAGCCCAGGTCCACGTGAGCCGAGGTTTTAGCCCCAGGGCGGCAGGGCCAGCAGCCGGCTGGAGGAACCCCAGAACACCAGGAACTGTGGCGACTCCAGAATTATCAACATAGACTTGCCTAGGACAAAGTAAGAGGTTAGTGTCCTATGGACTTTGGGACCTGTATTTGGGGAATGCGTCAGCTCCCTCCCCTGGGGGCTAGAAGCCGCTGAGGAGACACGCCATTTTGTAGTTTTCATAGGCATTTCCGGCTCCCAGCCTACAAATCGTGGGGAGATCCAGCGATCAGTCTTGGGGGGTAATCGCTCTTGCTTTAACCTCCCTGGATCTGGATTGTGATCTAGGGTGGAAGTTGTGGGTGGGTTTACAGCTTGCCAGAAACGGAAGTTGCCCCCCACACGTTTGGGACGAAAATTCCTCTATCTGGCCTTAAAGCCATAGTGTGGCAACAAGCCCAAACGTCAAGCAATTAAGTGGCAACATGCCAAGGCAAAGGAAACAGAAAAATGCAACCCTAGACTCCTATTTTGGGGGCATAGAGCAGGAAAAGGACTGTGAGGTCAGAAGTCCTGCTCCAAAAGCCCCAGGGGAAAACATGAGCGGGTTGCAGGCCATAGAGGACCTTAAGAAGGACTTTAAAAATCAAATAAGAGAAGTGGAGGAAAAATTGGAAAGAGAAATGAGAAGGATGCAGGAAAAGTATGAAATGAGGGTCAACAGCCTGACTGAGGAAAACAACACCTTAAAAAATAGACTAGCTCAAATGGCAAAGGAGGCCCAAAAGGGCAATGAGGAGAAGAATGCCTTAAAAAGTCAAATTTGCCAGATGGAAAAAGAATCTCAAAAGTTCACTGAGGAGATTCATTCCTTCAGAGTTAGACTGGAGCAAATGGAAGCTAATGACTTTATGAGAAATCAAGATGCTGTTAAGCAGATCCAAACAAACGAAAGATTAGAAGGCAATGTGAAATATCTCATGGGAAAAACCACTGACCTGGAAAATAGATCCAGGAGAGACAATTTAAAAATTATTGGACTACCTGAAAGCCATGATCAAAGAAAGAACCTAGAAATCACCCTTCAAGAAATTCTCAAGGAAAACTGCCCTGATGTTTTAGATCCAGAGGGCAAAATAGAGGTTGAAAGAATCCACCGATCACCTCCTGAAAAAGATCCCAAAAAGAAAACTCCCAGAAATATTATAGCCAGGTTCCAGAATCCCCAGATCAAGGAGAAAATACTACAAGCAGCCAGGAAGAAACAATTTCAATATTGTGGAAACACAATCAGAATAGCCCAGGACCTGGCAGCTTCTACACTGAGGGATCGAAGGGCATGGAATATGATATTCCAGAGGGCAAAAGAACTGGGAATGAACCCAAGGGTCACCTACCCAGCAAAACTGAGTATTTTGTTTCAGGGAAAATATGGTCATTCAGTGGAATAGAGGACTTTCAAGCATTCTTGAGGAAAAAACCAGAATTGAATAGAAAATTTGACATCAGACACAAGAAGCAAGAGATGCCTGAGAAGGTAATCAGGGAAAAGAAATCAAAAGGAACTTATCAAAGTTGAACTATTTACATTCCTATATGGAAAAGCAATATCTGTGACTGATGATATCTTTCTCACTATGAAAATAATGGAAGAAGGGGTGTGGTCATATGAATACATATGTGAATGTGTGTGTATATGGTTACAGTTATATATGGATAGAGGGCATAGGTTGATTTTGTTGGGAAGGGAGAGTACTCAAGGGATGAAATTATGAGGTGAGAGAGGAAAGTGGCAAGAGGAGATGGGGAGAGACATGGTAGGGTAAACTATCTCATGTAGGGGAAGTGGGTGCAAAGGAGGGGGAGAATAAGGAAGGCTAAAAAGGCAAAACCACATTCACATTGAGTTTGGTTCAGGGAGAAAATGACATACATACTAAATGGGATATCTCAACCTGCAGCAGGATAGGGGGAAGGGGGATGAGAGGAGGGATGATGGATGGGAGGGCATCCTTGGGGTGAGGGGAGGTTGGAAGTACCCACTATAGAAGAGGGACAGGATCATGTAGGGAATGGACCAGGTGGGGGGTGGGATGAGTGGGAGGGAATTATAAGCAGCCTTGTACAATATATCTACTATGATAATGTTTTGCATAGCTAGACATGTACAACATATACTGAATTACTTATCTCCCAAGAGGGAATGGGTGACAAGGGAGGAAGGAAATGGATCTGAAATTTGAGGTCGTAACATTAAATGTTTCAAATATATATAAATACTATTATTAATACTCTTTTGCTTATAATAGGGAGATAAGATGTGCAGGCATTGGGATACAAAGATTCACCTTCCTCTAATGGAAAAGTCGATGGGGGTATGGGAGAAGGTATGGGAGAGAGCAGATTGGAGGAACCGATATCTTGTGGGACTGCTATTCTGGGAGGTTGGGTAGGGGAATAATGGGGGGAAAATGATTGTAACTCAAAACCTGGCGGAAATGAATGATGTAAAACAGAAGTTAATAAAGTATTTGTTTAAAAAAAAAAGAAATGAATGAATGATGTAAACTAAAAATAAACATAAAATTTAATTTTAAAAAATTGTATCAGGTTCTGGTCCCCCAATAACTCCTTTTCCTTCTAATCAGTATAGGAAGTTTATTAGTCAGCAATATAAAGATAATAACAATAAATATGATTGCAAAGAGAAAACTAGAAGTCATAAATAACCCATCCCAAAGATCACAGGTATAATTTACAAATTATAATATATAGTAATTAGAAATCAAATCCTGGTAATATGTGCCAAAACTAGGGAAACCACCTAGGTTTCCCCAGATAGGGGAAGCAATAGTCAGGGATCTGTTCCTATTATATGTAAAATCCAGATAAAATTCCAGACTTTCACAGTTCCAGACCAGTAGAACATCAAAAAAGTGCCGATAAAATTAGGATGGTGACTTGAAATTTTACCTATAACTTTGAGATGATTTGGATATGTTAAGAAACTAATCCCAAGGTGGCACCAATAAGAGTTGGTCTTCCCAAAAAAATAATAAAAACTTAGCCTCAAACTTTTTCAGCCCTACCCCCGGTCATTCTTCCCTCTCTATTCATTGAGTCCATAGTATCTGCTTACAACTTGAATCCAAACTCTATTTCATAATCACGCAAGTGATATTCTCTGCCTTTTCCTTTCCTGTCTTTTTCCCCATACTACCTTCTTTGCTTCACCTCCCCATCCCCTGTTCTCATGCTGTCTGCCTGTGTTTCACTTTTTGCCACTTGTCTCTGCCTTTCTGGGCTTCTTGCCCTCTGTGTTTAACTGAAGTGCAATTGCTGTTCTGCTCCCCACTGCCAATAGTGATCTTTTCTGGAGAGGGCCCAAAGAACCAAGTGTGCCTACTTCTATTCATAGTTTCATAATTTCCAAAATTAATTATCAATTCAAACCACTTCAACAACACCTCTTCTCTATACTCAAATGTCTTATGTCCTTTGCCTTTAATTCCCTCATTACAAATATGCATCAAATTCCTATTATCTGCCTTATGCTAAGGTGTAGCATCATTGAATAAAACCAAAAGATAATATGGATTTGGATGACTAAAATTATAAGCTATCTAACCACGAAAGATTTATTTAATGCTGTTATACTTTATTTCTCCACAACCATTCTTTCATTCAATTATGATTGTCTCAATTGATTTGCCCATAGATATTGTGAGAAAACAATTTCTCTCTCTTCAAAAACTCAGCTTCCCTCCTTCCCCTTTATTCTGAAATAGATGATATCCTTTGCTAGCTTAACAGTACTGATGCCATCCAATATGGTTAATCTTTAGTAATTAATAATTAAAACAACAAATGTCATTAGCATAATTCCAAAAGATTTCAAGATTCTAAAATGGCAGGCCAGCTCTAATAAGATGATATTTAACATTAATCACCATAAACTCCTATGCATAGGATAAATGAATCAACTACACAACTTGAAAATGACAGAAGTAATTAAATATTGGGTTATAGGAAAAACATTTGTGAGAATAATTTTGATACTACATAATCAATGAATATTTATGTAGATCGTGAAGCTTTAATAAGTATCAGTGATTATATTGATAAGTTGAGAAAAATAGAATTAAATTTGGATTAGTTATTTTGGTTAATGCTGTAAGGATGAGAGTTATGATTAATCAATCCACCATATATTGATGACTATATTAATTATATTAGATTTATCAGATAGAATCATACAGTATTTGGACAGTTAAAAGGATTTATTATTACCACCACCATCCCCCTATTCTAAATGTACTCTGATTAAAATAAGGTTCATAAACCTGAAGAATAACCCTTCACTCCTATGAATCCCTACTTCCATTCTTAAGTGAACTTTACTTAGAAACTACAACTTCCTAAGGACCCCAGTCAGTGTTCTTGAACACCAAAATATTGCTAAGCAAACCACTGCTGAGACAGCCTGTGGCTGATGACCTATGAAAGACCTGATGAAAAAGAAATTTTAATTGATGTACATTACTTTCAACCAATCATGGGAACTCCCCTACTTCTGAAATTTAATGAGTTATAGGAGCTTCTTATTTCTGAAGTGAACTTCCAAACACTAGGGGACTTCCCAAAGGATACCCTAAGGTCTAGAAAAAACCCTCATTCATTTAGTATCATTTAGTATTCATTTAGTATCCTTGACTATGAAGGTCTTTGATGCAATTACTTAAGGCCCACCAGTCTCCTGAATAAATAATTTACATTGAATCAACTTGACTTGACACAAATTGAATTGAACTAAATTGAAACTGGAATGTAAACTGGGTACCATACTTAACAGTATCCTGTCCTCTCTTTATGTCTTTGCTGACATCATCTGCAATACATGAATTTTCTCTTATATTCTCCCAGTGCCTGAAATAGTCTGTTTGTTGAACTCTCACCTACCACGTAAAATTATTTCTCTCTTGGTAACTTTCTAATTCCATCCCTTGTCTTCTCTACACTTATTTTATTCTGCCTTGTGTTGTAGTTTGAGTATTTTTTCTATTACACTTTTCTTGAGAAAATGTCCTTTATTATATCTAAATTGTATTTCTAGCACTTAGCATGGTTGCTTTGCATATAGTAGGTTCTTAACAAGTGTTAACTAAAGTGAATTATATTGTATTATGACATTTCCTGAATTTATGGAGTTTTAATTTTATTACTATTTGATTTTGATGTAATTGTTTCCCTATAATTATTATGGGAATCTCCATGTATTGGGAGGATAAAAACAATCAAATCCATAAAGAAACAATAAATATCTATACCTTCTGCTCTGCAGAATCAAGGACTTCTTAGAACCTTTCAATCCCCATGTAGTTAGTAAATTATTAACTAATCTTATGAGTACCATCTGAGCAAATCATTTGTTTCTTATCCACCACTACTTCAACAAATCTCCCAAAGTTGAATCTAAGCAACTAATCAGGTAGAATGGGGCCAGAGTTCTCAATTTAGAGAGTGTATTTTTCTTCCTATCTCCTTCAGTGCCTGGAAGAATCAAAGGACAAAAAGAATAACAGAAATTATATGAAGGTGGAAATATGGACAGTCATTCCATAGACAGAACCAAGACCTTGCCTCCATTCTCTGCAAGAATAGAAATCTTTAGAGTTATCCAAGTGTAATATAATTTTGGAAATCTCAAATTCCATACAAGAGGCTTTTCTTTGTTTCTGTGCTTTCTAATCTATTCACACTAATGTACTGATAATTCATTACAGAACCATTAAGCTGTCTGGTTTCCCTATGCTTCGACATTATCAGTAGGGCATGCATTGTAAGGGAAATATTTCACTTTCAATAACACCCAAGACAAATGCTTCTGAAGAAGCTGATATTCATGGTATCATTTGGACTATTCTGTACAATTTACACCAACCATACATCCCCTTCCTCCCCTAATGACAATACAAGTCATCTTCACTGCAGGGAGTAGCGCCTAAAATGTATTGTCAGCTCATGGCATCAGTCATTAATTTTCTTTCACTTACAATGACAGTTCACACATTTTATTCAAGCAGGGATCCCATTTCCTATTTTTAAAGCAAGACTTTCTAACAACGTTTTTGAGATTTTTATCAAGAAAGCCTCTAAGGCTGAAAATTAAATGTCTCAGGGAATGTTTTTGCATCATTAGGAAGGAGACTAATGATGAGATATCAGCTTTGGTCACTACCTAGAAACTACTTGAGGAGGTTCAGTCTCTAATTGACTAGAGCAACAAAAGCATGGCCATTGTCTGTCATACTAGGAAACAGTCAAGTGGTAGATGAGTTGCTGAGTATTTTTCATAACCAATTAACATCTGGCACACTAAATAACAATGGCTTTGCTATTCTTTGCTAAGGAAAACTAGGACAATGTTTCTAAAAGAGTAATGCTTAGACTATCAGCAATGACTGGACCAATTAGACTGCCATTTAGAGTTTTCTTCAATGATTTATAAAGGTAAGAGAGAGTCTCAGCATATTCTCACTGCCTATTCTCAAAAGTTATGTCTGCATCATGGCAAGTGCTCATTTTAGTTGAACATATTCACATATGCTGAAAATATTTATGAGAGAACAATCACTAGGTAAAAAACAAATTAATCTGAGATTGCCTTTTCAATAGTCCAGAATTTTCTGGGAAACCACAGGGAAGAGGTAATAGAAAACATATGGCATTTGGAGCAAAAGCACCTGGGTTAAATCTCAAACTTTCTGCATACTAGGTGTGTGAATTTGAACTCATCACTAAGCTTCTCAAGCTTCAACTTAAAAAAAAAAAGAGTTTGCTTATATGATCTCTAATATCTTTTCCACTTCTAAATCTAATCATGGTAACTTGCATTATATTTTTTCACCTTTGAGACCTAAACTATGTCATAGATAGACTAGTAGTCTGCTTGGACAGAGTAAACTTGATTTCATTGTAATTTATGGTTCAGGATCACACACACCCCAGATCTGAGCACATATGGACTGTGACAAATCTTGAGGGTGATCCTTAAAGATCTTTCTTTCCCCCATTGATTATTGCCCATGGAGCTTCCTCTAGGGAAAACTACAAATTCATTCTAGGTTTACCCAAATGTAGCTCAAAAAGAGAGGTGGTCTGCTGATAGCATGTTAGTACCCCAGGTAATAATTTCGTAAAGGTCAAAGATCTTAATAATTTTTATGTCATAACAGTCTAGCATGGGAAACTTATGAATCCCTTTAGACTGACATACACTTGAGGTTAGTATCCTGTGGAATCTGTATTATTGAACTATGTCATTTGCTAACTATACTTTCATATGATTTCATGAAGTTTGATACTCAAAGTTTTTATTGCATTATTCCCTTCTGGAAAGCTTATATTTCTTATATGATCTCTTCTAACCCTATCTTCAAGTTAATTTTCTTTAACTTCTGGAAATCTCATGTCTACTTCTAATCTAGCATTAGAAGGGACTTCAGAGACTCATTTAGTTCAACTCCCTCATTTTATCAATAAGGAGGCTAAAGCCCTTCTTTCTTTTGCTTTTTGTGCAAATAAGTTTTCTTTCCATTATACATTTTTGCATTCCAAATTTTTCACTCTTCACTACTGCATATTATGTCAATGGAAGTATGCTAAGCGTCACATGCAAAAGCACACCAACCCTTTATATATTAAAAAGTAGTTGGGGCAGCTAGGTGGCGCAGTGAATAGAGCGTCAGCCCTGGAGTCAGAAGGACCTGAGTTCAGATCTGGCCTCAGACACTTAACGCACACACAAACAAAAACCTAGCCATGTGACCTTGGGCAAGTTACTTAACCCCAATTGCCCTCCAAAAGGCAAAAAAAAAAAGTAGTTTAGATGAAGGAGAGAAATTAGGAAATTGCCTAAACTTTCCTTAGTTTCCTTCTAAAACAACATAAATCAAGCCACTAAATGGATTCTGGAGTTACAGAAGCTACAAAAAGACAGAAAAGCAATTTTCCATTTTAAGACAATTTGTAAGAATTTTAAGGAAGTTCTGTCTTACTTGAGTAATAGGAGAGCACAGCCCAGCACAGACAGAGTTTGGGGAAAGTGAGTCAGAGGCTCTTAGCTACAGCATACATCTGCAACCAAGGTCACTCTGTCCTGACTTAGCAGGCCAGCAGTGAGGCCTCCAGGCTCAATGAAAAAGACTAATTGCAAGCACCAGAACCCTAGCACAGAAGGCATGACTAGACAGGGTCAATCCTTAGTAGGATTGGCAAGCAGGATGCACCTGAGGCCCTGGCATTGAAAGGCAATGACAAACCCCCAACATCCAGCATAAGAAGGTTGGGGTAGTACCCCCCCATTCCCTAGGAGAAGATCTCAACTTTAAAAGGCATGAAATAGACTGAAAAAATGAGTAGGAATCAAGAGAACACTGACCATAGAAAGCTACTGTGGCAACAGGAAAGATAAAGACATAAATTCAGAAGAGAACAAATTCAAAATGTATATATATGAAGCCTCAAAGCGGAATATGAATTGGTCTCAAAGCCAAAAAGTCATCTTGAATAGCTCAAAAAGGATCTTAAAAATCAAGTAAGAGAGGTAGAAGAAAAATATGGGAAAATAATAAGAGTTGTGCAGAAGAATTTTGGAAATAAAAGAGTCAACCATTTGGAAAGGAAAGCATAAAAATTGAATGAAGAAAACAATTCCTTAAAAATTGAATTGGCCAAATTTGGGGGTGTGGGTGGAATCCACTGAAGAAAAAAATCATTTAAAAGTAGAGTTGACCAATTTTTTTTTTAAATCAAATGAATACTACAACTCCTTTAAAAGTATAGTTGGTAAAATGGAAAAGGAGGCACAAAAGTTAACTGAAGAAAACAACTGCTTGAAATTTAGAATGGGACAAATGAAAGAAATGGCTATGAGACTTCAAGAATCTGTCAAACAAAATTGAAAGAATGAAAAAAATAGAATAAAATTTAAAATACCTCACTGGAAAAACAACTGACCTAGAAAAACTAAATCTAGGAGAGATAATTTAAGAATTATTGGAGTACCTGTAGTCCATGATCAATAAAAAAGAAAAGGGACTGGGCAACATCTTTCAACAAATTACTAAGGAAAACTGCCCACAATATCCTGCAATCAGAAGGCAAAATAGTTATTGAAAAAAAAATCCACTGATTATTTCCTGAAAGTGGTCCCAAGATGATACTTGTAAATCTTGAGAATGTTATATTACTTAAAGTAATTAGAAGGTGTATACACAGACAGAGGGTATGGATATATATATATATTGACTTTGATGTAATTATATTTAAAAAACTAAGAGGTGAAAAAAATGATTATATTGGGAGAAGAGGGAGAAATGGGGATGTAGAATTGGGTAAATTATATCACATGGAAAGGCACAAAAGACCTATTATAGTAGAGGGAAAGAAGGGAGGAGGTGAGCATTGTTTGAACCCTAATCCCATCAGATTTGGCTAAAAGATGGAATATAATCAGTTAGGCATAGAAATCTAACTTACCCTATAGGTAAGTAGTAGGAGAAAGGGGAAAAGAAAAAGGAAGGGGTGATAGAAAGGAGAATAGATTAAGGGAGATGCTCAAAAGCAAAACTCTAATGAAAAGGGAAAGTAAGAAAGGAGAGAGAAAAGCATAAATGGGGTGGGGGGATAGGATGGAGAGAAAGACACAGATAGTAATCATATCTGTGAATGTAAGTGGGATTAACTCTCCCATAAAATGGAAATGGATAACAGAGTGGATTAAAAACCATAATACTATATTATATTGTTTACAAGAAACACATTTGAATCAGAGGTATGCACACAGAGTAAAGGTAAAAGGCAGGAGTAGAATATGTTATGTTTCAGCTAAAGATCAATAAATTGGGCATGAACTAAAAAGCTAGAAAAAGAACAAATTAAAAATCCCCAATGAAATATCAAATTATAAATTCTGAAAATCAAAGGAAGACTAATAAAGCTGAAAGGAGAAAACTACTGAACTAATAAAGAGAACTGAGAGATAGTTTATGAAAAATTAATAAAATAAATAAACGTGTGGTTAATTTGATTTAAAAAAAAGAAAGAAGAAAAACACATTACCAATATCAAAAATTACAAGGTGATTTCATCATCAAGGAACAGGAAATTAAAGTAATAATTAGCAGCTATTATGCCCAACTGTGTGCAAATAACTATGATAATATAAGTCAAATGGATGAATATTTACAAAAATATAAATTGCCCTGATTAACAGAAGAGGAAATAAAACACATAAGTAACCCCATTTTATAAAAAGAAATTGAATTAGCTTTCAATATACTCCCTAAGAAAAATTCTCCAGGGCTGGATGAATCTACAAGTGAATTCTACCAAACATTTAAAGAATAGTTAATTTCAATACTATATAAACTAATTGGAAAAATAGGCAGAGTCCTACAAAATTTCTTTTATGACACAAATACAGTGCTGATACCTAAATCAAGAAGAGACAAAACAGAAAAAGAAAATCATAAACCAATCTCCCTAATGAACATAGGTGCAAATATTTTAAATAAAATGTTAGCAAAGAGATTACAGAAATTTGCCACCAGAATATACTATAACCCAGTGGGATACGCACCAGGAAAACAAGACTGGTTCAATATCAGGAAAACTAGTACCGTCATTGACCATATTAATAACAAAAGTAACTGAAATATGTGATTATCTCAGTAGATGCAGAAAAAGTTTTTGATAAAATACAGCACCCATTCTTTTAAAAACACTAGAGAGCAAAGGAATAAATGTAATTTTCCTTAAAATAATAAATATTGTCTAATTAAAACCATTAGCAAGCATTATAGGTCATGGTGATAAGCTAGATTTCCCAATAAGATCAGTGGTGAAAAAAAAAGGATGTCCATTATCATCACTGTTATTCAATATTGTACTAGAAATGTTAGCTTTAGCAATAAGAAGAGAAAAGGAAATTGAGAGATTTAGACTAAGCAATGAGGAAACAAACTATCACTCTTTGCAGATGATATGATGATATACTTAGAGAATCATAATGAATCAATGAATAAACTGAAAAGGTACTGCTCTGGGAACCCCCACTGGAACACTGATTAAATCATCCCATTTGATGAGGCATTTGCATGAGGCAATAAGCCTTATATTGTGGCTGGGCCCAAACCTCTGTTACTAGACTTCCCACACTTGAGCCCATCAAAATATCAGTCCACCCTTGAACTAGCATAGCCCACCATTGTCTGTAGTCTCCAGGTAGCATCCAGCAACTTCCCACCCTTAATCACTCATTGACCTCTTCTGACTTCTCCTGAAGACCCTCCCCAAACTCCTCCTCTAGACCACCCCTAGATTCCTCCCACAACCTTCTGTATATAAGACCCCATCTCATACCATGTTGTGTGAGAGGACCATAGAATGACCTAGAACAGACTCACTCTGTGTCAGATGATTCTGGCCTGCTTGTCCAATGCAAGTATCACAGATACTTAGGCTCTTTAAGAGTCTACTCAATATGGCAAACTTTCAATAAACTTTACTTTTCTTTGGCTCAGAAAAGGCTTGATTTGAATTCATTTGGCAGGACCTGGCATGTTGGCATTTTAGGATCTCAAGCACCTCTAACCCTAACCTTCTTTATGGATAACCTCTTCATAAACTACTTGAAATAATTAACAACTTTAGCAAAGTTGCAGGATATAAAATAAACACACACAAATCAGCAACATCTCTATATAATACTCAAAAAGCCCAGCAGCAAGAGACAGAAAAATAAATTCCATTTAAAGTAACTGCAGACAATAAAAAAAAAAAAATATTTGGGAGTCTACTTGCAAAGACAAACCCAGGAACAATATAAACAAAATTACAAAACACTTCACACAGATAAAATCAGATCTAAAGAATTAGAAAAATAGCAATTGTTCTTGGTAGGCCAAGCTAATATAATAAAAATGATGATTTTATCTAAATTAATTTACTTATTCAGTGCCACAATAAGCAAATTACCAAAAAAAAGTATTTTATAAATCTAGCAAAGATAAAAAAATTCATCTGGAAGAATAAAATGTCAGGAATATCAGGAATTAAAGAAAAAAAAAACACAAAGCGGGCTAGTCAAATCTAAAAGAATATTATAAAGCAGCAATCATCAAAACTATTTGCTACTGAATAATAAATGATAAGTGATGGAGAAGATGTGGGAAAATTGGAGTTCTAATGCATTGTTGTTGAAGTTGTGAACTGAACAAATCATTCTGGAGAGCACTTTGGAACTATGCCCAAAAAAGTCAAAAAACTGTGCATGCCCTTTCATCCAGCAATACTACTTCTATGTCTATATTCTAAAGAAGTCATAAAAAATAAAAAAGGACCTACATTTAAATTCATAGATAGATAGAGATATATACATATATACATATGTGTGTGTATATATACATATATGTATATATATGTATATACATATATATGTATATATATATACATGTATATATCTCTATATTGTATCACTATATTGTAGTTAAGGAAATTGAAGTGAACAGGTTAAGCAATTTACTCCAGGTCACATAGCTCATAAGTGTCTAAGGCCATATATGATTTCAAGTCTTCCTGTCAACAGACCCACTACTCTACCCACTGTACCTTCAACTGCCTCAATACTGGATATTGAGAGAAGACAGATGAGAAACAGAGATATATACACATGTATGTATATATATATATATATATATATATATATATATATATATATATATATTTCCTCCTCTACATATATATATATATATATATATATATATATATATGTAGAGAGAGAGAGAGAGACAGCAATAGATAGAGATATCAATATGAATATAGAAATAGAGATAGAGATAGAGACAGAGACAGAGATAGAGATAGAGATAGAGATAGAGATAGAGATAGAGATAGAGATAAAGATAGAGATAGAGATCCATCAGTTCTTTTTTGTGGTCACAAAGAATTGGGAATTGAGAGGATGTCCATCAATTGGGGAATGACTGAACAAGTTGTAGTTTGTGAAGGTAATGGAACACCATTGTGCTATAAGAAATACTGACCAGGCTGATTTGAGAAAAACCTAGAAAGACTTACATAAAGTGATTGCTGAGTGATGTGAACAAAACCAAGAAAACACTGTACCCAGTAACAGTAATACTGCGCAATGATAAACTTTGATAGACTTAGCTCTTCTCTGACATACAATCACCCAAGACAATTCCAAAAGATTTATGATGAAAAATCCTATCCACACCCTGAGAAAAAAGTGTGGAGTCTGAATGCAAATCAAAGCATACTATCTTCACTTTTTGGCTTTTTCTTTCTCATAATTTCCCCTTTTTATTCTGATTCTTCTTTTACAACTGTAATAGCAAGCACAGAAGTGGTGCACACATTGTTTCAGCTATTGAATTAACACCTTGTTTCAGTCTGTCAAGAAACAGAACATGTGAACTCCACAACTTGTGAACTCCTGGGGAGGAGCTAATGACTATATAAGGAGAGACCCAGTGCTAGAGAAAGCAGGAACTGAGAAGTCTCTTGTGGTGGCAGAGTCAAGAAGGAGAAAACTTGTGATATCTGTTTGTCTGCTCTGTCTGTGTTGATGTTTGTTTACGATGATTTATACAGAAGCCCTGGGACCTTACTGGAAGCTCTGAAAGAGGATCTTCTGGTTGTATGTGTACAAAAATTCTGAAGAAGCATTTTGGAAGTCCTGGGACTTTATTGATGATTTGTGCTGACCTCATGGACCTTGTTTGTGAGTCTGTGTTGATTTCTATATTGATGATTTGTGATGAGTTCTCAGTTCTTTTTGGTGGGTCTGAGTTGATTTCACAGGCAGATAATGAATTGATGATGGTGCCAGCAATGTGCATGAATATTATTGTGGCCCTGTTAAGCTTTGTCTTCCCAGAAACAGGAACTTTGAAGGACTTGAGGTGGACTGGACACTGTGAGCTTCAGCATGGAATGGGAACAAGATGAAGTAGACAAGGAACTGGGAGCTGCCTGCCTTTGAATCCAGGTGACAGTTGCAGCTGGGACAATGGAAGAGGAAGCATGGAAACTGAAAGCCAGTCTTGAGTCAAGCTGAAAGAAGACTTTATTTGGATATTATGTATTGACTAAGAGGATTGAGATTTTCCACTACCCCTTAAGAGAGTATTGAGTAGTAACTAATGACTGAGTAGTGACTGATGATTAAATAGTGATGACTAAATAGTGATTGATTTGTAACTTAGTGTGCCCCATGAGTGGAGAACTTTGACTGTTGTATTTTGTGACCCTTAAGGATGCAAGCCTCTTTAAGGATGATTGAATGATTGAGTTACTAAATGATTGTACTTTGTTGAAAACTATTCTGACCACTTTGGTGAAAACTATGTGGCCATTTTAGTGATAAGTCATTTTGAATGCTGTATTTTTATTTTCTGTGATAAGTGTAACATTGAGAATGCTATACCTTGATTTTCGGTGAATGTTTTGCTCTGATTTGTTACTGAATGAATAGAATATTCACTCTACTATGTAATCAGAACATTGAAAGCTGTTCACAGCAGCAGTCCTCTGGAAAGCTGGTCATGTGTGGCATTACAACAACATAACTAATGTGGAAATATGTTTAACATGATTGTATGTGTACAACCTATATCATAATGTTTGCTATCTTGGATGGGGGGAAGGTAAAGAAAGAGGGAGAAAAAAATGGAACTCAAAATCTTATAAAACTGAATGTTGAAAACTATGTTTCCATGTAATTGGAAAAAAATGAAATACTATTAATTGGGGGGGTGTAAGTAGTATACTATGCAATAATATAGATAATAGGAGGGGGAATAGATTATTTATATATTGCCTGCTAAATATTAGGAGCCATAATGAGTATTTTTAGATATATTATCTCATTTAATCTTCCCAGCAATCCTGCAAGTAATCACTATATTGTAGTTAAGGAAATTGAAGTGAACAGGTTAAGTGATTTACTCCAGGTCACATAGCTCATAAGTGTCTAAGGCCATATATGATTTCAAGTCTTCCTATCTACAGACCCACTACTCTACCCACTGTACCTTCAACTGCCTCAATACTGGATATTGAGAGAAGATAGATGAGAATGTTAATAGGTAATGGTATAGAAAGATTATTTTAAAATCTCTTCTTAGTATTCAGGCATGTGGATTCTACTTAGCTTATTCCTGCCATTCATTCAACAAACATTTATTAAACCCCTCTTCTTTACATAGTACTTTTAAGCACTTGGGAAGCTCTTAATCTAGCACAAAAATAAGTCACAAACACAAATATGTAGAATATTGCATATCACTAAGGAAAATTGCTAAACAAGGGACCATGTGAAATCCAGGAGAAATGTCATTGATGATAGAGAATGACTTCATAGGAAAGTAACTTTTGAGTTAGACTTTAAAGGACAGGTAAGAATATAGATAGATAGATAGATAGATAGATAGATAGATAGATAGATATAGATATAGATATATAGATATACACATATGTATATACATATGTGTACACATATGCAAATACATATGTATACACACATGCAAATACACACATGTTTGTATATTGAATCAAATTAATTTTATCACTTGGATTTGATAATAATTCCATTAATGCCAGAACATTCTAGAATTTGCTTTCCAAGCCCTCAATAAGACACACTAAGCATAGATCTAAGAAAAATGTCCTTTTTGTTTCTTCTTCACTTATTAATCTCACCCCTCTGGCTCAGGCCTAGAATGATGTAGCCTTCCCCTTCCAAATTCTCAGGTGGTGGTGATGGAAACTCTTCCCTGTCTAGGTACAAATTTTACTTTATCCATTTCCACTAGTTTTCTTCCATCAACCAACACTAAAGATCTACATGTTCAGCCCTATGAAAAGCATTCTACCCTCTCACTCTGTTCCTTACTCTAAGTAAAATCCTCTAAAATAATTTTGAAAGTCAAATTTTGGGGGTAAATGAATCAACTTAAAAAAATATTTTAGACTCAAACATCAGAACACAAGTACAGAATCAAGAAAAGAAACAAAAACAGCATAAACCTAAATATTGGAACTTAAAAACAAAGTTAGGGAAAAAAGCACATCTTGTGCATAGCAGAACATATGAGAGGATTCAAAATATGTAAGAAAAAAATTTCATTTCAATAAAGCCTATATGATAAATAATACTCGTGTTGAGAATTGTCTGTCTTTCCTTTGCTTCCTTCTGAGTTTTCTCTTGTTCTCTGTTGTGCATTTTTTTACTTTTTTTTACTTTTTTCCCTCCCTCCAACCCCCCCCCCAGAAGACCACAGTAAAGTTTAATATGTTTCTCTTTTTTTTTTCTTTTTGCTTTTTTGGAGAGCAATAGGGGTTAAGTGACTTGCCCAAGGTCACACGGCTAGTTTTTGTGTTAAGTGTCTGAGGCTGGATTTGAACTCAGGTCCTCCTGACTCCAGGGCTAGTGCTCTATTCACTGTACCACCTAGCCACCCCATAATATGTTTCTCTATAAAAACAAATATATGCTTACATTCCCCCCCAAAAGCTACAATAAAGTTTAGATATGTTTCTCCATTAGCTACAGAGATATACACACAAGTATACATATATTTATAGACATATACTTTCCCAAATATACTCTACTCCTGAACTTTGTTTTTTATGTATGATTATATCTCTTTTTTCCTTTCTCTCCTGCCTCCTCTACATTCCTTTTACACACTACCTTGCCATTTTATAACTTGCCTACCTGCCTCCAAAGTTCCCTCCCCAATCCTACCATTCCCATAAACCTAAACAACTTTCTATACCCCCTATTTCACCCATTCCCTCACCCTCTCCTTTAAAGAACCCTCCCTTGTCCTCTCCCCCCTCCCTACACCCCTGCCATCTTATTTCTTCTTAATTTAGAAGATTTTTATACTCTTCTAAACATATATGTATTGCTCCCTTTTAAACCCATTCCCAATGAAAGTAGATTACTAGAACTACCAGTCCTCCTCCCCCATCTAATTCCTCTGTATCAATTCTTTTTTCACCTCCAATAATTACTCTTTTAAACTGTTCCTAAATGGTTTTACTTTTTAAATTCATATCATTCTCAGGTTTGTACCAATCTTTCTTATAAACTACCTAAATATTGATAAGAAACTTAGACATACATTTTATATTTTATATAAATAAAAAGTGAGTAGGCTGTTCTTATGCATCCCTTATAGTCAGTCTTTGTTATGTGCTTATATTTCTCTTGGTTCTTGTAGGTCAAATTTGCTATTAAGTCTAGAATTAATTTTTAACAAAGTCTTGAAAGTCTGAGACTTTATCAAATGTCCTTTTTTATCATTCAGGATAATATTTAACTTTTTGTTGATATGATATTTTTGGCCAGATCCCCAGTTCTTTTGCTCTTTGATACATTGTATTCCAAGATCTGAAGTCCCTTAATGTCTCTGCTGCTAGGTCTTGTGTAATTTTAATTATGGTACCTTCATATTTAAATTGTTTTAATCTTGATGCTTTTAATATTTTTTTTTCTTTGAGCTAGGGGTTTTAGAATTTGATTATGATGTTGCTATGAGTTTTCTTCATAGGATCTCTTTTAAGAGATGATCACTGAATTTTTTCTCTTCCTACATCTCCCCCCACCCCCTTGTTCTAATGCTTCATGACAATTTTCTTTGATTATTTCCAGTATTATTTTATCAAGATTCTTCTTTTGATCTTGACTTTCAGTTAGTCCCGTTGTTTTTCTTATGTTTCACTTTCTCTTCTATTTTTTCATTGTTTATATTTTGTCTAGTCATTTCTTGTTCTCTTATACTTTCCCTAACTTCACTCTGCCCAATTCTAATTTTCAAGGTGTCATTTTCTCCCTTAAGATTCTAGATCTTCTTTTCTAATTTTCCTTTCCTTTCTTACCCTTCTTGTTTTTCTTGAATTATTCTTATTTTCTTTTTTAGTTTTTCGTCCATTTCTGTCATTTGATTTTTGAAGTCCTTTTTTAGATCTTCCATGAATTCTTTCAGGGCAGGTGTCCATTTGACATTATTCTTTGGGGGGTTTCTTTACTTTAATATCCTCCTCTGAAGATGAACCATGATCATCTCTATTCCCATAATAGTTTTCTATGGTTGGGTTCTTTCTCATTTGACTGTGCACTTTTTGTGGTAATATCTTAATTATTTGTAATTACTTCTACCCCTGGGGTATGGGAGATGGAGCCTCTTGCCCCAGATCTTCAGTTCTTTCCTCTAGTCTGAAATCAAAGCCAAGCTTCCAGCCTCCTGTAAGTGCCCACAGTCAGGCCCCACTGCTTCTGCACTCACTAGGTGTGTGCTGGTTCCTTCTTACACTTGTTGCCCTTTGAAGATCTGCTGGGTCTGTTATTCCTGGTCAGCAAAGTTTCTCTTGATCTTCCCAGGCTCAGATGCCCAACTCCACTGACTTTTCCAGGGTGGTAAATATTCTGATAGCTGGGGCAGAGATAGCCTCTCAAACCAACTTACTCCAGGGTCTACCCCTTGTTGTTTAAGAGGCTTGCCACTTGCTATTAAAGCAGAATCTAGCCCTGGAGGTGTTTACTCTTCACAAGAGCAAAGCTCATCTTGGGATTTTTCTTCAAATCTTCTCAAATTGTCCCAGGAGGACCCCAGTTATGCCCCTACTACTTCTTTATCTCCCCCCACTCTTTGTTCACCCTAAGGTGCAATTTTAACTCTTTTGTGGGGAAAAATTTGGCGAGCTAGGAATTTTCTGACCTAATCTACCATCTTCCTAGAATAATCTCCATGACAAATTAACTTTTGATGAAAAAAAAAAAACTCTCCTATTCCATTTATACTGTGCAGACACCAGATCTCATGGCCCAGTTCAACAAATTGGAGCAGGAAGTATTTTGTGGCCAGAGACTGAAACTAAGAACTAAACCAGAAAATCAAACACTGAAAAGGCACTTACATTGTTGTACAGGACTCTTGGCTCTGGTACTACAAGTAGTCATCAATTTATCTATGTACTCAACATCTTGTTGCCTGTGAGCTATTCTTTACATATATATATGATATGTGTATGTGTGTGTGTGTATATATATATATATATATATATACATATATATATATATATACATATATACACAGATATAAACACACACAGACACACACACATATATATGTGTGTGTGTGTGTCTGTGTCTGTGTGTCTGTGTGTGTTTTGTTTGTGAGTGTGCCAATCCTACTCACTGGGACCTAACCATACTTCTAAATGTGCAGGAGTGAGTCTCAGACAAATATGATTGACTGAGCCCATTTATCAAATCCCTCTTGACTAATCTGAGAAGAGACAACAAACTGATTAGAAAAGAAATTTTGAATACAGAACAGTTGTTCCAGCAGAGGCAAGAAAAAAAAAATCCCTTGAACTGAAACTCATTAAGAAGGATTCATAGAACACAGTAGAGAATTTTAAGATTTTCAGAACTGGGAAAAGTCCTTAGAAATCATTTAGTTTAACTTGCCTATTTTCTAGATAAAAAAAAAAGTCAGGAGCCTAAATGTTTTATCCTTTTTTTTAAGTTTAGGAGGTAGGAAAGACTTGAGAAAGCTATTTTTAATATTTTAAACATTATTTTTGTTTAATTTCTGTGTTTGTTGTGTTTCTGGTAACATTTCATTTTTCTAAGTAAAAACTTCTGCTTTTCAAGCTATAATGACAACTATGAGAGGAAAATTCAGTAATGAGACTGGTTTTTAATACAGAAACTCCATATTCATTATACTAAGAAAGCAAATGCTTGACCAGTGAACACTTGCTTCAGAAGTAGAAAAGTACCCTTAAAATTAATGCCTCATATATGTTGCACAAGGAAGATGCAAAATGAAGCAATTTGGATTATATCAGAAAGTCTCTTATCTGAAGTGGAAAGTGAAAATAAGAACTTTATTGTTGGTTCTTTATTATCTGATGTTATCTTCCCAATAATTCCATGCCTTTGAACCAGAATCCTCCCTTGCTTATAGCAATTCCATCATAGCAACAAAAACAAGTCACATCATGGCATTTTAATAACTATCAATTTATTAGCTATGATACTTATGAGTAATGATAAAAATTATCTATATATACATATCTGTACATATGCATGTATATATATATTTAATGTTTACATAATTTTATGTATATTTTTCCCTTGAAAAACAACAATATAAAGTAGATGGTATTACTATATCAATATTATAGATGAGGAAACTGAGACTCAGAGAGTTTAAAAGACTTTCCTTAAGTTATATAGCTAGTTAAGACAAGATCCAAAGTCTACCTTCCTGATTCTAAGTCCAGCACTCTACAGACTCTACCATGCTACTTCTCACCTTTGCAGTAAGAGGGGATCTTATTCAAATATATGACAAGTAGATATTTCTTGTTCGGATTATTTTATAGGCCAAGCTTTCATATTTGCACACCCTGGGAGCAACCCTCTGGCAAAACTCCTAAATTAAGCTATGGCCACATTAAAATGAAATGGGGAAATGTTTAACAAAATAAATAAAAATGCAATATAATTTGTGGTTTTCTAATTCAATATGCAGCCAAAAGGGATACCTTTCTCTTAATATGACACCATTAAATACTACCTATAATGCTATTTTTCAAGTAGGAAATCAAAAGTTCTTAATAACTGATTAAACTGGTAAGTATATCTTCCTAAAACAAAGTTGCTAAAACAGCATCAATTTGTTTATTTTAAAGACACAGCTCTGAAAAAAAGTGAGATATCCATTTCAATTTCCATTTGAATAACTATAATTTATAAAAATGTCTATTTAATTTCCCACAATTAAACTTTCTCTTTCCTGTCATTCAAACTTCTCTATTGTTATGGTTGTTCATTTATATGTATTCTCCTGAATGATTTTTAGTCTTGTTTTTTATTCTATTTTGGCTCCTTCATTGTGTGTAGCTGACTTATTAATGCTAAGAACAAATTTATGGGACAATATAACTATAAATACCAAATTAATTGCTAAAAAAAATGCCCCAATTCAAACTATTGACACAACTATTAGGGAAAGAAGTTGAAAATTCTGTGTAGCCAATATTAGTATATAATACACTAAAGCTTTTCCAATGGAAATGTTTCTTTTAAGCAGTTGAATCATAAATATAAAAACATGCTATCCCCCAAATAAGGTGGAAGAGACATAATGAAAGACATGGTAATAGACATAATCCACTTCTCTCCTGAACCAGCTCAATCTCTGTCCCAGTTCTAAGATCAAGAAATCCCTTCAGGAGGGGGTAGAGCTGAGATGGCAGAGTAAGAGCAGGAACTTCCTTGAACACTCCAACAAACCCCTCCAAATACCTGTAAAAATGACTCTAAACAAATGCTAGAGCTACAGAACCCACAAAATGACAGAGTGAAACACATCTTTAGCCCAAGACAGCCTGGAAGGCTAACAGGCAGACACACTGGTCTAGAAATGGAGTGCAGGACAGCATGGCAGTACAGGTCTAGAAATGGAGTGCAGGCAGAGACAAAGCCAGAGCAGGCTTCATGGTTCTGAAACAATGGCATCTATGGCAGTATCCAAGTTTCTCAACCCACAAATGCTGAACATAGCATAGAAGGTTAGCAGGAAAACTCTGTAGGACCTAGGTAAAAGGGGAGCATGGATCAATGGGGCTTGAGGCCTAGGCCCAGGGCAGCAAGGTTGATGCTAGTGGTGGTAGTGGCAGCTAAAGTAATGGCGGGGGGCAACAGCAGCTGTTTCCACACCTCTGGGCCCATAGACCGGCTGATCAAGTGACTGACACAAAACCTCTGAAGCCTGGGACAATACACTCACCCCCATTCCCAACCCCAATGGAAACAGATTCCTACCTTGACAAAGAGTTCAAAGCCAAGTACTTGGCTGGGAAGATGACATAACAGTGTAAAAAAAAAGTTCAGATTATAGAATCTTACTTTGGTGACAAAGAAAATCAAAACATAAAACCAGAAGACAACAAAGTCAAAGCTTCTGCCTCAAAAGGCTCCAAGAAAAATATTAATTGGTCTTAAGCAGTGGAAGGGCTCAAAAAGGATTTTGAAACTCAAGTAAGAGAAGTAGAGGAATAATTGGTAAGAGAAATGAGAGTGATGCAAGAAAATCATGAAAAATGAGTCAACAGTTTGCTAAAAGAGATAAAAAAAAATTATTCTGAAGAAAATAACACCTTAAAAAATAGACTGATCGGGGTGGCTAGGTGGCGCAGTGAGTAGAGCATTGGCCCTGGAGTCAGAAGGACCTGAGTTCAGAGCTGGCCTCAGACACTTAACTCACACACAAACAAAAACCTAGCCTTGTGACCTTGGGCAAGTTACTTAACCCCAATTGCCCTCCAAAAAAAAAGCAAAAAAAAAAAAAAAATAGACTGATCCAAATAATAAAAGAAGTCCAAAAAGCCATTGAAGAGAAGAATGTCTTCCAAAGTATAATTGGCCAAATGAAAAAGGAAGTCCAAGAACTCATTGAAGAAAATTATACCTTCAAAAAAAGCCTTGCCAAAAAGCTCCCCTCACCTCACCCATCTCCTGCCAAACTGAAGGCTGATGCAGCCCACTGAGCTGCCTCCAAGGGGAGGGATGGCTTTGGGGGGAGGGGGGGTACTGGTGGTGGCTTCCTCAGTTCCCCCTCACCCAGGGAAAGCAGGACCCACCCTGCCAAGGGCCCTCGGCACATTCCCGTTATTCTCTGTGGGATCTGGAGTTTTACTATCTTGTGAGTGTAGGCCAGAATCTTTTTGATGCCAGATGTGGATTTTTAATGCTGTCACATGTCTTGGTTACCGCAGATTTTTCTGCAGCTGTTTTCTAGCCTTTGCCAGCCCTGTGCCTGTGCTGATTTGAACACTTTGCTTTTCTCCCTGTGCCATCCCTCCTCTTTGCTCTGCCACTCTTGGATGAATGGATTTTGTAAATCCAGTTTGTTTGTGTATGTGTGTGTGTGTGTGTTTGTTTATTTGTTTATTTTTTGATGAAACCAGCTCATTGGGTGTGGAGGGAGGGGGAGTCTCTCAGCTAGTCCTGGTTACTTCCTTCTGTGGCCTTCACTGTCTTTGGTTCTTGTGACTCAGGTTAGGTTTTCATCCCTCCTACTTCACAGCAGAAAAGAAGAAAAAAACAACCTGAAGAGGTGAGACTAGGTAGGGAACAGACTTCACCACCACTTGTGTTCGTTTGGAGAGCTAATGTGTCTCCATCCCTTTGTTTGCAGGAGGGAAGGACATAGGAGAGTTCTTTCACTGGTACTTTTAGGGTTCCTTGATCTCAAGGAGATGTACCAGCTGTGGACAAGTGCCACCATTAGCACAGGATGCCCTGAAAAGTCAAGCTAAGCACTGGATACGGCTCCGTTACTCAAAGAGCCGGAGATTTGAAAATCACTTTGTCAGGGCCACTGCCAGTTATATCCAGCACTTCAAGTGGATGTTTGGTGCTTCACATGATCAGGAATTAGTTAGAAAACTTAATGGAAAACATTAAACCTGTGGCTGGATGGGTTTTTCTGTCATTTTTACACTAAGGTTGGGTCCAGCCCATGTTAAAAACAATTGTACAATATAAAAGAAGAAAAAAATTAAACAAGTAGGATCTTCTGGTTTCTCATGGAAACAGGCATACTGATTGGTGAAAATCATGAAGTTTATAATGGTATTTAAGTAACACAAGGTCTTGTTTGGGTTCAGAAAAAGGGAATTTAGAGTAAATGGGAAGTTTATTGCACTAAGCATAATTGATGGGGAGATGGTTCTGCAAAGTGTTGATCTGAAACTCAGGTCTCATCTCTTTCATGTAGTTTATAGATGAGGATTGGCTTATGTCCACTCATTTAGTGGTTGGTTCTCAAAAACTGATGAGTTTGGAATTGGTGAGTTCACTTTTGTGTGTGTAAAGTGTCTTTATGTATGTACATTTCTGCTGTATATGTTTCATAAAGGGAGAAAGATCAATTTAGATTCCAGTGTTCCTCATGCATTAAAAAGTCTCATAAGGCAAGGGAAAAAGATTAAGCAGCTTACTCAAAGCATTAAGAAGGCCTTTGAGGGGAGGGCATTCTGTAACATAACTTACTCTTGGTTAGCAGATGAATCTCTTCTCTGGTGTTTTCACAAGAAAATATTAAATAAAATGCTAGAGTTGTCCACAATTGTGGGTGGGTTATTGAAAGTTTGTCTCACAGGGGGAAGTACCAAGTTGGAAATTATATACAATGAGAATTTATGCACAAGAATTATTTGTAAAGCATATGGTTAAAGACATCTTGGACTATTTCAATACCTCTGGTATGTTCCAATAAGATCATTTGTGGTTTTGACAAAACAATTTAAGGCAGCATTACAAAGAACCACTTGTAGGACTTTCCTTGCTGCTATTCAGTGGTTTGGGAGAGGTAGTTTAAGCTGTCAATCATTTTGGTAATTTGAAAAGTCATAATACAAACTTTTGAAATTTTTTTTCGCAATAAAATGAACCCCTTTGGAAAAAAAAATAGACTGATCCAAATAATAAAAGAAGTCCAAAAAGCCATTGAAGAGAAGAATGTCTTCCAAAGTAGAATTGGCCAAATGAAAAAGGAAGTCCAAGAACTCATTGAAGAAAATTATACCTTCAGAATTAGAATGGAGCAAATGGAACCTAATGACTTTATGAGAAATCTAGATATTATAAAACAGAACCAAAAATATTTTTAAAAAATAGAAGACTGTGAAATATATCACTGGAAAAACCACTGACCCAGAAAATAGATATAGGAGGCATAATTTAAAATTTTTGGACTACATGAAAGCCATGATAAAAAAAACAAAGCCTAGACATCATCTTCCAAGAAATTATCAAGGAAAACTGCCCTGATATTCTAGAACCAGAGATTAAAATAGAAATTGTAAGAATCCACTGATTGTCTCTTGAAAGACATCCCAAAACAAAAACAAAAAACTCCTAGGAATATTATAGTCAAATTCCAGAGTTCCCAGTTCAAGGAGAGAATATTGCAAGTAGCCAGAAAGAAACAATTCAAGTATTATGGAAAATACAATCAGGATAACACAAGATCTAACAACTTCTACATTAAGGGATTAAAGGACTTAGAATATGATATTCCAGAGGTCTGTAAAGCCAAGCATGAGCAGCTCTCCAGAGGACTACTGCTGTGAATAGTTTTAAGGTTCTGATCTCACAATATAGTGAACTTTCTGAAGAGGTTACCCATTAGATAATTAATTATAGTTATTAATTATATAATAATTAACTATATAATAATTAGAGGATTAGGGTTGCTCTGGAGACCCCAAAATACCAACATGCTGGTTCCTGCCAAATGAATTCAATTCAAGTATTCTCAGCCAAAGAAAAGTAAAGTTTATTAAAAGTTCACTTGAAGTAGACACAGAGTAATTCTGTGCTAGGTCATTCTATGTCTCTCTCACTATTCTATGGTGCTCTCACTATTCTGTGGCGCTCTCACCATTTTATGGCGCTCTCACTCTTCCATGGCACCCTCACAAACTTGGAGACAAGATGAGGTCTTATATACAGATGGTGAATCTAGGGATGGTCTAGAGGAGGAGTTTGGGGAGGGTCTTCAGGAGGAGTTAATGAGGTCAATGAGTGATTAAGGATGGGAAGTTGCTGGAGGCTACCTGGAAACTACAGACAATGGTGGGATAGGCCAGTTCAAGGGTGGACTGATATTTTGATAGTCTCAAGTGTGGGAAGTCTAGTAATAGAGGGTGGGAATTCTAGTAACAGAGGAATGCTAAGCAAAGGTTTGGGCCCACAATATAAGGTTTATTGCCTCATGCAAATGCCTCATCAAATGAGACAATTTAATCAGAGTTCAAGGGACATTCCAAGAGCCTGTACCTCAAGGACTCAAGGAGAGTTCAATGGGGCTCCCAGAACCCATTCCTCATCACTTTCTATTCATTCAACAGTAAATTAGGCAAAACATTCACAGAAACCAATGTTCAACATTCACATAGATATACAATTTATTACTAAAATGATCACATAGTTTTTTTTTTTATTTTTTAAATTAATTTATTAGTTTAGTTTCAGTTAACAAGATTCAATTCCATAGTTCCTTGATTTTCAAATTTCCTTTACTCCCCTCCCCCCATCCCCCACGACAGCATAGTATAGGATCTGCAAATACATTCATATTAGACATCATTTGGATTACAAAGGTGTATTGTACTAGGTGGGATGAAAGATGGTAAAGAAGAAATAAAACCAAACAATGAAAAGAAAAATATCATTTAGTTTGCTTCCATCAGGATTCAGGCTCAGTTCTTTCTAGTTATATCTCTGGATGGTGCATTTCTCTCTTTCTTGAGTTGACCACATAGTTTTACACAAAATGTATCATTCAGTAAGTCCTTAACTCAATCATCCTTAAGGGGCAATCATCCTTAAGAGATACAAAGTGCAAAACTCTCACACCCCTAGGTCACATTGTCTTAATCTCATCAGTCAGAAAGTCTTCTTTCATCTTGAATGAAGACTAGTTCCCAATCATCCTTAATTCAATCACCCTTAAGTAGTACAAAGTACAAAGTTCTTCCACCCCTAGGTCACAGTAAATCATGATCTTGTCAATAACCACTAAGTACCCAAGGAAAGGTCCTTTCATCTTGACACAAGACTGATTCCCAAATTCCATGGTTCTTTTTCCATGCTCCCAATGCTTTCATGAATTCACCCAACTGTCACCTGGACTCACAGGTAGGCAGCTCTCAAATCCTGGTTGAGCTCCTGGTTTAGCTCCTCATCCAGTTCCCATTTCATATGGAAGCTCATGGTGATCCGTCCACTTCAATCCTTTCACAGTTTCTGTTTCTGGTAAGAAAAAGTTTAACAGAGGCACAACAAAAGTCACACAGATTACCTGCCCCATCATGAAATCATTTTCTGCCAGTGAAATCAACAAACCCACAAACAGGGTCCAAAAAATCAACACAAATCATCAGTAAAGTCCCAGGACAACTGAAAACATCAGTAAAACCCTCCTCCAGGACTTCTGTAAACAGAAAATAAAATCCTCTTTCAGGGCTTCTGGACCAGCAGTAAGGTCCCAGGGTTTCTGTAATAACAACAACATCCTCTATCAGCAGACAGGTCTGACAAAGTAACATCAACACAGTCAAAGTGTGGGCACCACAGCCATCCTTCTTCCCAGATCTGCCCTGTCTCAGCTGTGCAGAAGCTTTTATATATCATCATCTCCTACCTATTCTGCCCACCTCTTATGTCCTTCCTGTTCCAGTCTTTGTCAAGTCCCTCACACTCTGGGCTTCAGAGGTCCTATTTCTAGAAAAGACTTGATATAATCAGAGGTGAGACTCGAAGGCACTTGAAGAGCTGAAACAATGTGCTAAATACTGGAATAACTGAAACAAGAAGCTAAATACTGCTTTGCCTGTCATTACAAGTTCAGAGGAGTTGGGATTAAAAACAAGAATCACCTACCCAGCAAAACTGCATATAGTGCTTCAGGAGAAAATATAGTCATTCAATGAAATGGAGGACTTTCAAGCATTCTTGATGAAAAGACCAGAGCTGAATAGAAAATTTGACTTTCACATAACAAGAATCAAGAGAACCTTGAAAAGGTAAATAGGAAAGAGAAGTCATAAGGTACTTATTAAAGTTGAACTATTTACAATCCCATAGGGAAAGATGATATTTGTAACTCATGAGACCTTTCTCAGTATTAGATAGATAGATAGATAGATAGATAGATAGATAGATAGATAGATAGAACAGGGTAAATTGAATGTGAAGGGATGGTATCTAAAAATAAAATTAAGAGGTGAGAGAATAATATACTGGGGGAAGGAGAAAGGTAGAGATAGCATGGGGTAAATTATCTAACATAAAAGAGGCAAGAAAAAGGTTTCACAATGGAGGGGAAGAGGGGGGGAGGTGAGAGAGAACTAGTAAACCTTACTCTCATCAAATTTGACTTAAGGAGAGAATAACATATACAGTCACGTGGGTATCTTACCCTACAGGAAAGGAAGGGTAAAGAGGATGGGAGGGTGTGATGAATAGAAGAGAGGGCAGATTTTGGGAGAGAGTAGTCAGAAGCAAAACTTTTGAAAAGAGCAGGGTCAAAGGAAGAAATACAACAAGTGGAGAATGGGATAGAATGGAGGGAAATAGTCTTTCACAACATGACTATAATGGAAGTGTTTTGCATAACTACATATGTATAGCCTATTTTGAATTGCTTGCCTTCTCAGTGAGGGTAGGTGGGAAGGGAAGAAAGGAAAGAATTTGGAATTCAAAGTTTTAAACAAAAGCATTAAAAATTATTTTACATGCAACTGGGAGCTAAGATATATATAGATATATATATATACACACACACATATATGCATACATGTGTATATATATGTATATATATACATATATATGTGTATGTATATATATGTGTATATATATATATATATATATGGTTTAGAAATCCATCTTGCCCTACAAGAAAGTAAAGGGGAAAGGAATAAGGTGGCAGGGAGTCAGGGGCGGGGGAGTTTGTCATAGAAGGGAGGGCAGACTAGAGGAAGGGATCATTAGAATACATGCCATCTTGGGGTGGGAAGAGAGAAGAGATGAGAAGAAAATTTGAAACTCAAAATCTTGTGAAAATTAATGTTGAGAACTAAAATAAACATTAATTTTTTAAAAGCCAAAAACAAATAGATAAATAAAATAAAAAACAAAAATCCCTTTGGGGTTCAAGTCCCATTCACACTTGCTTCTCAGAGTTTCCTTTTTGGGATGGGTGGTTGCATGAACTAGTTTGTTATCTTGACTCCATGGTCATCATGGCTTGGATTCACTCTCAGTAGGAATTACATACAGTACCTGAAACTGAGGAGAAATAAAATATAGCAGGAAGAAATACCTATATGTACATGTCTTGGAGGCAGTTTAAAAGAGGGAAAATGGGAGAAAATTTTTTTCTGTTCTCACAGGTTTAGTTTGTGGCATCCACACTAGAGGAACTACTGGGAAGAGTAATATAAAAAAGAGGGTAGAAGGAGAGCAGCCAACTCTAGTATCATAAGTTTTAAAGATGAATGCTAATCAAAGGAGGCTTTGTAGTGGGAAGCTAGGTGGCACAGTGGATAAAGCATCAGACCTGGAGACAGGAAGGCCTGAGTTCATATCTGGTCTCAGACACTAGCTATGTGGTCTTCGGAGACACTTAACCTTGTTTGCCTCTGTTTCCTCATCTGTAAAATGAGCTGGAGAAAGAAATGGCAAACTACCTCAGTAACTTTGCCATGAAAACCCTAAATGGAGTCACAAAGAGGTTCACACAATTGAACAATATGGGTGGGCTCCACATAAGGCAAAGTAGGCATGGTCAAAAGCCAGGTAATACATAATGATAGTGAGGACAGTTTCATTATCTCCTATGGGTTCCTCTCTCTTTGTCATGCAGACAACTCCTAGATGAATATATCCAGTCCTTGTCTCTTTCTAGTATTCCATCTTCAACCTGGATTACTGTGTTTACAGAATGTGGAAGACAACTTGAAGTTCAATTAGAGTTTTAGAACCGGGAGTGCTTATAAATCACTGGATTTAATTCCTTCATCTCAGAGGTGAGAAGAAAATGAGTCCCAGAGATTATAAATGACTTCTCCAGCTTTTCTTATAAAATCGAATATCTAACTCATCTTTTCCAATTGGATGGCATATAGGATTCTCAGATTTAACTTGTTTTAAATAGAACTCACTTCTCCAAAGCCCTCTCTTCTCCCTAAATTCCTTTTTTACATTGAAGGCATAACTATCCTTCCAATAGCTCAACTCTGAGTAATCTTACCTCTTGTCTAAAGAATAAAATGCAAGTTCTGGTTTGACATTTAAAGCTTTTTACAGTCTAATTCCACCTATTTTCCCATACTTATTGGAAATTACTCTTTTTCATACATTTTAAGTTTCTAACAATCCAGAATTTTTTCCCAAATACTTGTATAGCTTATTCCCTCACATGTAGTACCCCCTACTTCCTCACCTCTACTTCACATAATTCCTAGCTTCCTTCAAAGTTCAAGAGCCAGATCTGACAGGAAGTCTACATCAATCACCTCAACAGCTTCTAAAATTGTTTCCTGAAAATTATTTTGGATATACGGTGCATTCACTTGTGTAAATGCATTTTATTCCCCAAAGAATGTAAGTACCTTGAGGATAAAGGAATTGTGCTCTTTTTTACCTGACAACTAGCAAACGACAAGCACATAATAGGTGCTTAGTAAGTTTGATTTTAATGAATTAATATTGAAAATCCATGGGTGATATTAATATCTAATACATTGGTGGTATTTCACTGGGTATATCACAATTTTTCAGTGTCACAGTTGACTTCTAAGATGAAGTAACAGAAGAGAGACTGATCTGCATTGATTAAAGACTCTTCAGGTGTCATTGAGGAAATCATAGGTTCACATAAAAGCAAAAACTTAACTAAGTTTTATTGTCCACTTCTCCATTACATTTTATCAGAGGGGCCAAGAAAAAGTATATTTACACAGGGTCAAAAGATTTTAGAGTTGTCTGGGGAAAATTGAAAACAATCTGGCAAAAGACCCGTAGTCTAGACATAGACCCATAACTCTAACTATATACCAAGATAAGGTCAAATGACTATATCATTGTAATGCCACACATGAGCAGCTTTCCAGAAGAATGCTACTGTGAACAACTTTTAAGGTTCTGATCACACAGTATAGTGAAAACTCTATTTATTCCATAAATCAAAGCAAAACATTCACAGAAAACAAAGTACTACATTCACAAAATTACAACATATCAGAAAATCAAAATAAGAACATTCACAACTTATCACAGAAAATGGCCACATAGTTTCCACTATAGTGATCACAAAGTTGTGAAGAAAGAAGAATCATTTAGTAATTCAAGCATTCACAAAATCCTTAATTCAATCACAAAGTACAATAGTCAAAGTTTTCCACTCACTGGGCACACTAAGTTACAAAAATTTTACTACTTAGCACTCTCTTAAGGGGTAGTATAAAATACACAGGCCATCCACCTCTCAGTCACAAGTAAATCACAATCTTCTAATCAGTACAAAATATTCAGGTATAGTCTTCTTTCAACTCAAGGCTGGCTCTCAGTTTCCATGGTTCCTCTTCCATGGTCCCAACTACAACTGTCACCTGGATTCAAAGGCAGGCAGCTCCCAGTTCTTTGTCCAGCTCCTCATCCAGTTCTTTGTCCAGGTCCCATTCCATATTGAAGCTCACAGTGTCCAGTCCACCTCAAGTCCTTCAAAGTTCCTGTTTCTAGGAAGACAAAGCTTAACAGGGCCACAATAATATTCATGCACATTGCTGGTACCATCATCATTTCACTACCTCTCTGTGAAATCAACTCAGACCCACCAACAAGGTCTTGGAACTCAATATAAATCATCAACACTGACCCATAAACAAGGTCCAAGAGGTCAGCACAAATCATCAGTAAAGTCCCAGGACCTCCAAAACCCTCCTCCAGGACTTCTGTACACAAAGAAACAGAAAATCCTCTTTCAGTGCTTCCAGTATAGTCTTCTATAGGGCTTCTGTACAAATTATCATAAACAAACATCAACACAGAGAGAGCAGACAAACAGAATGCCAGGGTACCACAAGTTCTCTCCTTCTTGACTCTGCAACCACAAGAGTCTTCTCAGTTCCTGCTGTCTCTAGCCCTAAGGCTCTCCTTATATAGTCGTTAGCTCTTCCCCAGGAATTCACAAGTTCTAGGGTTCACAAGTTGTGGAATTCACATGTTCTGTTTCCTAACAGACTGAAACAAGGTGTTAATTCAATAGCTGAAACAAGGTGTGAGTTACTTTAGTGCTTTCCATTACAATCATTCAGACATAAAAGTTAGTATTATAAGCAAATGAAAGAAGCATTGAAAACTTTCCTCTCCAACCTTTGAATAAGGGGAAGTTTTATAACCAAATAAGAGGTAGAAAGGATTATGAGAGATAATGGATAATTTTAATTAAATGAACCAGAAAAGTTTTGTACAAAAAAACCAATGCAACCTTAATTATAAGGAAGCCAAGAAACCAAGAAAGAACTTTTATTTCATGTTTTTCTAATAAAGACCTCACTTCTCAAATATATGGAGAACTGAGTCAAATTAAAAAAATAAATAAATAAAAGGCTTTCCCAAACTTAAAAATGGTAAAAGGACCTGAAGAGGAAATTTTTAGAAGAAAAAATCAAAACTTTTAATAGACATATGTAAAGATCATTAATAATTAGAGAAATGCAAATTAAAACAACTCTACAGTAACATCTCATACCTATCGGTGTGGCTAAGATGACAGAAAAGGAAAGATACAAACACTGTAGAAGATGTGGAAAAATAGGTACACTAATTAATTGTTTGTTGAGATACTGAACAGATCTAACCATTCTAGAGAACATTGCCCAAAGGGCTACAAGATGCTGCATACTCTTTGACTCTGCAACATAACTACTAGGTCTTTATGCAAAAGAGATGAAAGAAAAAGGGAAAGAACATATATAAGCAAAAATATTCATAGTAGATCTTTCTTGTGGTTGTAAAGATTTGAAAATTGAGGGGAAACCTATCAGGGAATCACTGATCAAGTTGTGGAATATGATTTTCATACTATAAGAAATGATGAGGGGAATGATTTCAGAAAAACCAAAGAAGATTTATATAAACTGATACAAAGTGAAGTGAGCCCAATCAGGAGAACATTGTAAACAATAACAGTAATATTATAAGATTTAGCTACTCTTATTAGCACAATGAAAAGGAATTAAGAAGCCTCTTGATGTGGATGAAAGAGAGAATAAAAGCTAGTCATATGCTTAACATAAAAACCCTAACATCTTGGCAATTAGTCCCATAATGTCCCAGCAAATATTAGAAGAAATGGCAGCAGTGTCAGATTTCATATCTTGGAGTTCAAAGATCACTGCAGATGGCAAGTGCTGTCATGAAGTTAAAAGAAACATACTTCTTGGAAGGAAAACTGTGGCCAACTTTGGCAGCATACTAAAAAAGTAGAGAAATTATTTTGCTGACAAACATCCTATGATCAAAGCTATGGTTTTGTTTGTTTTTGTTTATCCAGTAGTGTAATGCCAAGCAAAAGCAAAAGGTTCAGAATAACAGCATAGTAGCTTTCCATTTTATTCAGTGACACAGTAAGGCAAAACATTTACAGAAAAGAGAAAAGCAAAATACAGCATTCACCAAGTATAATTCAATAATTTCCAAGTATTACTCCACCCCTGGGCAGTACATTAATTTAGTCAATCACCAAGTCTCTCTTCAAAAATGGAGATTAGTTTCCAATCATAAGCAAAGTACATTCATTTGGTCAGTCACAGAGCACAAAAAAGTCAATAATTTCCCACCACTGGATCACAACTAAATTACAATTATCATCAGTTAATGCCAAGCACTTTCTCAAAAGTAACAGTGGAGAGCACAAAAACCATCTACCCATGAGCTACAAGGTTAAGATATCACAAAAGCATTTAATACCCAAGGAGAGGTCTTTTCTTCATCTTAACCTGAAGAAAGTTCTCAGCAATCTCTGTTCCTGGGGAGACAAAACTTAACAAAGCCACAAGATACATTGCCAGTGTCCTTATCAATTCACTCTCTGGCTGCAGAAAAGTCTCAGGACCCCTGAAAACATCAACAAGACCCTCTTAAAGGATTTCTGTAAATATATAACAAGAAAATCCTTCTTCAGAGCTTCTGAACCAACTACAAGGTTCCACTGTAACAATGGAACTGTAATAACAGCACCGTCCTTTACCAGCAGAGGAATTTGTCAAAATAACATTAAAACAAACAGACAAAATACTGGCATCACAGTCATGCCCCCTCAGTTCCTGGCAGCTCTGGGTGGCAGCTTTTAAAAGTACTGGGAAGCTCCAAATGGCCCTCAGCAATCCTCTCTCTCTCTGCTTTCATGATGCTGCTCCCCAAAGTTCTTCTCCTTTCTCTATTTGGGCCTTCTCTCTGCTAGGGCCTCTCTAAAATCCAAGGCACCAGCTCCTCCCAGTTCAGCTCACTCTCTTCATGTCAACAAGTCCATCCCTAACCAGAAAACCAAGCCAATACAGGGGGATCTTTAAATTCCATTACTATTGCAAGCAGCAATGTATGGCTGTGAGAGTTGGACTATAAGGAAACCTGAGTAACACTGAATCAATGCTTTTAGAGTATGGTATTGGAAAAGACTTTTTGGAGAGGCCCTTAGATAGGTAGGAAGTCAAATCAGTCAATAATTAATACAAACTATTCACTGCAAAGTCAAATATTGAAGCTGAAACTTAAATACCTTGGCTACATAATGAGAAAATGGAACTCATTGGAAAAGATGCTGAGAGTGGGAAAGATTAAAGGCAAAAAGCAAAGGGCACAGAAGAGGATGAGATGAATTGATAGTAACTTGAAAACAATGAACCCAAACTTGGACAGAATTGGGGAGATAATGGAGGATAGAAGAGCCTGGCATGCTCTGGTCCATGAGGTCACAAAGTATCAGACACAACTGAGTGACTGAAAAAGAAGTATAAATTGAAGCATATTTTTCCATTTTTTTTTTTGGTAACATGGTTAACATGGACATATGTTTTGCAGGACTTCAATAATATAATGAATATTATATTACTTGCCTTCTTATAATTTACAGTGAAGGCTGAATGGAAAGAGAAAATATGGAACTTGAATCTTTTTAAATGAATGTCATTTTATTTTATTTAAAATAGAAATACTTTGGAGAGGAAAAGAACTTTACATATCATTCAGACCACTTACTTTCCAATCTTCATTTTAACTAATAAACTGAGTTTCAAAGAGATTATACAAATTAGAAAGACAATAAACTGAAGTCACTAATCAAACGTGGGTCTTCCAAAAATAAAGCCAGTACATATTTTTTTAATTCAGATATCATATGTATGTATGCATAATTTAGTTTTCAACATTCACTTTTATAAGATTTTGAGTATTAAGTTTTCTTCCTCTTCTCTCCTTCACTCCTCCCCAAGATGGTATGCAATCTGATATAGGCTATACATATGCAATCATATTAAACATATTTCCACATCAGTTAGGTTGTAAAGAAAAAATCAGAACAAATTCAAAGCCAAATTCAATGAGAGTAGGATTGACCCATTCCCTTTCACCTTCCTGCTCTTCCTCTCCACTGTAAAAGTTTTCTCTTGCCTCTTTTATATGAGATAATTTACCCTATTCTATGTCTCCTTTTCTCCTTCTCTCATTATATTCCTCTCTCACCTCTTAATTTTATTTTTTAGATATCATCCCCTCCTATTCAGCTGATCCTGTGCCCTCTGTATATGTTTACATGTACACACATATATACACTCTCACACATCATATACACATGCGTACATATGTATTTATGCACACATACACTCTTCTAAACATATATATGTGTATGTATGCAGATATACATATGTGTATGTGTGTGTGTGAATATATATATATATATATATATATATATTCCCTTTAACTGTCCTCATACTGAGAAAACTCTCATTACAACTATCATTTTTCATGTATGAATGTAAATAATTCAACTTTAACAAGTTCCTTAAGATTTCTTTTTCCTCTTTACCTTCTCATGGTTCTCTTGGTTCTATTTTAAAGTCAAATTTTCTGTTCAGCTCTGGTTTTTCCTTTTTTTTTAGATTTTTCTTTTTCTCTTTTTGGAGGGGAGAAGGTAGGGCATTTGGGGTTAAGTGACTTCCCAAGGTTACACAGCTAGTTTGTGTTAAGGGCCTGAGGCCGGATTTGAACTCAGGTCCTCCTGACTCCAGGACTGGTGCTCTATTCACTGCACCACCTAACCACCTGAAGCTCTGTTGTTTTTTTTTTTTCAAGAATACTTGAAAGTCCTCTACTTCATTGAATGACCATATTTTTCCCAAAAGCATTGTACTCAGTTTTGCTGGGTAGGTGATTCTTGGTTTTAATCTTAGCTCCTCTGACCTCCAGAATATCATATTCCAAGCTCTTTAGTCCCTTAGTGTAGATGTTGCTAGATCTGGTTTTATCCTGATTGTGTTTCCACAATGATCAAATTATTTCTACCTGGCAGCTTGTCATATTTCCTCTTTGACCTGGGAACTCTGGAATTTGGTTGATTTTCCTAGGAGTTTTCTTTTTGGGAGCTTTTTCAAGAGGCAATTGGTGAATTCTTTCCATGTTTCTATTTTGCCCTCTGCTTCTAGAATATCAGGACAATTTTCCTTGAGAATTACTTGAAGGATTATTTCTAGGCTCGTTTTGTGATCATGGCTTTCAGGTAGTCCAATTATTTTAAAATTTTCTCTCCTGGATCTATTTTCCAGGTCAATGGTTTTTATAATGAGATATTTCACATTGCCTTCTACTTTTTCATTTGTTTGGATTTGTTTTATAGTATCTTCATTTCTCATAAATTCATTAGCTTCCATTTCCTCCAATCTAATTTCGAAGGAATTATTCTCTTCAGTGAATTTTTGTAATTCCTTTTCCATCTGGCCAAATCTGATTTTTAAGACATTCCTCTCCTCATTGGCTTTTTGGCCCTCTTTGGTCATTTGAGTTAGTCTACTTTTTAAGTTGTTATTTTCTTCAGTATTCTTAGGGTCTCCTTTAGCAGGCTGTTGACTCACTTTTCATGATTTTCTTGCATCATTCTCATTTCTCTTCCCAATTTTTCCTCCACTTCTCTTACTTGATTTTCAAAATCCTTCTTGAGCTCCTCTATGTCTGGTAACCAATTCATATTTTATTAGAAGTTTTTGATGTGGGAATTTTGACTTTGTTGGCTTCTCATTCCATGTTTTGATCCTTTTTGTCCCCCTAAAAAGATTCTGTGGTCTGTTTGTGCTTTCTCTGCTTGTTCATCTTGCCAGTCAATTACTTGACTTTTGAGCTCTTTGCCACAGTAGAACTCTGCCTCCAGAATGGAGAGAACTATGCCCCAAATCACTGGGTTTTTCACAAATGTTGTCAGTTATGAGGAGGGTGCCCTCTCTACAGACACCCCAAACTCTGGAACACTGGCCACACCCTAGGACCACCACCTATGACTGTGGTCCAGATCCAAGCAGGTCAAAGCAAGAGTGATTACCCTCTGAATGGTAGCTTGATCCCCCTACAATATTCAAGCCAGGAATTCTAGTGTCAGCCATGCAGCAGCAGCTGCAGCCACCATGCCTCCTTCAAATCTCACTGCAAGGGTAGGGGCCAGACCACACTCTTCCTTCACCCCCAGTTCTAACAAAGTTCCCCACTGACCTTTTACTTTCTCTTTGTTGTTTATGGGTTTAGTAGTCTGGAAGCCTCCACAGCTGCTGGTGATTCATTCTCCTGAAGTCTGTTCTGGCTGGTCTGTGCCAGTGGTTGAGGTGCCCTGGGTTGGAACTGCATGACTCAAGGGGGGCTGTGCTCAGGTTCCAGCTTGGTGTGATAGATCCTTCCTGTGCCTTCAGTGGGAGATTTGTTCTTCTATGTCACTTTGTGGGGTCTGTAGCTCTAAATTTTGTTTACAGTCATATTTTACAGGTATTAGAGGTGGTTAGAGTAAAGCTCAGAAACTTCTTGTTTTTATGCTGCCATCTTGTCTCCATCTTGTGGATAGCATTTTTGATTGTGAGTTTTCTAAAATTGTCTTACATCATTGCATTGTTGAGAAGAATTAATTCCATCAATGTTAGTCATGGCACATGTAGCAGTTACCATGTACAGTATTTTCCTGGTTCTGTTCACTTCACACATCATCATTCATCTAAGTCTTTCCAAGTTTTTTCTGAAATAGGTCTACTCATCATATCTACTGAAGCAATACTATTCCATTATATTTATATACCACAACTTGTTCAGCCATCACCCAATTGATGAGTATCCCCTGAAATTCCAATTCTTTGGCACAAAAAAAAGAGCTGCTATAAATATATTTGTACATGTGGATCTTTTTCCCATTTGTATGATCTCTTTGGAATGTAGACCTAGAAGTGATACTGCTAAATCAAAGGGTATGCACAATTTTATAGCCCTTTGAGCATAGTTCCAAATAGTTCTACAGAATGGTTGGATCTTTTCAAAACTCCATCAATGATGCATTAGTATTACAATTTTCACAATCTTCTCCAACACTTAACATTTTCTTTTTTAGCCAATCTGATAATTTGGTAATCTGGTCATTTGCATTTCTCTAATCAATATCTAATCGATAATTTTCATCTTATGTACTGAGCATATGACTCTATGGATAACTTTAATTTCTTCCTCTGAAAACTGCCTGTTCGTATCATTTGACCATTTATCAATTGAGGCATGACTTGTATTTTTGTAAATTTGACTCAGTTCTCTAAATGTTTGAGAAATAAAGCCTTTATCAGAGATACTGACTATAAAAACATATTTCATAGCTTTCTGCTTCCCTTCTAATCTTGATTGCATTGGAATTGTTTGTGCAAAACCTTTTTAATTTGGTGTAACCAAAATTATCCATTTTACATTTCACAATGGTCTTTCACTCTTGTTTAGTTTTAAATTCTTCCCTTTTCCATATATGACAGGCAAACGATTCCTTGCTCTCCTAATTTGCTTATAATATGACCTTTTGTGTCAACATCATGTATTCATTTTGACCTCATCTTTGTATGCAGTGTAAGCTGTTGGTCTGTACCTAGTTTCTGCCACAATATTTTCCAGTTTTCCCAGTAGTTTTTGTCAAATATTGAGTTCTTATCCCAGACGCTGTAGTCTTTGGGTTTATCAAACAGTAGTTTACTATAGTCATTGACCACTGTGTTTTATGTACCTAACCTATTCCACTGATCTATTCCTCTATTTCTTAGCCAAACCAAGTAGTTTTCACGATTGCTGCTTTAAAAGGCAGTCTTAGATATGGTATGACTAGACCACCTTCCCTTGCATTTCTTTTCAAGAATTCCCTTGATATTCTGGACCTTTTGTTCTTCCAGATGAATTTTGTAATAAATTTTTTCTAGCTGTATAAAATATTTTTGGTAGTTTGATTGTTATGCCATTGAATAAGTAAATCAATTTAGGTAACATTGTCATTTTTATTCTATCATCTTGGCCTACCCATGAGCAACTGATTTTTTTCCCATTTATTTAGATCTAACTTCATTTGTGTGAAAAGTGTTTTGTAATTGTATTCATATGGTTCCTGTGTTTATCTTGGCTGGTAGACTCCCAAACATTTTATATTGTCAATAATTACTTTAAGTCAAATTTCTCTTCCTATTTCTTGCTATTGGGCTTTGTTAATAATATGTAGAAATGCTGATGATTAATGTATATTCACTTTATATCCTGCAACTTTGCTGAAGTTGTTAATATTTTCAAGTAGGTTTTTTTTTTAACTTGATTCTCTAGGATTCTCTAAGTATGACATCATACCACCTGTAAAGAATGATAACTTTGTTTCTTCATTCTCTATTCTAATTCTTTGAATTTCTGTTTCTTCTCTTATTGCTAAAGTTAATATTTCTAGTACAAAATTGAATAATAGTTGGGATAATGTATATCCTTGTTTCACCCCTGAAATTATCAAAAATTATTTTAGCTTACCCTCATTATATACAGAGCTTGTTGATTTATTTAGATCAATGATCCTCATCATTTTATGAAAAATTTAATTTATTTCTATGTTCTCTAGTGTTTTTAATAGGAATGGGTACTGTATTTTGTCAAAAGTTTTTTCTGCATCTATTCAGATAATCATATGATTTATATTAATTTTGTTATTGATATGGTCAGTTATGCTGATGGTTTTCCTAATATTGAAGCAGTCTTGCTTTCCTGACATAAATTTTACCTGCTCATAGTATATTATACTGGTGACAAATTGCTGTAATCTCTTTGTTAATATTTATTTGGCATCTATATTCATTAGGGAAATTGCTGTATAGTTTTCTTTATCTGTTTTGGCTCCTTTTGGTTTAGGAATCAGCACCATATTTGAATCATAAAAAGAATTTGAAAAGACTCTTCCTTGATCTATTTTTCCAAATATTTTATATAGCATTGGGATAAGTTGTTCTTTAAATGTTTGGTAGAATTCACTTATAAATCCATCTGGCCCTGGAGATTTTTTCTTAGGGAGTTCATTGAAGACTTATTCAATTTATTTTTTTCTAAAATGGGATTACTTAAGTATTTTATTTCCTCTTCTGTTAATCTGGGCAAATTATATGTTTGTAAATATATATTCATTTCACTTGGTTGTCACATTTATTGGCATAGAGTTGGGCAAAATAGCTCCTAGTTATTGTTTTTATTTCCTGTTTCTTGGTGGTGAATTCACTCTTTTCATTTTTGATATGGTAATTTGTTTTTTTTCCCTTTTTAAATCAAATTAACCCAAGGTTGCTCTATTTTGTTGCTTTTTTTTTCATAAAACCAGTCTAGTTTTATTTACTCAATATTTTTCTTAATTTCACTTTTATTATTGTCTCAACTTTTTTACAATACTGAGGCATACTCAGTATAACTTTGGTTCTTTGATTTTTTTTTTTTGATAAGCAGTAAGGAAGGGCATGCCTACCACAGTATCCTATGTCAAAAAGATACACATGCCAAGAACCAAAGGAATTAAACCATATTGGTTATGTTTGCTGAAATTCAGTAATCCATGCCTTGAATTCTCTACTATGCATATAATCTGTTTGAATTTACATCAATCCAGAAGCTGATTTAACCTAAGCACCTTGCCAGTCCTTATAACAGGGCATAGAATATAGCTATGATATTTGATGATGAAGAATAAGCATTTCTGCCATCAATTAATTAATCAACAAATATCTTTAAATATTTTATTAGTGCAAGCACTTTGCTAGATATTGATCACACAAAAACAGAAATGAAACAGTTTCTACATGTAGAGAGCTAACATCCTATTGGGGGAAATAACATGTACATTAAAAAGTATATAGAAAATCTATATAAATAAATTCAAGCTTAATTCAATGGAGGAGGCACAAGCAGCTGGAAAATTAAGAAAGGTTTCCTGTAAAGTTTGTTACTTGACTAGAGATTTGAAAGGAATAAGGGATTCTATGATGCAGAATGAGATGGAAATGAAGTAAAGGAGCCTTGACCTGAGTTTCTGAGTTGGGTTTATTCTTCCTTAGGCAATCCTCCTCCTCTCCTCACTCCAGTGGCTCATCATATTTGTAAAACTGTTAGTGTGAACACTCTCTAGCTTTTAGACCTCCTACCATTCAGAACTTCCAAGCTCAAATGATTCATCAGCCTCAGCCTCCCCTAGTAGGAGGGGTTACAGGTGAAAGCCTGGTTAACCATTTATTTCTATGTAGTTCCTCGAGGATTAGCTTTTTGTTTTTGCCTTTGTATACTCAGAACCTACATAGTACAGTATCTGATATATAGCAATTGCTTAATAAGTCATGCCCAGGGTTAGGGTTGTCCTTACAAAAGAAATTAGTGCAGAATTCTTAATGATTACCTTTTTCTTAGTCAGCTCTTTTGAGACTGCTGGAAAACAGAAAATAATTTTAAAAGACCTAGAATTCTATAAAACTGTTCATGATGTTATTGGAAGAAATATTTTAATTCAACGTGTAAAATGTTTCTCACTTAGAAACTGATAACCCCATCAGCGATTCTTAAATTATTTTCAGAATTCTGTCAATATATTTAAGGTGAAGAAAAATTTTAAATCATTTTTTGAAGTGACTCATTTATACTCAGGACATAGTTTGTTAAGATGTTTGCTATAATCTATTATCATCTGACAGCAATGAATTTTTAACATAATTGGGAAATTGTTTGAATGGTACATTAAACACAGGCCCTAAGAAACCATGCTGGGGAGTGCTAATCTTTTCTATGACAGGATTTGTTTCTTATCATCTGTTCAAATGTGTCTCTCAATATCTACACTACCAGCTGAGTAGGACAGAATAAAGAGAAAACCTGCCTACCACCTCCCTGAAAAATCTTCTATGCCATTCTTGATATTTCCATGCCATATCTTACCCATCCTTTAAAGATTCTAAATGTTCTGTCTATATTCAAACCCTCCAAATATTTCTACAAATAGAAGATTACGGGTTTAAGTCAACCTGACATATAAGTTGATCTATTTTTCTTACTTTCGTAAAAGGCCAGATTTCTCCACTTGTGTTATTTACCTAAACAATAACAAAAAAGTTGGTTCCAGACAACCTCCTTCTAGCACAGAAGGGAAAAAAGAAATATCAGTTAAGAAAATGCTTGTGCTACCTAAATAGAAATGAAACAGGAAAAATAAATTGGACAGTGGTGTCTGATTCATATCAATTCTTTTTAACAAGCATTAGAAAAACACCCTCAATTGATAAGGTACTAAGCTAGATGTTTGGGAATATAAATATCTCTGAGAGTTCCCAAGACTCTTTCCTTTATTAATCCAAGATCCAGAACTCTCAGGGTATTCTCTAATGTTCTAGAGACCATTCCTGAATCAAACCAAACTCAAAGATATGGCCTCCTGTCAAGAATCTTCCAGACTATATCACCTTGTTCTTACCTGCTATATCAGGTATCCCAGGACTCAAAGAATACATCATTACCACAATGTTCAACATCAAGTGAAGACCTTCATTTGAGGAAAAACTCATCAGTCATCCTATACTCATGCCTCAATGATGCCATTCCATTGATTCTGAACCTCCAGATATCACTGAACAAATCTGATTCTCCATCTCCTGCTGCCCACTTTCTTGCTCTTAATCTTCTCATCTATACCCCCCCAAGCACCTTATGTTATATCTATCTACCCCTGCCACTGTACTTTCTAAAACATTTGTTCTACAGTTAACACATTTGCTTTCATCTTAAAATTTTCCCTTTCCTACCCTCTCTATCTTCTGACTTACAGAAATCTGGTTCCTCTCCAATTAGACAGCCTTTTTGTTAACTTTCCCTAATACTGGTGCAACAAGTAGTTGCACTTATACTCTCTCCTTGACCTTCAATATCTAAAAAAAAGAGTTGGACCAAAGAAAGATGCTACTTGCTCCCCAATGCCATATCTAGACTCTCCCTCTAATGCCATCAATCAGTAATTTATCCTTCTTTGAGATTCATTCATTCCAAATTTAAAACTTAATCAAAATTCTAATCAATCTTATCTACTGATTACCCCTAGAATATTCTCATTCCTTCTTCAAAGAGTTCCACACCTGAGCAATAGTCATTTTCTTTACCTCACCTAAAAAACTCTCCCCTTTTTCACTGATTATGTGATAGCATGTAAATAATAAGAATACTACCCTAAAGATGCATAACACTTGACAGGTCATGAAACACTTTACAAATGAGTGCACCTGATACTCATTTCAGCCCTCTGCAGCAGGTAAGGCAAGCATCTATATTACAGATAAGAAAATAAGTTCGAACAAGTAGTGTGATGTTGAAAAAGATCTAGGCTTGGAGTAAGAAAGTCTAAATCTCAGCATGGATAAATAATAGTCTCCTAAACTTATGGCAAATTATAATCACTTCTAACTTTAGATTCGTCTATCAAGTAGAGTTATTAGTAGCTGTATTACTGACCTTTAAAGGCTTTTATGAGCAAAACACATTTCAAATCATAAGGTCGGGAACTCATGTGATCTACTCTTATTTGGTGACTGTTCCTAGTGTCATAGACTTAGAACTGGAAGGAATCTTCAGGGTCATCCAGTTCACATCCTTTAATTTTATAGAGTAGAAAATGGAAGTCTACTAAGACATGGAGCCAGTGTTTAAAACTAAGACTTCTGACTCCAAATCTAATGATTTAATGATTACATCCTTCTGCCCAGAAGAAAACTGAGGTAGAGTTGGGGGCGGAAGGGAACAAAAACAGAAATATCATATAAATAAACCTTGGGGATTTTTAGGTAGAAATCATTCAATAAGCATTAACTCAATATTGCCAGATCTTTGGTTGACTTAAAATGGAAAGAATGTAGTTTGATTTATAATTTTAGTATGCCTACTTCTTTTCATTCCTGAGAATTTGGTCTGTGATGTTTTGAAAAGTTGGTTCAATAGAATATATTTCTGTTTAAGAAACCTGATTGTAATTCTTATAGTTCATATCAGAAAAACTGTAGCATTTTTCAGAATGGAACAACCATTATCATCCTATTAACCTAGATAATAGAGTTGGAAGATGGCATGCAAATCAGTCAATTATTTTCTTCTGTAATACTTCCTACTTACTTTCATGGACACTTGATTTCATCACTATGATTATTGCATTCATTAATATAAATTGTACCCCTTTTCTAGTACAAGCCATGTGATTTTTATCTACATATTTTCATAAATACCCTACAAAAGTACCCAGTTCCCCAGAGGGATTCTTTTAGTTCTTTTAATTCATGGAGTTAATTTTCTTTTGTGTCAAGACTTTTGACAGTATGGAGAACCCTGTGGACTTCTCAGAAGATTTTTTTTTCTTTTTAAGAAATGGAAGAAATACCAAATTTATGTCAAGGGTTGGTGAAACTAAAGATTAACTTTTTCCCATCCAAGTTTATGGACCACTAGAATTATATCCACAGATCCCTTGAGGACTTTTGGACTCTAAGCTAAGAACCCCTGTTTTACTGTCTTGGGGTGGGATTGTAACTCTCAGTTTGTTCATCCAGTCTAATGTCTCTCACTCTCACTATTTCTTTTCTAATGGAACAAAATTCAAGGAGGAAAATGTAGTTTATAGAAGTCTGATCCAGAAAGAACCATAGAAATCATGTAGTTTTTTTCACTCTAAAATGCTGTTATTTTGAATAGGTTGAAAGAAAAGGCAAAAAAAGTAATGATTAACAACAAAACTATATGATCTTGGAGTATACAGAATGTTTAGAATAGACCTAGATAAGCTAAAAGTATCCCAAATGGATTTGTAGATTAAACTTGGAAGAGAATAACAAATAGATGAAAATTAGGACAATCTTCCAAAATTTATGTAACAACATTTTTTCATCATGTCTGACAATGGAACTACCCTAGTCTGTATGATATGCCACTTGAGAAAATGAAATTGAGATAGGCAGCTAGAAAATGCCAAGGACCCATAGAAGAGATATACACTGGAGGCAATACAATTTTTCAAATATTTAAAATCAATGTTCAATTCATTTACAAGTTATAGTGAATAAGTTTCTTTTTTACTTGCCAAATAATAAATTGACACAATAGAACAAAAAGCAACCTTAAATGTTCTCTTTCAACAAAGTGTCTCTAATGTACATGTTATCACACAAGGTCTCAGGATGGATGCAGTCAGAAATGACACTGATTACTAAATGTTGCCATTTATACAATATTGGAGCTTGAGTTATGAATAGACATAAGCCTGAGCTTCACCATTAGACTTGGATTCAGAGGGGGGAAACAGAAAAAAAAAAGAGATGCCGAGAACCAGAAATAACAAAACAGAGTGGGGAGAGGGGAGGGGATACTGAAACAGAAAGATTCAAACTCCATTCTCTGGAGAGTTTGGAGAAAAAGCAGTTGGGGAACATAAAGGATTTACTGGCATAAACTGAGAATTGCAGAAACAAAAGCCAATATCTCATTATGATGAGGTATGGGCTCTGGGAGCCCCCTCTAGCTTCCCTTGAATCCTTGAGGTACAGGCTCTGGGGACCCCCCCACCTTGCACCCTGATTAAATCATCCCATTTGATAAGGCATTTACATGAGGACCTTAGCCTTACATTGTGGCAGGGCCCAAATATCTGTTACTACATGTCCCACCCTTGAACCTATCAAAATATCAATCCACCCCTGAACTGGCCTAGCCCACCATTGTCTGTAGTCTCCAGGTAACTGCAGCTTCCCACCCTCACTCACTCATTGACCCACCCCAAACTCCTCCTCTAGACTACCCCTAGATTCCTCCCACAACCTTTCTGTATATAAGATCCTAGCTTCCCTCCATGTGGTGTGAGAGTGCTATAAATTTCCTAGCACAGGCTTATTTTGTGTCCCATACAAGCGAACTTTTAATAAACTCTACTTTTCTTTGGCTGAGAAGACTTGAGTTAAATTCATTCGGTAGGACCCAGCGTATTGGTATTTTGGGATCTCCAGAGCAATCATAACCATCTTTATGGGTAACCTCTTCAATTAGCAGCACTATCAGAATTTTTAGTTAGTCGCGGGCCAATTGGAATACTGTATTGACCATTTGGAACCTTTGCTATGATTCCTTTGTGGTTTACATTTTTTGTCTAGTGAAGTAAAAAGCCTGTCCTAGATTTTATGTCTTATTGATCTTAATGATTATATAGACACTAATAGCCCTTTTAGTTTGTTTCTTGGTAGAACCCTAGACAAAAGCTATATATTCTGATGTTCCAGGAGGAAGTGTTGGTTTTATTCATAATCTAGAAAGAGGGACTTGTGAGAATTACCCAAAATTAAACCAAGTCCATATGTTGAGGTTTAGGGGTGCTCAAGATCCCAAAATATCAGCATGCCAGGTCTTGCCAAATAAATTCAAATCAAGTCTTCTCTCAACCAAAGTAAAGCAAAGTTTATCAAAGATTCACCATAATGGCTAGATTCTTAAGGAACCTAAGTATCTGTGACACTTATATTGAACAAGTGAGCCACAATAATCTAATACCAAATCAGATTGAATTTCTCAGCCCCTTCATGGAGGCAAGATGGATCTTAAATACAGAAAGAGTGTAAGAGTAGTAAGAGGTGGTCTAGAGTATGGTTTTGGGGAGGATCTTAAGGGGACTGAGGTCAGACTCCAGTAATGAGTGTAAGGGTGGGAAATAGCTGAAGGCTACCTAGAGCTGACAGACAATGAAGGGCTAGATACAGATATGGATATAGATATTTTGATAGGATCAAGGGTGGGAAGTAGCTGGACAATGGAGGGCTAGGCTAGGTTAAGAGTAACAAAGATTTAGGTCTAGCTATATGTAGCAGCAAGCAACCTAGCATACCCAGGGTGGCTGCCAAGACAGGTTCTTAGATTTGTTTTTCTAAAGCAAAGCAACTCAAAATGGGTTAACAATCTTGCTTTAATCACACATATATCATTTACCTAGTTCAGGGGAAAAAGGTCAGCAACCTGAACTTCAGAGAATACTAACAAGCTAAAAGCAGAACTTACAAGCAGACAGAGAAACAGATCAGCAGACAGGTTCCAGCCGTCTGACCATTACATTCATATCTAGTAAGATATCAGAGAGGGAAGCACCAACATTTTGGTTTTCAAAGCCAGGGGGGCTCTCAATGGCTGCTCAGAGTCTTGTCTGGTCAGATCATACAACTCTTCTCAAAGTGATCCCCCAAATAAAACCTCACATCAGGGTATATATAGCCTTCTCCTGGGTCAGAGAATGTCACAACCCTCTTGATCCACTGACCAATCACAAAATAACAAGGTGTGGGCATTCCTGAAAAACAAGCCTCCTTTCACATGCTCCATGTGACCACATTCAGACTATTAGGGGGCAGAGTATATTTTCAAATCAGGGAAGGTTCTCAGAGTCACTTAAGCCTATCAAAAGGCCAAGGGGCAGAGAAGATCTTCAGATTCCCATTCCCATAACACTATAATGAAAAGTTTATGGCCTCAGGCAAGTGCCTCAAGTGGGAAGATGTAATCAGAGTTCAAGGGGCTTCCTAGAGCCTGTACCCCACCACATGTATTCCAGGAACTCCAGTTCTGAGTTACTGATTACAATGAGAAAGGTTGGCATCAGACAAAAATGCAAGCATTTTCACCCTTGCTACATTCCAAAGACTTTTTAATACTTTTTTTGTTGGTGAACTTTTCTCTACTTTTATCTCTATGAATTAGAAAGTGAGCACCTCCTATACAAGGACTCTTGCCTTTATGCTTTTTTTTTTATTTTCAGCATTTAACTCAGTGCTTACCACATAGTTTCTGTTTATTAAATGTTTCTGTTTTCCTTTCCATTTACATTGGGATTCTACTTTATGCCTGGAAAGTATTGACTTAAACTGATTCATGACTCAGTTTACCCATCTACAATGCATGCAAAACATTCACAAAAGACTGTCATTAATGTTTTCAGATACTTTGAGGATATATGTAGGGAAGATGGGAGCTTATTTCAGAGCATTACTTTTTTTCCTGCTGGGAAAATTAATGAATCTCTATTAAAGATCTCAAAGTATAAGTCATAAAAAAAAAAAAAAAACGGGCTTCAGGTTCCTTACATTTAAGTCTTTGGAGATCACACTCTTTAGGGTTTTACAGAATCATCAAAACATTTCAGCAGGTCTCTCACTAGGAAAAACCTAACACCTACTCATTCTATTGTTAGCTTTAGTAGTTAAAAGAATGCAGTCAATAGCAATTAGGAAAGAAAACCTTAAGAAAAAGAGAGAGCAATAAAGCACCTAATTGTTTCCCTTAAAACCTATTCCCTTGAAACCTCCAAATGCTAATGAAATGTCATTTCTCCAAGAAAAGCAACACCCAAGGTCTTTCATTTCCATGGTATTGGGTGGGGAGGGCTATTATAAAGCATAGTGGGAGAATGTATGCAGTATTCATTCTTACTAGAACATGCTATTATAATGTTTCCATATTATAATTAATGGGTAAATTACACTAGAAGTCACCTCCTTCCCCTAATCTACCACTTTCCTCCATATATTGCTTAGCAACCATAATGAACTATAAAACAACTGCCCAAGCACAAGTTAGGGGTCAGTGTGAGAGAAGCTGCTTAGATGTCAATGGACTAGGATTACTTTGAATTTGTATTCCCAAAATTTGCATCTCTATCATTTGGTAGAAGCAAACTTGCCTTGCTAATGAGAAAAGCTATTTAAGTAATCATGTTCACACACTCAAAAAAAAAAAAAAATCACAGAATTTGAGATATGGAAGAGACCTCTGTGGTTATTTAATAGACAAAACTGCCCAAAAGGGGGCACTTATAAAAATAATAAAGGAGTGAACAGCTTTTCAAGAATGATTCTGTGACAACCTCTGAGCATATCTTTTCCCACTGGGGCCTTACAAACAATCTTCTATTTCACCTCTCTAATACCCTTACTATGTTTGGGTCTATTTATTGTTTCTTTGTTTGATCTTTTGAGGAATTTTTTATTCAGACTTATGATTTCATAGTTACAAGAAATTCATGGTTAAGAAATTTCTGCACTCAAGGAGTGGAGAGTATTTTAAGAACTTACTATTTGCAAGGCACTGTGCCAAGCTTTGGGGATACAAAGATTAATGTGAAATACTCTCTACTTTCAATGAGCTTACATTATAAGAGGATATGTGCTAATATTGTTGGAGTTTAGGGGTGCTTGGGGCCCCAAAAATACCAGTACATTGGGTCCTCCCAAATGAATTAGAATCAAGCCTTCTATCAGTCAAAGTAAAACAATGTTTATTAAAGATTTGCCTTTTGGGGTATACTCTTAAGGAGCCTGAGCATTTGTGATGCTTCTATTGACAAGTAGGCCAGAACAATCTGATACAGACTGAGTCTGAGCTAGATTGAATCTGACTGCTTTCATGGAGGCAAGAGGAATCTTACATACAGAAAGCTTGTGGGAGAGATCTAAGGGTAGTCTAGTAGTCTGGCATGAAAGGTCTAAGAAGGGTCTTGAGGTGGAGTCTAAGAAGGATCTTGATGGGACTGAAGTCAGACTCTATAAATCAAGAAAATGGAATTTTTATGGAATCAAGGGTGTGAGGTAACTGAGGCTACCTGGAGATAACAGAAAATGGAGGGAGGTTAAGGATATCAAGAGAGTCATGGTGATAATGGTAGGCTTATGGCCTCAGGCAAACACCAGATCTAGCAAAAGATTCAAAGAGATTTAAAGGGGTTCCTAAAGCCTATACCCCACCAATATGAATATATATATATTGAATATGCAATAATTTTGGGAGAGGCTTTCCTAGTTGCTCAATGGCGTGAGGGAACCTGCAAAGGCTTCATGTACTTTAGTAGAGTCTTAAAAGAAACCAGCTTTTCCAACAGGTTAAGATGAACATATTTCTGTTCAGTTGTTTTTCATTTGTGTCTGAGTATAGTACTGCTAAACAGCAAGTAGGCTAATATCACAAGAACAAAGAAGAGGAGAAGAGTAAAGTATAAGGTGGGTAGAAAAATAGGAGGGTGCTTAAGGAGCTTTAAATGTCAGGCATGGAAGTTAATATTTGATCCTAGAGGTAATAATGAGCCACTGGAGTTTGCAGAGTTGAAGAAGAGTAATTGGGAAAGGTTAGATGGTGTTATGGGAATTTTAAATTTCCTTTTCTTAATTGTTTACTATTATTATTCAGGACACAGGGCTGTTTCTCCTACAAATTTTGGTTAACTGAAAGTCTATCCTCATTTGTTAATATTAACCTTATTTAATCAAAATCTTACTCATGAAATAAGAGAAGACTGACATTCCTAAGACAGAAGCCAAAGGGATGAGTTTTTTTGTTAGCTCCCCTTGTTGCTGTTATTTGTCCTTTTGTTGAGGTCATGGATTATAAAATGTTGAGGTATCGGGTTAGGGGTGCACAAAACATCAAAATACCAACACACCAGGTCCTGCCAAATGAATTCGACTCGTCTTCTCTCAACCAAAGAAAAGCAGAGTTTATTAAAAGTTAGCCATAATGGATATACTTTTAAGGAGCCTCAGTATCTGTGACACTTGTTTTGGCTTCTGTCTTAGGAATGTCAGTCTTCTCTTATTTCATGAGTAAGATTTTGATTAAATAAGGTTAATATTAACAAATGAGGATAGACTTTCAGTTAACCAAAATTTGTAGGAGAAACAGCCCTGTGTCCTGAATAATAATAGTAAACAATTAAGAAAAGGAAATTTAAAATTCCCATAACACCATCTAACCTTTCCCAATTACTCTTCTCCTGCTTTCTTTTTCATGGAGACAAGATGGGGTCTTATATACAGAAAGGTTGTGGGAGGAACCTAGGGGTGGTCTAGAGGAAGAGTTTGAGGAGGGTCTTCAGGAGGAGTCACATGAGGTCATATTCCAGTAATGAGATTGGGGAGGGTCTTCAGGCAGAGTCAAAAAATGAGGTCAGACTCCAGGGATGAGAGATTAAGGGTGGGAAATAGCTGGAGGTCACCTGGTGTTGAGAGACAATGGAGGGCTAGGCTAGTTTAAAGGTATATAGATATTTTGGGAGGATTGAGGGTGAGGCTAGCTGGACAATGGAGGGCTAAACTAGTAATAGAGATTTGGGTGGAGCTATAATGAAAGGCTTATGGCCTCAGGCAAATGCCTCATCAAAGGGGAAGAGTCAATCAGAGTTCAAGGTGATTCCCAGAGCCTATACATCATCACTTTGTTCTCAGAGATGACCATGACATCCCAAAAGTGATACCATGACTTATAAGGGAATTGGATTTAAGTGAGGAATGGTTTTGCAAAGTCAGTAGCCTTACTTTCTCTTCTGAAGCCATCTGTGTCCAGTGGCAAGATGGAGATCAGGATGACTGGAAGTTGCTCTAGATGCAATGGAAGTCCTTGGCCTTTTTAAGCTAAGGTATTTCTCAGTTCTCAGTTCGACTAAAGCAATGCCCATTCAGTGATTAAGGCTAGGTAAGAAATAAGGCAAAGAATAGGTTCTTTTACCTAGTGAAAAAAATCAATCTGGGAGGGTAAGACCCTCAGGGTTTCTGGTCAAAATAGAAACAATTGCTATTTATATTTACTCTAAACCATCAAGGCCCAAACAATGACCTCTACGTGAGGCTTGGACTGGAGCCTATTGTTGGCCAATCAATGAGAGTCAGAGTGATTTGGGTTGAAAGCAGGATCCTTAAGAAAGAAATCTAGCCTGTAAACCACAAAATATCTTGGGAGGTTTCAGGGATGAAAATTTATATTCCTTTGGCCAGAGCACCTGAAGGTAAGGGTATGATACCTTATGTGGACAGAAGGAGAGGAAGGAGAGAGAAAAGGAAGGAAGGAAGAAAGGAAGGTAGGAAGGAAGGAAGGAAAGAAGGATGGAAGTAGGGAAGGAAGAAAGGAGCTGTACTGCCCAATTGGAATTGGCCAGTTGCGTCCCCATTTAAAGCCAAGGTCTCCCACTGCATCTGGAGCCATCTCCAGTACTGCTGATCTATATATTGCCATTGGACTCAGATGGTTGCTGAGGAAAAAGTGAGGGTGGTGACTTTACACAGCTCTCCCTCCCTTAAATCCAATTCATTTGCATGTCATGGCATCAACCTTCCTGATGTCATGGTCCTCTTCAAGAAAAGACAAAAAAACAACTTGTGAGTAGCATGAGCTGCCCCACTGGTAACCCAAATGGTCAATTCCAGTAGGGCAGTATAGCTCCCTCCTTCTTCCCTTCTTCCTTCCTTCCTTTCTCTCTCCCTCCTTCCCTTATTTCCTCCCTCCATCCCTTCCTTCTTTCCTTTTTTCCTTGCTTCCTTCTTCCTCTTCTTTCCTCTTCTTCCTCTCCCTCTGTCCACATAGGGTATCATATCATTGCCTATGGGTGCTCTAAAGGAATGCAAAGTTTGACTGCTAAAACCTCCCAAGATATCTTGTTAGCTCCCCTAGCTAACTGTTGAAGGAACAATTTCCATGACACCTAATTTTCTTCCTTATCTTGGTAACATGTGAATCCTCCTCCTCAATCAGTCTATTTGTGAATCATCTAAATATGATATAATTTGTAACTTGAACTAGTTAACCTGTTGCATTTCTTTGACAAATTTCTCCACAATCACCAGTACCTCTTAGGGGATGTATTAGATTTTGACTCTTTAACTAAATTAGGTCAATTTTCCTTACATTGAAGGAAATATGGGATTATAGATCTATCATCTCTTTCACTTTTATGCTTAAGCAGAATGTTCAAGATTATAATATGTAAAATGATTATTTTTCTGTTACTCTGACATAATTTTGGCTACATACAGTCTTTTCAGAGCCCAACACAGGTTCAGTTTTCTGAGTCTTGAACCTCTGCTTAAACATAATAATAAAATTTAGGTTTTAATTTCTATAATTTTTATTGTGGTAAGTACATATATGACAGCAATTACCTACCACATGAACCCAGAGAGGAGATAGTTCTTTCATAACAATGGAGAGCGAGACATGATATGGTCAGATCTATGTTTTAGGAAAATCACTTTGAAAATAGACTGAAGGATAGATTGGAGGTTTAAGGCAAGGAGATCTAAAAGGAAGATATTTTAGTAATTCAGGGAGGTGATAAAATCCCGAAGCCAGCATTGTAGTTCTATGAGTGGAGAGAAGGGAACCTATTAAGAGATGTTATGGAGATTAGCAAACTACTTATATATGTAGAGTGATAGTGTGGAGCAGAGGATGACACTAATCTTACAAACTTGTATGACTAGAAGGATGATAATCTTGATGAAGTACAGGCTCTGGGAACCCCCTTGAGCTCTCCTTGAATCTTTGAGGTATAGGCAATGGGAACCCCTAGAACTCTGATTGAATCATTCCATTTGATGAGGCATTTGCAATAGGCCATAAGCCTTTCATTGTGGCTCTGCCCAAACCTTTGTTACTAGCTTGGCCCTCTGTTGTCCATCTACTTCCCTCCCTTGAGCCTATCAAAATATCTATACCCAAATCAACTGTTATCTGACCTCATTAACACTTCCTGGAGACCCTCCCCAAACTCATTACTGGAGTCTGACCTCATATGACTCCTCCTGAAGACCTTCCCCAAACTCCTCCACTAGACCATCCCTAGATTCCTCCCACAACCTTTCTGTATATAAGATCCCATCTTGTTTCCATGTGGTGTGAGAGTGCCATAGAATTTTCTAGCACAGACTTACTCTGTATCCAACACAAGCCTGCTTGTCTAATTACAAGCCTTACAGATACCAAGGCTCCTTAATATGGCAAACTTTTAATAAACTTTACTTTTCTTTGGCTGAGAGAAGACAAGTCGAATTCATTTGGCAGGACTAGTTTGTTATATTTGTTTGTTGTTTGTTTATGTTGTTTATTGTTTTGATGATCAAGTAGACATAGGCATGCCCAGTGTCACACAACTAGTAAGTAGCAGGACTGCTACTCAAACCCAGGTACTCTTACTCAAATCCTATTGTTCTTTCTATTACTTCAACATTCCAAAAGTCACATTTTGCCCTCCCTTTAACTCAAGGATTTGGACAAAGAAGTCATAATCATAGTTTCCCGAATGAAATTACTTTAGAGCTCAATCACTTCATATTACAGATGAGAAAACTGAGAATCATATTCCTTCTGTAATAAATCTCCTATTGTTTTTTCTAAAGTAGGAAAAAATACAAAATCATTTAATTTATATTACAAAGGCAATTATTTTGGGCATAAAAGGGAAAAAGATCAAGATATTTCAACATTTATTAAGCAACCACTATGTTCAGAATATTCTATGAGATATATTACAAGATTTAACAAATCTTAGATTGTATTAGGGGGATAAAATACATATATATGTAATAGGAATGTTAAGACTGGAAAGAAACTCACAGGTTCAGACTGCTTATTTTATAGATGACAAAACTGAGTTCTAGAGAGACTAAATGATTTTGTTTGTAGGCTGCTTGTGGGAATCAAATGAGATGATTTGCAAAACCTGAGGTACTATTTAAATTCAAGGTGCTAATAAGGAAACAAAAATGTAGGACTGTGGTTGTTTAAATTATCCAGATAATTGCCTTCATTGCCCACTTAAATGTGTGTAGACAAAGTCCTTACAATTAAGGTAGTACTAATGAGGTGCAGGGTCTGGGAACCCCCTGGAGCTGTGATTGAATCATCCCATTTGAGGAGAGCTCAAGGGGGTTCCCAGAGTTCATCAGTACCTCAAATGCAAACTCCTTGCATGTCAGTGTATAAGTTTAGCTAGAGAAAGTTTCTGCCTGAGGATAAGTCTAACAGTCACAACCATAAAATATGCCCCTTAGCATTTACTACTGCTCTTTAAGTGACTTCTTAGAAGAGAGAACCATGTAAACCTGGCTCTGGAAGTAAAGGATCTGGATTCTAATCTCATCTGTGCAGCTTAAAACTTCTGTAACCTTAGGCAAATCCTTTAGCTTTGCTGGGCCCCAGTTTCCTCACAGATAAATTGTGAAACCTGGATTAGAGGGCCTGTAAGGCCCTTCCTTGCACTATGTCTATGATCCTGCTCTTGAAATATCATAACTGCACCACAGAGAATGAGAATTACTAAGTGTTTGAGTTGATTCCAGTCCTGTTGCACACACTGACCTGCCAAAACCTGTAAGCAAAGAAAACAAATTAATTCCTCCTTGTCCCTAACCCACCAGTAGAATCTGTAGTCTTCATTTATCTCATTCAGATTTAGATAACAAGATTGGAGTAGTGCCTTTATCTAATTGTACTATCTTGGCAGGTAAATGTTCCTTTTATTATCTTAGCTGTTCTTAGTAATAATGCTGGTAATAACTGATGACAACAACATTTGGTATTTCTAGCAGACCTAACTCAGCAATCAAGCACCCATAATTTACAGGAACTGAAGTGTGTGTGTGTGTGTGTGTGTGTGTGTGTGTGTGTGTGTGTGTGTGTACACATGTGTGTGTGATTTTTGTTGTTAAATATAATGTGTCACCAAGAAAAGCTGTGTAATCTTTTTGCTTAGCTTTTAAAAATAAAATAGATTGTAAAATTATAATTACTAGGGAGACCTTGAGAAAAAGTAGAACAGAGTTGAACACTGAATTAAGAGAGTTTCTTATTTTGTTGCTATTGTTCACTCATTTTTCAGTCTTTGAATTTAGGAATATGCATGCATCTTCCTGAATGCAGGACCCATCCACTCCTAGAGGAAAACTGAATTTGGGTTGCAAATTTGACAGCAGTTAAATGTGTATACAAAAGGAAGTGTTCTGACGGTTTTCCAAACTATATGTTTTATCATGAACACATAGATAAATACACACACATACATACATACATACATACATACACGTGCATATGGATGATATATATATATAAATATATGTGTATATGCGTATATTCTTGTGCATTTGTGTCTGTATATGTGCACATGTTTATTATTATGTATGCACACATACACATATATGCATTGTGTGGTATGTGCATATATTACTATTAACATGTATGTATACATGTGTGTGCATGTGTATAAGTATTTTAATAAAATTGATTTCCTTTATAATATATTTTTATATATTTTATTTTATGCATGAGGAGAAAAAAAAACATTATTCAGAAAAGGGGTACATAGACTTCACCAGACTGCCAAAGTACTCCATGACACAAACAAGAAAAATGTCAAAAGCTTCATGGGATGCAAAGAGCAAGACCTGTTGTTTTTTTCTTCCTTATACATTGAGAGAAGTCAAATAATAGCCAATTTTTTTTATTATTTATTATCTGAATCTCCTCAGTACAACAGAGCCCCATTTTCCATAGCCACTATAGCAGGCATAACGGACACACCAGTCTGAGATTTTCTCCCTATATTGGGTATCTACTGGACAGAGTAACCTCTCAGCAGTCTTCCTGGAACCAATTTATCACTTCACCCTGGTAACTTATCATAGGTTCCCTGAAGTAAAGAGATAGAAGGGGAAGCTATATATCCCATCATATAATAGGCACTTAATAAATGTTAGTTGACTTGACTTGCAAGGCAGGGATACATAAAGAACTTTCCAATCCAAGTTACCATCAATAACATGCTGTGGCTGGGTTATGTACATTATGTATCTTTCTTTGGGGTTATTTATAATGGTCATTGTAACTCAAAGTCAGTTTTATGTAATATTTATTAAAAAAAATCTTTCTTCAAAACAATCCTCCAAGTCAGACATTGCAAATATTAACTCCATCTCATAGTTTAAGAAAAAAAAAATCTCTGAAAATCAGAAAATTGTCAACCAATTCTTATTTTAGACTTTCACAAAATCAATCTTGAGCTTATGAGAGTCAGAATGCTATAGTAGATAGTATCTTCACAGGAAGGTAGTACAGGATCAAGTCCTGTCTTTGACACATACTGATTGTGTGACACTGTAAAATCACTTCAGCTCAGTGCTCCAGGCAATTCTTCAAGATGGTAATTTGCAGAGAAAGGGCTAATCTCTATATGTAGAGGAAGTTCCTTGCCTAGAGTTCTCTTATACACATTGAAGCACCAGTCATTAAAAACAAAAGAATACAACAACAACAAAAAATCAACAGGGGCAGCTAGGTGGAGCAGTGAGTAGAGCGTCTGCCCTGGAGTCAGAAGGACCTGAATTTGGATCCGACCTCAGACACTTAATGCACACCCAAATAAAAAAACCTAGCCGTGTGACCTTGGGCAAGTTACTTAACCCCAATTGCCCTCCAAAAAGCAAAAAAAAAAAAAAATCAACAAAAGAAAAATAATTTGTGTTTAGTTTCAACACGTATTCAGGCAGGGTACATGTTTTAACAAATGGCTAACAAAATAACAACAATAAATGTATACAAGAAAATCTTTTAAGTTTAATCCAAATTGTAAGCATTTTCTTCATCACTATGAAAAGGTTAGATAATCAACAAAAAATAATAGGTGGCTCCAAAATACTTTGAGTTCTAAATCTTGATAAAGACTTTTAATCTTGGGTTTATCATAGATATATATCACACATGCTAACTTTTTTTTTTCCATATTTGTTCTATTAACCCAATTAAATTCTCTTATAATCTCCTTGAGTTCCATCAGGGAGAAATAAAAAAGTAATACAGTATGAAAAGAGTATATTAGTTTTCTTTTTTTTTTTTAAGCAATTGGGGTTAAGTAACTTGCTCAAGGTTACACTGCCAGTCATTATTTGTGTGTGGGTGCTCATTTTCTGAGGCCGGATTCGATCTCAGGTCATCCCAACTCTGAGGCCGGTGCTCTTACTCACTGCGCCACCTAGCCACCCCTATATTAGTTTTCAATAACTATCTTCCAAGAACCATACTAATAAATGGTGAATAATCTAATCATATCTAACAAAAATCACAATTCTAGATAAAAGGAACAGCTTTTTTAATCTCATCAGAAATTCACATAGAATGATACAGTGGAACAATCTTGAACAAGATGTTACAGGTCATGAATTCCACCCTTAACCCTTCTATTAACTTTCAAATTTTATCTTTGGGCAAGCCACTTTTTGTGAATTCAGCCTCCTACCTTTTGAGGTTTCAATTTCCTAGCCTATAAAATAAACAGGTTGAATGAAATCCTTCCAAAAGGTCATTGAATTCTACAATTCCATAAAATCAAGTCATGAAGATTTCTGCCCTTGAAGAATTGTGGGAAAATTATATGATTGTGATCCAATTATCTGTTCTTTTAAAAAGAATATTGACATAGTTTGATATAGTTTAAAATTATGTCAGTATATTAAAGGACCTACAAAAATTTCACCAGTGTAGATACTCCTTCCTCAGAAATAACAGTCTTTCCACAATATAGTAATTGACTTTATTGGTTGTCAAGACCAAAACATTAATCAATCAGTGTCTGGTCCTCTGCTGCTAAGCCTATCCTAATTAGGTTACACCTTAGATTAAAGACATATTGTCTTCCCTGGACTCAAATTTGAAGATTTTTCAAGGTGGTTGAGACCTGATAAAACTTGTTGGCATCTAAGATTTTAGTGGAGTAGAACTTTACAATTTAAAGGATTAATTGCATAGAATTTATTGCCACATATATTGACCATGGCACAAAACCCAAATCTAACATTTTAAACAATGATATTACCAGATGTTTGCTATCTCACCGTTTGCCTGTCTTCGTTCCGATGGTTTTTTTGTTGTTGTTTTCTTTGTTTCAATTTGGTTTTTGTTTGTTTAGATAACAAAAGAAAACAAACTAAATCCAAGGTTCAAAGAATAAATCCAAAATGCCATTAAAATCTACCTTTTCTTGGTTCTAGAGATCTGCTGCTATGTATGGTTATGTGTCCATATATTTAGAAACATTACAGATAGTTTTATTTCCTTTAAGATTTAAATACCAGTTCCCCAATGGTAACACTTTTAAGAAAATTTTGCTACCTTAAGATTTCTAGATCCACTGCTTAGAATCATAGGTCTCTTTTAATCTATCATGTGATCATGGATTAAGATTTGAAAGGGACCTTAAGGATCACTGTAAAAGTCCTCTCATCTTAGAAATGGGAAAATTGAGACTGGGAGACTTGTCGAGGGTCATCCAACCCTTAGTGACAGGATTCAAAATGAGTGTTCCTAACTCCAGATCCAGCAATCTAACTCAGACAACACCATGGTTTAGCAGTAATAGTGGATTAAAGTTATTTTCAAACTTTGGCAAGGTGTGTAGAAACTTCCAACCTCATTAGCTCCCAGTTCTTAAAAATGATAATTTCCCATCATTTAAGAGCATTTCTAATTCAAAAGTATGCTTTTATATTTTTATTAGTATTTCATGGTTCCTTCTGTATTTAACTCTACTACAATTCACTAATTTCCTTTTTGCAAATTTACATGTGGATTCTAATATCATGATTTCCCTCCAGTTTATTCTTTTGTTACAAGCCTCTTAGGCAATTAACTTTCTTTGCATGACTTGACTGCCTGCTTGGCCTCCTATACCAGCAATAAGAAACATCAGGAGAGCAATTTTCTCTTGAATATTTTTTTCACACTTACAGTCAGATTTCTCTCTCTTGATGATTGCGGTCAAGAATTGCTGCTCCTTTACAGATTACTTCACAACCATCCACCCCTTTCTTTGCACCCTGCAATTTTCTAGGGAAAATATAAAATTGGATGGCAGTTCTGTTTACCCCCAGGGCCAATGCTTTATTCATAAGAAAGAAAGCTAGACTAGAGAATTCTGTGTAGCTCTGACATCACCTGACTGGGAACTTTCTGGCAGCCATGTGGGTAGACATAAATCACCTAATGATGAACCTGTTGGACACTGCACAGTTGTGATTTAGCTATTGGCACTCCCAGAGTGGTTACAGGTTTTGTGTGAAGATGGGGGATTTAGGTGGTTAAAGTTCAAAATTTCTCTTTAAACACAGTAATCTGGATTAGCCTAGAAGCATCTACCATGTAGACTAGTTTATCTGCATCTGACACTAGTGGCATCTGGGGGTACATGGAGAAGAAGAAAAATTTATATAGTACCTATTATGTGCCAGACACAGTTGTTAAATACTTTAGAAGTATTATTTCAATTGATCCTCACAAAGACCATTCAAGGAGAGATAGGTATTTTCACTATCCCCATTTATAGTTGAGAAACTGGGGCAAACCAAGGTTAAATGATGAGCAACGTCACATAGTTTGTGTCTGAAGCCAAATTTGAACTCAAGTCTTCCTGATTTTAGACCCAGGGCTCTATACTTCGTTGGACTCTTACTCTGGGGAAACTACTATCTGAGAGTGTCTTTGAAAGAAAAATTTTTAAGAGATTTGAAAATTACCTGGGGTGAAATTTGAAAATTATGTAGAAGGTAATATTATGGATGAGTTTATGGAATAATTGTACTTGAACTCCAATTCAAATAGGAATGACTGTCTAGTTATCCTGATGATAACAAGATATTACCAGAAATGTTGATCAAGAACATAGCTTGGACTTTTATGTTTGTCCCTCTCTATAAGGGTAATGTTTTGTACAAACAATAACGGTTTATATTTCTATGGTATGGCAAGGCAAAATGATATAGTGAAGAGATAGCTGGCTTCAGAAACAAGAAAACCTAATGACAAGTCCCGCTTTTAATGCATAATGGCTTTGTGAGTCTAGGCAAGTCACTTAACCTCTTAGGCTTCTAGTCAATTTTCTAAAGATTCTAAAATACTGAGAAGGCACAGTACTGCATTAGAAAAGATATTTCCTGACTGGCAAATTCCCTATTTCAAGCAGAAATCTAGTACCTATCCCTATCCTTTAGGGTTGCAAAGCAATTCACATATATTAACAATAATACATTACTATCATAACTTACTATGATTCAATTTGTGATTTCATTTGTTTAAGGAAATCTTCATAAGGAAATTCTCTTTTTATGTGGATTGTACCTACTCTGAAATGCATTGTTTTAGAGAATTGTCTTGGGTCACTTGGAGATTAAATAATCCCCAGAGTCAACAAAGCAACTATCAGAGACAAGACTTGAAGTCAGATCTTCCTGGTTCTAATGTCAGCTCTTTATCCATTTATTAACTATTCTAAGGCTACCTCAGTCTTACAAAGTGCTTTCTTCACAACAACCCTGTAAGGTTGACAGTATAAGACAATGTAAGAATTATTATTGCTGTCCTTGAAGAATCTGAGCCTAAAGGAATTTAAATTACTTCCTTAGAGTTACATAAGGACTGTTATTTGCACAAAATGACAAAGGAAAGAAGTCACAGAGTTCATATTTGAAAATAGCTACCCTGACTCCACTCACAAGGATCTTACTGTCATGCCGCACTACTTTCATCATGAATGATATTTTATAAATAAAATTGAGAACATAATGCTTATGGGAATCAAACTAAGTTATCTTCTATAATGGGAAGAAGAACTCACTACCCTGAATTCAAACAATAGAACAAAATTTTGCTCTACACAACTATACTTAATGTGAATGTAATAAAGAAATAAACTCATAGAATACATCATACCACCACATTTTTTTTTACCATATCTGACAAGGAAAAACACCAGTATATTAACAGTGACAACAAAAAAGCAACAGTAGGTTTTTTATATGACCAGAATAACCAAAACATGACTGCAAAAAAAGAGAGGGAAAAGTCTGTCAAAAAAAAAATGGTCAAACATTTTTGAGTATCTACTGTGCTTGTCAGCAGGGAGAAGAAAAATAAAACCAAAACAGTATAAGACTGTACCAGTACCTTTGAGGAACTAACAATATGGAATTTTAGCATATCCATGATTTGATTAGTGTATAGTCTTCCTTCTTTCACCAGTGAGATTCCCAATCACTTTTGACCTTTTCACTTTGCATTATTCTTTTTTCATGACTTTCCACAGAGGATGCAACCAGCACACTAGAGGCATTCATATTAACTTAGGGGTACTACCAAACTCATCAGACTGCCCATCTGTTATCTCATATTTCTTACATTGCTGTTTACAATCTTGATGAAAGAAAAATAAATCTGACAATAAATCCAACCTAAACATAAACTATGATATCATTTATCTTTATTCCTGAAATGTTAAGTGATGATCCCCTCCTTTCTTGTATGTTTCTATCTCAGAATGAGACGGACCATAAGATTTTCAAGTTGGAAAGGGCCTCAATACTCATCTAGTCTAATTCACATAAGAAAAAGAATTTCCATTAGAATAAACCCAACAACTTGTCACCCATATTTTTATCAGAGACCAGCAATGAGGGGGATAATTATCCCCAGAGTGGCTTATTCCACATTTAAATAGTTCCTAATATTATGAAGTTTTTTCATGTATGGAATTAAACCAAAATTTGTCTTTTTGCAACTTTTACCCATCGTTCCTACTTTGTCTTTTGAGGTCAAAGTTTTATTGTTGTTCAGTCACTCAGTCATGTCTGAATCTTCATGATTCTGTGAACCCATCTTCCATGGGGTTTTCTTAGAATATTTAATTGGAGTGATTTGCCATTTCCTTTTTCCTAAAGTTTTATGTAGGCAGGGGTTAAGTGACTTGCCCAGAATCACATAGCTAGTAAGTTTCTGAGGTCAAATTTGAATTCTGGTCTTTCTGACTCCAAATGCAGTGTTCTATCCACTGTGCCACCTAATTGTCCTGTATTTGGGGTCAAATAGAACATGTCTAATCCATTTTTCATATGATAATTCAAATAGGTTTTCATTATACACTTATATCTTGAAGTAAATTTAGAAGTCATTTGGTGGTCACATGAGGAAACTAAGGCTCAGAGAGGATAAGCAATTTAACCTCTTTGGGGTTAACCCAAAGTCACACGTGTGTAAATAACAACAAATTCAAGAAATTTCTCATAGTGACAACACTTTATCTTACCCCATGGTGCATGCCAAGCTATTATTCATGACTCCAAGCAACTGAGAAAATAAGTTTGATTCTGATTCTATTTTATTATTGATTCTATTCTGTGTCACTCCCAGTATGTTGTAAAATTGTATATCATGGTTTTTTTTTTTCCTTCTGAGTTAAGTTCACAAGTTCAGCTTTCTTCTCTGAGCTAAGTTGTCCCATAAAGCACCTTAATTCAAAGGAATACATTGTCTCTACATGACTTAAAGGAGATCTATTATTTCACTAACAAGCTTTACAAGATGTAGATAGATGCCAGAACTGTGTTTTGTTCTGATTAAAACATTTAAATATGTTCTGGTTTGAATATTAGCCACCCAATCCATGTAACTACAATTATAAATTGGTACTGAATTCTTTTCTAATTATTTTGTTAATAATCAGTGATAATTCTATGTTTAGCTTTTTCTTTCTGTGAAATAATCTCCCTCTCCTTTAACTGATTCATACTACACAATGAATACTTATTTTCCTATACTTCCTTAGACTTAAAGAGAGTAAATTTTGCTACATTCAAAAAATTTCCCGTATAGAAAGAAGGAAGAGTTACTAGGGAGTCAAGCAGTGTGTGAATAGAAGTTCCCCATCAATAGGAGACAGGTTCTAGAGCACCAAATCAGATAAAACCACATGATTGTTCCAGGTGAGTGATTTGAGTGGGGCAAGTGGGCTCAGCAAAACAATTGTTCAGTTTCTCTCTCTTGGTTCCAGACTTAAATGAAGATCCTTTAACTCTGTATCTAGGACTCTTTTCATAGATATTTACTCTCTCCACATCACCTCTGGTGACCATCTATCACACCTATTCCCATTTTTCTCTATGGCAACATATCCAGTTTCATCAGAGTCTTTATATGACATGAACTACAGACCCTTTATCATTATGGTTGGTCTATTCTGGATACTCTCTGGCTTATTCAATACCCTATAAAAATGAGGTAGCCAAACTGAACCCAAGACTACAGATGGCAATTGATAACGGTAGAACATGAAAAGAACATACTTATTCTTAGATGATAAATCAAATAAGTAGAATGCATATTTAACTTATGGTGGAGCAAACACATTCCTGATCTTCACAGATCAATAATAACATCATTGAATTATCAATATCCTCTCCTCATAAAATTGCCTTTGAGATATCCTCACTATTTCCCTCTTTACTGATACAAGGCTTAATGGTGAAAAATGGCTTTAGAAAATATATGTATTTGCATGTATATATGTATATACACATATATGCACATATACATACACACATAAATGCATGTAATAATACATTATATTCTATAAATATTATGTGTATATTTCTGAGTGTATGTGTATATATATTATATATTTATATATATATATATATATACATGCATACACATGTACGTGTGTATTCTCCCCCCTTGATAATATAGCACACATCTAGGATCTCTTTCTGATTTTCTCTTGGCTTATTTAGTATTCTGCATGTTCATCAGAGGTTTTATGTTTATTTTGATGGAGGAAATTGACATCTTTTTGGCTTTGGTTTTGACTTTGACTTGGGCATACAGTTTTTATTATGCTTAGAAAAAAATTGTTAGTTTGCTAACACAGTAGTCTAGGCCTGCAGAGAGAGCCTTTCAATACCTGTGGGTTCTTAATCCAGGAATATTAACATCATGCTGAGACTTCAGAATCAGTGGATTACAGAAACAGAACTATAAGCCAAGCCCATTAAAGGAACTGAGACAAAGGCTAGGAATGAGAGTATGAGTAATTTAACAGTATGGGAAATCTTAAAGTTGAATTAGAGTGAAAGAACAAAAATCAAGCATGTAATCAGTAGCCAGGGCATACACCTACAGTCAAGACCAGGTAGTGGGTAGATAAAAGCAAAGTAACCAGGAAAAAAGACCCTAATGGTACATAGAGAAAGAGGACAGTCAGAGACATGAAGGCACAAAAAAAGAGAGAGAGAGAGAGAGAGAGAGAGAGAGAGATAGGTAGTCATACAAACAAACAAAAAGAGAGGTGCACAGAGAACTGTTTCCTACCTAATCTTGCAAGCTGGCATTTTTTTTCCTTTGGTGATAGGGCAAGAGCCAATATAGCAGATTAAAAAAAAAAAAAACCAATATCTAGGCTTGGTAGGTTCTCTCTTTCTACTCTTGTCCTTTCCTTCTTCCTTATATAGCAGTAGCCCAAGAAACTGAGATAGATGCAACAGTCACATAGGTAGTTGGAGCATTCCAATTTAAGTGAGATAGCGTCATTCGGAATCAACTGAGATATAGAAAACACCAATGACTTCTCTTGACCTGCAGCCTGATATACTGCAGGAAATGTTATATTCTTCAAACTCTTTTTTTTATTTTAGGAGCATGAGACAAGAGTAGTGGACACTCTTCCTCTCAATTCTTCAGGAGCCATGGATGTATGTGTATTCTAGAGCTTTCTGTTCAGAATGAAAACCTGGGAGGTGTATACCCTGTGGAGAGCATTTATTTTTCATTTTATACCATGTTATTAAAAACTATATGAATGTAATATATTAAGTATTGTGAGAAACAATCTGAAATACTAAAATATACCTAAGATGTGGAATGTCTAAGTCAGACACTAAATAGTAAGCTTCATATTTTAATATTTAATTGATATTTTTGTTTCCTTCACTAAAAAATAAATGAAATACAATCAGAAAAGGATGTCAAAAAATCTATTTTTGAATAAAAAATTTGAAAGAAGTACTGCCATGGGCCAAGATGGCAGAGCAGAAACACCACTTCCAAGCACTCCAGCCCACACAACTTCCAAACCATGTAAATGGTGGACTCTGAACAACCTCTGGAGCACCAGCACCCACAGAACAACACAGAGAAGCCAACCTCCTACTGAGGACAGCCTGGCAGCCTGGCAGGAAACAGCCCACGCAGCTTTCTGGGAACTGATAGCACATTGCTCTGGGAGCCAAGCCCAGGCCCGCCTGAATCGTGGTTTTAGCCCAAGGGTGGCTGGGTCGGCAGCAGGCTGGAGGGACCCCAGAATACCAGCAGCTGTGGCAATTCCAGAATTATCAAGATAGATATGCCTAGGATGAAGGGAGAGGTTAGTGCCCCATGGACTTTAGGACCAGTATTTGGGAACTAGTCGGCTTCTTCTCCTGGGGGCGAGAAACTGCTAAGGAGACTCTGCACAGAAGCCATTTTGCAGCTTCAGTTGCAGCTTCAGCTCCTGGCCTGCTAACTGTAGGGGAATCCAGCAATCAGTCTTGGAGGGTAATCGCTCTTGCTTTAACCTCCCTAAATCTGGATTGCGGTCTGGAGTGGAAGTCTTGGGATGGATATCCAGCCAGAGCATGTGGAGGCTTCACAGAGGCCACCCAACTAATACCTCTGGAAGTTGAGAAGACCCCAACATTTGGGATGGAAGCTCCCCTGTCTGGTGGCAGAGTCCTACTGTGGCAACAAGCCAAAAAGTCAAGTAATTAAGTGGCAACATGCCTAGGCAAAGGAAACAAAATAAATAGAAAAGTTCAAGATTAGACTCTATTTTGGGGGCAAACATGATAAAAGTATGGAACAGGAGGAGGACTGTGAGGTCAGAAATCCTGCCCCAAAAGCAGGTTACAGGCCATAGAGGACCTTAACAAGGATTTTAAAAACCAAATAAGAGAAGTAGAGGAAAAATTGGGAAGAGAAATGAGAAGGATGCAGGAAAAGTATGAAATGAGAGTCAACAGCCTGACTGAGGAATATAACACCTTAAAAATAGGCTAACTCAAATGGCAAAGGAGGCACAAAAGGGCAACAAGGAAAAGCATGCCTTAAAAAGCCGAATTTGCCAGATAGAAAAAAATCTCAAAAGCTCACTGAGGAGATTAATTCTTTCAGAGTTAGACTGGAGCAAATGGAAGCTAGTGACTTTATGAGAAATCAAGATGCTGTTAAACAGACACAAACAAAAGAATAGAAGGCAATGTGAAATATTTCATGGGAAAAACCACTGACCTGGAAAATAGATCCAGGAGAGATAATTTAAAAATTATTGGACTACCTGAAAGCCATGATCAAAGAAAGAACCTACAAATCATCCTTCAAGAAACTCTCAAGGAAAATTGCCCTGATGTTTTAGACCCAGAGGGCAAAATAGAGGTTGAAAGAATCCAGAGATCACCTCCTGAAAAAGATCCCCAAAAGAAAACTCCTAGGAATATTATAGCCAGGTTCCAGGATTCCCAGACCAAGGAGAAAAATACTACAAGCAACCAGGAAGAAACAATTTCAATATTGTGGAAACACAATCAGAATAACACAGGACCTGGCAGCTTCTACACTGAGGGATAGAAGGGCATGGAATATGATATGCCAGAGGTCAAAGGACCAGAGATTAAAACCAAAAAACACATACCCAGCAAAACTGAGTATTTTGTTTCAGGGGAAAGTATGGTCACTCTGTGGAATACAGGACTTTCAAGCATTCTTGAGGAAAAAAACAGAGTTGAATAGAAAATTTGACATTCAGACACAAGAAGCAAGAGATGCTTGAGAAGGTAATCAGGGAAAAGAAATCAAAAGGAACTTATCAAAGTTGAACTATTTACATCCCTACATGGAAAAACAATAACTGTGACTGATGAAACCTTTCTCAGTATGAAAATAATTGAAGAAGGGTATATGGGCATATGAATACATATGTGAATGTGTGTATATATGTTTACAGGTATACATGGATAGAGGGCACAGGTTGAATTTGGTGGGAAGGGATGATAATTAAGGGGTGAAGTTAAAAGGTGAGAGAGGAATGTGGCAAGAGGAGATAGGGAGAGACAGGGTGGGGTAAACTATCTCATGTAGAAGAAGCAAGGGGAAGTGGTTGCTGGGGAGGGGAAGAACAGGAAGGCAAAAAGGCAAAACCATATTCTCATTGAATTTGGCTCAGGGAGAAAATGATATACATACTAAATGGGATATCACACCCTACAGGAGAGTAGGGGGAAGGGGGATGAGAGGGGGCTGATGCAGGGGAGGGTATTCTGGGGGGAGGGGAGGTTTGAAGTACCCACTTTCGAAGAGGGACAGGATCACAGGAGGGAATGGACCAGGTTGGGCGTGGGATGGGTGCGAGGGAAATATAAGCAGTCTTTTACAATATATCTACTGTGGTAATGTTTTGCATAGCTATACATGTACAACACATACCAAATTGCTTATCTTCCCAGAGAGAGTGGATGACAAGGAAGGAAGGGAATGGATCTGAAATTTGAAGTTTTAAAATTAAATGTTTCAAATATATATATATTCGTATTGATACTATTTTGCATGTAATTGGGAGATAAGATGTGCAGGCATTGGGGCACAGAGATTTACCTTGCCCTAATGGTAAAGTGGAAGGGGGTATGGGAGAAGATATGGGAGAGAGCAGATTGGATGTGGGGATATCTTGTGGGACTGCTATTCTGGGGTGGTGGGTAGGGGGAAAATGGGGGAAAATTGTTACTCAAAATCTGGCGGAAATGAATGATGTAAACCAGAAGTTAATAAAGCATTTGTTTAATAAAAAAATTAAATAAAAATAAAATAAAACATGTCTTCAAATCAAAAAATATATACAGGAATGCCAAGGATTTATGTGAGTTTATTTTATTTCCTGCAAATTTGCCAAATTTATTTATTGTCTCAATTGCTTATTTTACTTGACTCTCTAGGATTCTCTAAGTATATAATCTGTAAAAAGTGATAGTTTGGTCTCTTCTTTGCCTAATTTGATTACTTTGATTTCTTTTTCTTCTCTAATTGCTACTGCTAACATTTCTAGTACCAGATTGAATAAGAGGGTTGATAGTGAATACCTTTTTTTCACCCCTGTTCTTATTGGAAATGCTTCTAGATTTTCCCCATTACATAAAATAAGTATATGCTACCTATTATTTTAAGGAAGGCTCCATTTATTCCTATAATTTCTAGTGTTTATTATAGGAATGGATGTTGTATTTTGTCAAAAAGCCTTCTCTGCATCTACTGAGATAATCATGTGGTTTTTGCTAGTTTTATTGTTGATATGGTCAATTATGCTGATGGTTTTCCTAATATTAAACCATCTTTGCATTCCTGGAATAAATCCTACCTGATCAAACTGTATTATTCTTGTGATAACTTGATGTATTCTTTCTGCTAATATTTTATTTAAAATTTTTGCACCTATATTCATTAGGGAAATTGTTCTATCATTTTCTTTCTCTGTTGTATCTCTTCCTGATTTAGGTATCAGTACCATATTTGTGTCATAAAAAGAATTTGATAGGACTCCTTCTTCACTAATTTTCCCAAATAGTTTGTAGAGTTTTGGAATCAATTGTTCTCTAAATGTTTGATAGAATTCACTAGTAAGTCCATCTGGCCCCAGAGATATTTTCCTAGGTAGTTCACTGAAGGCTTGTTCAATTTCTTTTTCTGAGATGGGGTTAAGTAATTTACTTCCTCTTCAGATAATCTGGGCAATTTGTAAATTTGTAAATATTTATCCATTTTACTAAGATTGTCAAATTTATGTGCATAAAATTGGGCAATATAATTACTAATTATTGTTTTAATTTCCTCTTCATTGGAGGTAGATTAACCCTTTTCATTTTTGATAATCATAATTTGTTTTTCTTCTTTCCTTTTTTTTTTTTTTTTTTTTTTTTGCTTTTTGGAGGGCAATTGGAGTTAAGTAACTTGCCCAAGGTCACATGGCTAGGTTTTTGTTTGTGTGTGTTATGTGTCTGAGGCCAGATCCGAACTCAGGTCCTTCTGACTCCACGGCGGAGGCTCTACTCACTGCACCACCTAGCTGCCCCTTCTTCTTTCTTTTTTTTTATCATAATGACTAATGTTCTATCAATTTTATTGTTTTTTTTTTTTCCCACAAAACCAGCTCTTCATTTTATTTATTAATTCAATAGTTTTCTTAATTTCAATTTTATTAATCTCTCCTTTGGTTTTCAATATTTCTAATTTAGCACTAAATTGGGGATTTTCAATTTGTTCTTTTTCTAGCTTTTTCAATTGCATGTCCAATTCATTGACTTCCCTTTTCTCTAATTTATTCATGTATGCACTTAGGGATATAAAACTTCCCCTAAGAACTTCCTTTAAAGCATCCCACAAATTTTGGTATTGGTATCTTAGACATTCTCTTGAATGAAGTTACTGATTGTTTCTATAATTTCTTGTTTGACCCACTCATTCTTTAGGATTAAATTTTTTAATTTCCAGCGAGTTTTTAGTCTATCTCCCCATGGCCTTTTATTGCATATAGTTTTTATTGCATCATGGTCTGAGAAGAATGCATTTAATATTTCTGCCTTTCTGTACTTAATTGTGAGGTTTTTTTTATGCCCTAGTACATCCTCAATTTTTGAGTATGTGCCATGAACCGCTGAGAAGAAATATATTCCTTTTTATCCATATTCAGTTTTCTGGAGAGATCTATCATATCTAGGCTTTCTAAACTTTTATTCACCTCCTTCACTTATTTCTTGTTTATTTTGAGGTTCGATTTATCAAGTTCAGAGAGGGGGAGATTAAGGTCCCACACTAGTTTAGTTTTGCTATCTATTTCTTCCTCTAATTCCCTTAAATTCTCCTCTAGGAATTTGGATGCTATACCACTTGGTGCATATATGTTATGTAATGATATTGATTCATTCTCAATGGAACCCAGTATATAGTTTCCTTCCTTATCTCTTTTAATTAGATCTATATTTGCTTTTGCTTTATCTGAGATAAGGATTGCTAGCCCTGCATTTTTTTTTATTACTTTAGCTGAAGCATAATATATTGTGCTCCAGCCTTTTACCTTTACCCTGTAGCTATCCCTTTGTTTCATATGTGTTTCTTTTAGACAGCATATTGTAGGATTATGATTTTTTTTTTTTTTTGCTTTTTGGAGGGCAATTGGGGTTAAGTAACTTGCCCGAGGTCACATGGCTAAGTTTTAATTTGTGTGTGCATTAAAGGATTATGATTTTTAAACCATTCTGCTCTCTGCCTCTGTTTTATGGGAGAGTTCATCCCATTCACATTCACAGTAATGATGACTATCTGTCTTTTTCCCTCCATCCTATTCCCTCCCCTGTTTAGGTTTTTGTTTCTTCCTTCTCCCTTCCCCTCCTTAAGGGTTTTCCTTTTGACCACTGCCTCCCTCAGTGTTCCCTCCCTGTGACCCCCCTTCTTTACCTACCCTCTCCCCTTACTGCTATATCCCTCCCTTCTAATCTCCCCCCTTCTAGTTCCCCCCTTACCCTCCTACTGCCTATAGGACACAACTGATTTTTATACTTATTAGAGTATGTTATTCGCCCTTTGACCCCAAACCAATGAAAGTAAATTTCATATAGTGCTCCTCTCCCTCCCTCTTTTCCCTCTATTTAATGAATTTGTGTGTCTTTTCACATTAGAATCTTAAACTTAACTGATTATGTTTATCCCTCTTTGAATCAGAACCAGTGAGAATAATGTTCAAATGATGTTCCTCTCCCTCTTTCCTTCCCCTCTATTATGTTTTTATGCCTCTTTGTATGACATAATTTACCTTTTTCTGTCTTTTCCTTTTATCCCATTACAATCCCTTTGAACTCCTTAATAAGTTTGTGGGTTTTTTTTTTTTATCATAAGATTAGTTCATTTATACCCACACCCTCTATGTATATCCCTATTAAAGGTCATGATAATCATATAAATTTCAATACTGACAGCTATCAGCTTCTCATATAGGGATATAAACAGTTTTCTCTTATTGCATCCCAAGTCATGTGCATGTGTGCATGTGTGTGTGTGTGTGTGTGTGTGTGTGTGTGTGTGTGTGTGTGTTTTCCTTGTTTACCTTTTTATGTCTTTATTGAATATTGTGATTGGAGATCAATTTTTCCATTGAGCTCTGGCTTTTTATCAGGAAAATCTGGAAGTCCATTATTTCATTAAATGACCATCTCCTTGCCTGAAAGATTATGCTCAGTTTTGCTCGGTAGCTAATCTTTGGTTGCAGTCCTCGATCTTTTGCCTTATGAAATATCAAATTCCAATCCCTCTGATCTTTTAATGTAGAAGCTACTAGGTCCTGTGTAATACTGACTGTAGTTCCACGATATTTGAATTCTTTTTGGCTGCTTGCAATATTTTCTCCTTAATCTTATAATTCTGGAATTTGGCTATTATACTTCTTGGAGTTTTCAATTTGGGAATCTCTTTCAGGAGGAGACCAGTGAATTCTTTCAATAACTATTTTACCTTCTGATTCTAGGACTTCAGGACAGTTTTCTTTGACAATCTCTTGGAGGATGTTGTCCAGGCTGCTTTTTTCATCAGTGCTTTGCAGTAGACCAATATTTCTTAAGTTATCTCTCCAGGATCTGTTCTCCAGGTTAGTTGTTTTTCCAGTGAGATATTTTACACTTTCTTCCAAGTTTTCAATCTTCATGTTGTGTTTGATTGATTCTTGGTGCATCATAGAATCCTGAGCTTTGATTTGACTGATTCTAATTTTTAGTGAATTATTTTTTTCAGTTAGTTTTTGAAGGATCTTTTTGGGGAGGTATTTTCTCCCATTAGTTCACAAATTTTAGCTTTAAAGGATTTGTTTTCTTCAGTGAGACATTTTTTTCCAATTTGGTCACTGTGGATTTAAACTCATCTCCTACCTCCCTAATTTGGCTTTTAAAATCTTTTTTGAGCTCCTCCAAGAATGCTTTTTGGGCTTGAGACCAGTTCATATTTCCATCTGTGGTCTCTGGTGTGGACACAGAGTCCATGGTGTCTCCTGAAATTGATTCTTATCTTTCAAAGTAATAGGATTCTATAGCCTTTGGTCTTGCCTTTGTGATTTGCTTCCAGCCCATTGTAATTGCCTATTTCATGTCCTTTAAAGTGTATTTCTGCTCCTGGGGTATAGAGGGCTCTGACCCAAGCTTCTCAGGCAGGGAGCTAGGTGACTGATTGTTGGCTTTGTGTGTTATAGCCTCTGGGTGTATAGATTGAGGCCAAGGCCAGGACTTTCAATGTTTCCCCTGAGTTACCCTGAGACTCACAGAGTAATCTTTGGGGGAGGGGTTGTCTGGCTGCTTCAGATTTCTACCTCTATGTCCCTGGGCTACAGCTCAGGCAGGCTTTTGTTGGTCAGGTGAGGTGGGGCTTGTTGGGACCCCTCCCACTCTTCTCTTCAGACTCTGTACTGCCTGGGTTACACCCTTTCTCTGTGACTCCTAAGCCTTAGGCTATTTCTGCTATTTTAGGATTTTACTCTGAGTGGGACATTTATCTCTGGGTTTTCTTGGTCAGGGAGGGGGAATCTTAGCAGCCAGAGTTTACTTTGCCATCCTGGCCCCTGGCAAATCAGGCAGGTGATTTTTTAAACTTCCAGGCTGGGCACTGATAGCCCCCAGGAGAAGCTGCTGTCTCTACTTGGGGCCCTGTGCTTTCTCTTACCCAGCTTGGATGGATCCTCCTATCTCTTGGTGAGATGCTGGTGAGATGGCTGAGAATCAGCCTTGGGGTGGATGAGTCTGCTGGCTGGGGCTCCTTCTCTCTCTGCTGTAGTCTGCTTTATATTCTGAGCTGCTGTAGTCCCTGTATTCTCTGCACTCCCCCTACCCCAACCCACTTGGGCACTTTCCTGGGCTGGATTCTGCCACGCTTTGTCTCCCAGTGGATTCTGAAACTCCAAAATCTGTTCAGATTCACTTTTTGCTTTTTGGGGGTAAATTGGGGTTAAGTAACTTGCCCAAGGTCACATGGCTAGGTTTTTATTTGTGTGTGCGTTAAGTGTCTGAGGCCAGATCTGAACTCAGGTCCTTCTGACTCCAAGGCCGAAGCTCTACTCACTGCGCCACCTAGCTGCCCCGAGATTCACTTTTTAAAGTGTAGCGACGGGATTCATGGAGCAGCTTAGAAAAATTACTGCTTCCATTCTGCCATCTTGGCTCCACCCCCAACATTAAATTTTCTAATCAGCTTTGGTCATTTTCATCAGGATTGTGTGACAATCATCTATTTCATTAAATATCTATTTCCCCTCTGAAGAATTATACTCAGTTATTGCTATATATGTTATTTTTTTGGTTTTAATCCTAGCTCCTTTGTGTTCCAGATTATTATATTGCAAGTCATCCACTCTTTTAATGTGGAAGCTGCTAGATCTTGTGTGATTCTTATTGTGGTTCTGCAATATTTGAATTATTTCTAGTTGTAATATTTTTTGCTCGACCTGGGAGCTCTGAAATTTGACTGTAATATCCTTGGGAATTTTCTTTTTGGGATCTCTTTCAGGATATGATTCTTTCCGTTTCTATTTTACCCATTGGATCTAAGATATTAGGGCACCTTGACAATTTCTTGAACTATAACGTCTAGATTCTTTTTTCCTCATTACTTTCAGGTAATACAGTAATTCTTTAATTCTTCTATGAATTATTATTGAGTAGATGATCATTTGACATTATTCTTTGAGGGGAGAATAGGGTTTCTTTGATTCAGTATACTATGAAGACAAAGATGAACCCCAGTGTTCCCTATTCCCATAGTAATTCTTTGTGTTTGTATTCTTTATCCTTTGTTCATTTCCTTTTATTTGGAGCATCTTAGATTTTGTAATCACCCCTAACCTTGGTGTATGGAGTATGGTGCCTCCGGCCTCAGATTCTCCTTGATTTCTCCCCTCCAGCCTGGAACCTAATCCAAGATCTCCAGCCCCATGTAAGTGCCCACAGCCAGCAACATACCTGACCCACTGCTTCTGTACTTACCAGGAATGTGCTGGTTCCTCTTGCCCCATCTCTCCAGAGCACAGCTGGGTCTAGATTTCCTTTTCAACAAAGGTTTCTTTGATCTTCCCTAGCTCAGGTAAAAGTTCTGTGACTGGGGCTGAGGCAATCTCCCAACCTAGCTAACCCAGGGCTTCACATTTGTTTAAGCGGACTTAGGCTAGATGCGTTTACTCTTCATTGGGACCAAACCTTATCCTGGGATATTTCTTTAGATCTTCTCTGATTATCCCAGGGAGACCACTGCTCTGCACCTACTCTTATTTATTTTTACTGCTCTATGCTCACCTTGAGGTGCTATTATTATCTCATTTGTGGGGAAAATCTGGAGAGCTTTGAATTGTCTCACCTACTCCACCATCTTCCCAGAATCCTCTTTGAAATAGAGGACTTTCAAGAATTCCTAATTAAAAGATCAGAACAGAACAAAAATTTTGGTATTCAAACACAAGACTCAAGGGAAGCATAAAAAGGTAAATAGGAAAAAGAAAAGAGAGCCTCATTAAGGTTAAACTTTTATATTGCTTCATAGCAAGATGATATTTGTAACTAAAAAGACAAAAACCTTTATCACTGTTAGGGCAATTAGAAGGAGCATACATATATAGAAGGTGTAGTTCTGAGTTGACTTTGATAAGATGATATCCAAAAACACAAAATTAAGAGGTGAAAAAGAATGTTGTACTAGAAGAAGAGGGAAAGGTGATAGAATGGGATAATCTATCTCATATGTTTGTTGTCCTTCATTCAGAAAGAAGACTAAGATGACATTACTATGTTAGAGTCAAATACAGTGTATCTGATTATGGCTGATCAGAGCAATACAAATTTGGAAGGATCTACCACAGGTCAGACACAAATAATCCATATGAAATCTTGAAGTGAAGATGTCTCTAAATTTATGCATCTCATGTTTCTTTTGAGTTACTGCAATTCTGCCTCACCAATAGAAAACAGAGCCTCCTATGATGTGAGCACACCATGCTGGGCAGTCCTGTGTCAGTGTCTTCCATGTCACACAATCAGTTCTTAAGTTCTTCAGAGAGCTTCTTCTGACCTCCATGTGAGTATTTCCCTTCTGTAAGTTCTCTATAAAACAGTCTTTTAGGCAAACTTATTTGGCATTGGAACAATATATCTAGTCAGAGAGTTGTGTTCTCTGCAGTAGAGTTTGAATGTTTGGCAGTTTGGCTTGAGAAAGGACCTCAGTGTCTGGTAACTTTTCTTGACATGTGATCTTCAGAATCTTTCTAAGTAATTCAAATGGAAGCAATTCTGTTTTCTGTCTTTGGTGGTATACTGGCCAGGTTTCACAGGCATAAAACAGCAGCCATTTTTACCACATGAATTCAGGGTACTCTGAGAAGAAAGGAACTAAATAATATAGTTGGTATTGGTAAAATTACAAATTAATATGATAATAGGCATTTTCTTCCTTATTACGGTCTTATTTTGTTGAATCCATTGCACCACCTAGCCTCCCCAGTCTTATTTATTCTTGTACAAAAGAAAACATATTTTATTTTACTGCTTAATTGTCTTTCTTGGGGAAGGGGAAGAAAGAATGGGAGACTAGTGTTTTATTCAGTAATTGTTAACTTTAGAATCCTACTAACACAAGCTTAATTAATTTAAAATGTCATCAATATATTATATTTTGCCAATAATACTATTTTCTTCTATAATACTTTTTACTATGTATGTATTTTAATACTAAATATTAAATTATTTGGTTGAGTACATTTTTACATGAATATATGTATTGATCTGTGTTTCTCATGTGTGTTTGTAGCATCTAGTAGAATACACTAGGGATAGTGAGGCTACACAGCAGAACTGTCTTTGGACCTGAGATATTTTTTTAAAATTATCAATGATTTGGTTGAATGCATTCATGAAATACTTGTCAAATTTATCGATGACATTAAGCTATGTCAGATAAATAACACTGAATGACAGGGTCAGGATTTCATGTAATTTCGGTAGGCTAGAGTGATGTGCTGAATCAAAAAATGAAATTCAATATTTATAAGCAAACTCCTATACTTGAGTTCATGGAATAAACTGCATAAAAACAAAATATGGAAAAAGTTATCTAGACAAACTTAGTGGCAATTTTTGTGGAAAAATGATTGATTTAGTGGATTGCAAGTTCAATATGATTCAAAAAGGATGATATGGCAGCCAAGAAAGATTTTGCAATGATCTTCAGATTGAGATTCATACCATCCAGTCTTGGGAAAATTATAGTACCACTACTTAGAGCTAAGAATACATTTAAATTGTTACATTATTCTCTGGATATTACATTTAAGAAATGTATTGACAAGTGCAGGTGTATAGAGGAGGATTATGAGTATGGCTAAGAAAATATACATCAGTGATAATCTCAAATAGAAATTAATCCATAAGGCCCCTATATTGATTAATAAAACCTCAAATTAATATTATCTATGTTATATTTTTATTTTTTTAACATTCCCAGTTACATTTTAATCCAGTTCTTATCTCAGGCCACTTGTAGCAAATTTGACACCTCTGTTCTACACCATCACTAACTCAATCAGTCAATCAACCAACAAGTATTTAATAAATGCTTGCTCTGTGCCAAGCACTGTGACAGATTTTAAGGATACAAATTCAAAGAGAAACGATCCCTATTTATATGTAGCTAATATTATAATGTAGGGGGAAATAGCTTGATATAAAAATGCATACAACATAAATATGAAGCTAATAAATATATGTAAAGTATTTAGGTACAATATAGTTTAGAACACTTGCAGTTGCAAGGAGGAACTGAAAAGGCTTATACAAAAAATCTTGCATGAGCTACATCTAAAAGAGGAAAAAGAAACCTTCAAGAGAGAGGCAAAAGGGGCATTCCAGGAACAGAGGACAGTGCAAAATCATGGGAGTTAGGGGGACACTATGAAAGTATTAGTTGATGGATCTAGGGATTTTAAAATTATAGAATAGAAGATGTCAATGGAGAATGTGGAAAAGACAGATCCATTTTAGAAGTCAGATCCATTTTAGCATGATGAAAGGGGAAACTTCCTAACAATTACAACCATGATGAAATAGATTAGGCAGTTTTCTTTACAGGAGTCTTTAAGCATAGACAACATATATATTTCATTGAGATGTGTGTGTGTGTGTGTATGTATGCACAGATGCATATACACATATATGTACACATGCACACACATGAAATTATCCAAAGCAACATATAAATGCTAAGATAAATTATGGAGATTTTAAGTGTTAGAAGAATTCAGAGAATAGATCATATTGCAGGGTAGTAGGAAGAGTACTTATCTAGCAATCAGAAGAATAAAGCATGACTTTATAAGTAGCTAATTATATATAAGAATTCAAGTCACTTAATGAGTCTCAGTTTTCACATCTGTTAAAAGAATATACTAGTACCTATTCTATCAACTCACAAAAGGGCCATGAGGGCCAAATAAAACATTATATATGAAATAACTTTATTCTTTAAACAGCTATTAAAATCATGTACATATTATAGCTGTAACAATTTCTATACATTAGGGTGATCAGGAAAAGATTAAGGACATTTAACAATTAAGATGGATCTTGCAAAACTCAAATGAGAAGAAAGAATAGTCAATACTATTGCTGTAAGCGTCACATACAATGACTCCATGAAATGAACAGAGCAATTGCAGAAAAACAGCAAGATTAGAAGAACTTTATGTAATCTGATTAAGAGGAATGATAGAAAGAACAATTAAATGACCAACAGTTGAAATCTACTTGCAATTGACCTATAGGCAAATACTGGGTGATGCTTCAGTGAAGCAGCTAGGTGTTTCAGTGGATAGAATATTAGACTTAGAGTCAGGAAAGTCAAATCTTGCTTCATACATTTCCTAGCTATGTGAACTTGGGTAAATCATTTAAACTCTCAGCCTCAGTTTTACCATCTAAAAAATGGAGAAAATATTAGCATCTACCTCCCAGGGTTGTTGTGAGGAACAAATTTACATATACATACACTTACACGCACGTACAATTATAATATATACATACGTGTGGTCTTTGCAATTCTTAAAGCCCTATAAATGCTGCTGCTACTGTTGTTGAACTGTTACTTTTACAGAAAGTTGTAAATTGCTTATCAAAGGCAGTTGAATAAAATAGATTCATCTTAGGGCCAAATAAGATAGGCAATCTACAATAAATAAAGGATTATGTAGGAGACCCCAATGGCAGAGGCTTCCTTGCAGCAAGAGGCATAAGCAACAGACAACTTGCCAAACATCATAAGAATTATCAAAAGTAGCAGTGGAAGATTTGGATCTTATTCCCACCAAATATTACAGAGGAGAACTTTGTAATGCACAGTGGAGACTACGGAAAATAATAATAATATAAGCCTGGGTAAGATTATTCTCCATACTAGAAGCAAAGGTGAAAGGGCAAGGAGTGTGCTCCTCTACTATTTTAATTAGTAGAGTAGATGAAGCATTCTTTAAAATTCCTTAAAACTCATTTTTAAAAATGGATGATTAAAAAAATGTATGATGTGTATCAATGTGAAGGAAAAAGAAGAAAATGTGTCTGAAGAAACAGAAAGGAATCAGACTATGGAAAGAGGTTGAAAGCTAAAACAATGGGATGGATGGATTGAAAGAAGGAAGTAGAGAAGAAGGGAGGAAGGGAGGGTGCTGAACATTTATAGCTATTTTACTCAATTCAAAGATCATTTATTAGGTGTCAACTATGTGTGAGAAACACAGAAAAAAAATGATCCTATCCTCAGGAATTTTATGTTATACTGGAACCTAATAGGTATGGGACTTTCCTATAATCAGATAAAACTGGACCTTTTGAGATTGAAAGTTAGGTGGTTTTGACTCAGAGACCCCCTATTTGAAATGTTATCCTATAATCATCAAATTGAGAAGAGATAAGGAGTGGTTGTTGGTAATTACTCACTGAATGGTATGAAATCAGCTGTTTACAACCTGAAATGAAAAATACAGAGGATTGTGCTGTTATTATCTGCTGTGTATCAAGATGATGTTCAGAGTAGGATCAGGATATGAAACCAGAAGATCACTACTTATTGTTGGTGAATCATTTAGGACTAAATGATATTACCAGAAGGAACCTAAAAGGAAGGATGACATTAAGTTAGAGTTAAGAAATCAAAACCTTCAGGTTTGTATATGATATTTTTGTCCAGCCATAGATTAAGAGCAAGAAGGGACTTTAGAAACCATTGAACCTATCCTTCCTCCATCATTCAAAAGATGAGGAAGTTGAGGCACAGAGATGTTAAATTGCCCTATCCACTATATAACACATTGTTTTCATCATTGCTATTGAAAGAAGATAGATGCTTGCTTCAAAATGAAGAAGAAGATTTGAAAAGTTAAGAGCTGGATAAAAAATGTGCCTGAGAAAAGTTTTGAATTTCTTTATTATGCCTAAGGGCACCTTAAGAAGATGGGGAAGGGATTTGTGTGCATATACACATATGTATGTATACATAGGCAAACATGTATATATAGTATATGTGTATGTAGCATATATTGCTATGTAGTATTATAAAATGAATTAATTGTACAACCCTGGCAATACAAAGGATTGTGTGTTTAGATAAGTTAAATAAATAAAATAAAAATAAAATAAATAAATGCATGAGCTACATCTAAAAGAGGAAATTAAAAAATCCAACCCCTTCATTTTATAGATAACAAAACTGAGGCTCAGAGAGGTTAAGATAACTTGCCTGAGGTCACAGTTATAGTAAGTTTCAGAGGGTGAATTTTAATCCAAGACTGTTGAATTCAGGTCCTACACTTAATCCATTAGTTCATGCTGCCTCTCAGCATATGCTAACATAGAAGGTAAAAAGACATTTTGCAGTCACCAGTCAAGGATGATGTGCAATTGTGATAATTTTTCCATACTTTTTCATGTTGTTATGTCCTAAATACTTAGTGGATGAAGGAACAAATCACAGAAAAAAGGTTTATATTAAAGAAAATTATAAGTACGAGCTAATACATCAAAATTCCTAGGATGCACATAGAACGATTCCTAGAAGAAATGTTTTCAATTACTTTCCCCATAAATATACACTAATAAGAGAGAAATAAATCACCAACAGATTGAATATACAACTAAAAATCCCTGAAATATATTCAAAGTAATATCCTCCAAAATTCAAAAAAATAAAAAAAAATTACTGGAAGTTTTTTTTTTCAAATCAAATCAGAGATAAATATAAAAACAAAAAAGTAAAACGACAAATAAAAGATTTTTAAGTGATTGGTAAAATCATCAAACCTAATTTGATGTTTTTTGAAAATCATCTTTGGATCCCCATGCTACTATGACATTCCACATCCTCACTAATCATATGACTTTGATTTAATGGAGTCACCGACTCTCAGGAGAAGACAGAGTTTGCTTATCTACTATATACAGCATTCAATTATTGGCATAGAATTAACAAAGTCAACAAATTATTACATTTAAATTTAATTACTGTACAAGTTTCACATCAATAATTTATAAGACTTGGGCAGCTCTTAGATGTTATATAGGATGAACCAAATCTGGGCATTCTAAGAAATATAGTGTTTATTTTATTTAGCTAGCTTCTGGTCAGTCTTCCACTTACTTCCTGTGAGTGAGCAAAGAAAAAGAACACTAATGTTTAACTCAAGCTTCCTGTAAAACCAGACATTGGGACCTCTGGACCTGGCATATCTCACAGTAGGTGGTTGGAATTGTGTATCTTCTAGAAGATACTGGAACTGGAACTCCTACATTCAATGGTTTCTCATCTAAATCCTATATCTGGAAGCAATCTCCAGCTGTTTCTCACTTGGCTAGCTTGCCATGGAGCAGGAAAGGAAGTTTCAGTGACCAGTCATATTAAAGGAATGCTATTCCCATTACTGTTTGAGGTTTCTTTGACTTACAGACCATTAGTCTATAGTATGGCTCTCTAGCTAAACAAATCTCATCACTTCCTATTATACACTTCCTCTCACAAACCTTTCCCCAAAGTCCCAATGTTCTATACATGGGAGGAAGATGCAGACAAACCAACACTTATATTCCATCTGTAACAATACAAGAAGAAGCAAATAAAGGCCTAACCAAGAGTAATCATTATGGACATGAAGGAAAGGCATTTGGAAGACATTAAGCAGAAATAATCAACAAAGATTAATGAAGTATTAATTTTTAGTAGTTCAGTCATTTTTCATTTGTATCTAAATTGTCATGATTCTATTTGGAGTTTTCTTAGCAGAGATAATGAAATGGTTTGCCATTTTCTTCTCCACCTCATTTTACAGATGGAAACCTTTAACAGCACTGGTAGGTAAATATGAAATATATTATGAAATAACATATGATGTTGTGTACAGTATTTATGAGGTATTTATGAAGCATTACCTTTCAATAGTACCAAAAAAACAAATATAATACAAAATAAAATGTCATATTAATAAAATGAGAATATGGTTAAAGTTACCCAATTTCAGATTCATTAATGTGTGATCAAACTAAGAAATGATGATAATATTTTGCTCATGTGGGGAAGAATTTCCTGTATGTTTATATGTCAAGTTAAAAATTTTAAGATTGGGAATTGGATTGAGAAAGTGACTTAAGAGAGAGATGTGCATAACTAGGAAGGGGAGGATGTATTATCAAGAGATAGATAGGACCATCTCTCATATTTTTAAGTAAGAAAAACTATAAGAAATATTTCAGTAATGATTTAATGTAATTAAATTATAATTACTGAGAGTAATATAGTAATTAATGAGACTAGCCTGACCAAAGGGAGATAAATAGAAAGTAGGAGCAGCTTTCAGTGAAGAATAATTTATGTAGTTAAGAATACTTGGGGGTAACATATTAGATTGGATAAGGTTTAAGCAAAGGTAATATGAGAAGAAGTCATTCCTGAAGTGATGAATTGAGTGATGAGGATAAAAAACATCAAGGCAAGGCTGGAAACTTAGGTTAGGAGAGAGGCATGCAATGAGGCTATTGCTTAGACTTACCAGAATCCATAATCAAAACAAGTTCATGGATCAAGAGTTAGATTAATATTGGGGAAATATCCCTACAAAAGTATTAGAGATTAGAGTAAATCAGCAGGTCAAAACCAGGTGATTAAATAGAATATAGGAAATCCACTGGTCATAAAGAATGGGACATGGAATTAAGGTCAGACCCAAGAAAGGTAGTCATGGTAGCGAGGAGTAAGAAACTTTTATGATTTAAGCCATATACTTTAACTTCCCTGAGGCTATTTCCTCAGCTTAAAAAAATGGCATAATTGGGGTGGCTAGGTGGCACAGTGAGTAGGAGCGCTGGCCTCGGAGTTGGGATGACCCGAGATAGGATCCGGCCTCAGAAAATGAGCACCCACACATAAAAAATGACTGGCCGTGTAACCTTGAGCAAGTTACTTAACCCCAATTGCTTTAAAAAAAAAAATGGCATAATTGAACTACATGAACTCTTAGGTATCTTCCAGCCTTAAATTTATGATCATATGATCTTGTTTTCAACCTTACATGGAATCATATCATATCTATTTATGAATGAGACTCTGATAATTTACTGTGATTTCTCTCCCAATATTCAGACAGCTGGAAAAAAACCTAAAAGAAAATCCATATACTAGGATTCTTGTTCCATTGGTTGCTTGACTAATTAGAAATATTAACCTACTAGAAAACCCTAGGCACCAACACCTTCCCCTACTCCTCAATATTTCTAATCAAAATATTTTCTTAAGCAAAAATGCTATTTGTTCACTTCTAATATTGATGGGGGGAAGGGATGTCTAACAAGTTAATTAAATTTCCAGACATGTCTGTGTTTATCTTAGGGAACCTGCACATGGATCACTTCCCCTACCCTTACTCAGAATGCTCTCCTTTGTTCACCAGACTCTTATTCAAATCCCAAAGAAGCATCTATGAACGTTAACCATTTTTCTTTATGTGGATTTTGGAGAATTTCATGTTCATAAAATGATAACAAGAGCCAATTGCAGTGATCTGTGGAAATGGAAGCATTGTGGGAGAAATACAGAATTTGAGCATGCAGCTAAAAACGCATTAAGCCTCTGTTTGAGTAGCTTGCTTCCACAATATTATATTCCTCCACTTCTTAATTCAGTGCTGGAGGCACCCTAGTTTGCTTAATCTACTGAAAAAAAATGATGTCTCAGACTGTAGTCTTGTAACCAAGAAGAAAAGCTAGATACACATTATGTGTGTAAATGCACACACATAAACACAAATGTGTTTACAAGTAATATGGGAGAAGTTACTCTCACATGCACATTTGTGTGTGTATATCTATGTAGTTTTTTTTTTTTTTCGTGATAGTGGACTAGTTGATCTGTATTATGTTGTAATTGCATATTTGGGGGTTCATTTCTCCTTTTCATGTGTGGAACATATCATTCTTAACTACCAAGAGGAAAATATTCTCTTAACCTAGATGAAGGGAATGATTTGAAGTTTGCTTAAGAGAGTACTAGTTTCACCTATGCCTTGAAGTTCAGTAAGAGAATTTTCTCAGTGGCAGTTCACATCCCTCAGATCACAAGGAGCTCAACATCCCTCTTCTCTCTGACAATTCTCAGAATGTTTGTTGAGAAGGGTTGCACTGATTTGTCTCAAGGTAATGTTTTATTTATTTACTTGATATTGGCTAGTCACATTAAGAGGTAGCAGCATAGTGGAACGGCACTGGTTGAGGTTTATAAAGTATAAAACATGCAGCATTCAAACTCCTATTCCTAAGATTAATTGAATTATTTTCTCTCAAAATACCCTAATGATTTAAGAGTCCATTTAATTATTCTTGGACATATATAACAAAATATTTACAAAATATTTAGATTTGCCTAAAATTATGATGTATTTGCATGACTTAAAAGAAGAGATATGAGAAGATACTGCCAACCCCACCCCTTTCATGAAGGTAGGAGGTTACACATTTCTTATGGTTTAGGACTTTTTCAATACATTGATAAGTTATTTTTATTTTTCTTCTTTTTATTCTTTAAAAAAATTTATTTTTTTTTCCTGAGATAGGTGAGTGAGAGTAATTCTGAAAAAAACTAAGATGATTTTTAAAAAATAAATGATCATTCAAAAAAAATTATGAAGAGTGTTTATACAGGTATTCAGCATATGATTAATATTTTAACTCTTTGTATCATATTAAAATTTTAGATATGTGCCGAAATAGGACATATGCATATAACAACAACAATAGCATTTCAATAAAGCTTTAAGGTTCTTAAAGTACTTTTCATATGCTAATTCATTTTATCAACACAGCAACCTAGTAAGATAGGTGCTATTGTTATCTCCATTTTGTAGATGAGGAAACCAAGGTACAGAGAGTTGAAATCATTTGCCTAGTGTCTCACAGTCACTAAGTTTCTCAGTCAGGTCTTCCCAATGCTAAGTCCTTTGACCTATTCACTGACAGGAGGATCTGGAGTCAAGAGATTGCAGTTCAAATCCCATTACAAATATATACTAGATATGTGTCATGATCAGTTTCTTCATTTGTAAAATTGGAATGAGAGTTAATATCTACTTTCTCTTGAATGGTTGTAGTGAAGGACTTTTCTCAATCTTTAAAGAACTTTTCTAATATGTTATTATTTAAATGTAACTTTGCTTTGTGTTTATTCCTTTTTTTTTTCAAATGCTTTATTTACTTTTGGTTAATATTATTCATTTCCACCAGATTTTGAGTTACAAATTTTCTCCCCATTTTTCTCCTACCCACTGCCCCAAAATAGTAGTCCCACAGGATATCCCCTCATCCAATCTGCTCTCTCCTATATCTTCTCCCATACCCCCTTCAACTTTTCCAGTAGGGCATGGTGAATCTCTATGCCCCAGTACCTATATACCTTATTTCCCAATTACATGTTAAATATTATTAATAATAGTGTATATATATATATATATGTGTGTGTGTGTGTGTGTGTGTGTGTGTGTGTGTGTGTGTATATATATATATTTTTAAACATTTGATTTTAAAACTTTGAATTCCAGTAGTTATCAGTTGTATGTTGTCCTTCTTGAAGCAAAACCATGTGCTTGGAAGGTAAATGAGGTTCCACAGGAAGATATAGGAAGACACAGGGCACACAAAGGAAATCTCATTAATTAATTAAATCTCATTAATATGTAAAATGGTTCCCAATAGCTAATGAAAGCTATTATTCCACATGAAATTGTCATGGCTAAAATTTATGCTAATTAAATAAAATGTTGTTGAAAATTTCATTCATTTCATTTCTTGAAAATATGTATAGTTAATGAGATTTCCTATGTGTCCAGACTTTAGGGACACTCTGTATGAGAATACAAGTCATTCCCCGATTGATAAATGGTCAAAGGATATGAACAGGCAGTTTTCAGAGGAAGAAATTAAAGATATCTATAATTATGTGAAAAAATTGCTCTAAATCACTATTGATTAGAGCAATGCAAATCAAAACAACTCTGAGGAACATTTCACCAGTCAGATTGGCTAAGATGACAAGACAAAAAAATGATAAATGCTGGAGAGGATGTGGAAAAATTGGAACACTAATGCAGTGTTGGTGGGATTGTGAACTGATTCAACCATTCTGGAGAGCAATCTGGAACTATGTCCAAAGGGCTATAAATAAGTTCATACCCTTTGACCCAGCAATACCACTCTTAGGTCTTTATCCCAAAGAGATCAAATAAGTGGGAAAAGGACCCCATATGTACAAAATTTTTTAAAGCAGTTCTTTTTGTGGTGGCAAAGAATTGGAAATCAAGGGGAAGTCCATCAATTGGGGAATGGCTAAAAGAGTTGTGGTATATGAATGTAATGGAATACTATTGTGCTATAAGAAATGAGGAGTAAACAGACTTCATAATAATTTGAAGAGAATTATATAAACTAACCCTTAGGGAGAAGAGCAGAACCAGGAGAATATTGTACACAATTACAGACACACCATATCTGTGATGACTGACTGATAGACTGGGCTTATCTTAGCAATGCAAGATTATAAGGCAACTCCAAAGGATCCATGAAGGAAAAGGCTATCCTGAGAAAGATTTATAGGGTCTGAATGCAGATTGAAGCAAGCTACTTGCTCTCTATCTTTTTTGTTTTGTTTTCTTCCTTCTTTCTCATTGTTCATTCCATTGTCCTTTCTTTCTCATTGTCCATTCCATCATAACCTTTCTTTACAATTTGACTAATGTTTAATGTGAAGATATTTGTAGAACTTATATCAGATTACATGCCACATTAGGAGGAGGGGGCAAGGAGAGGAAGGGAGAAGTTTGGAACTTAAAAGCTTATGGAACTGAATTTTGAAAATTAAAAGTAAATAAATTAATTTTAAAAAGTCATCTGTGTGTGTTGAAAGAAAAAAAAAATCAAAGAATATTGAAACACCCTTTCTCCAAAAAATAGCTACAAACTCCCAAGTAGAGATTTTAACTTTACTTATAAAGTCTTTTATTTACTCTCAGGAGTGGATGACATGTGAAAAAGTATACAATGGTCATGTAGATTCAGAAAAATCAGAGACACATAAGCCTTCTCAAGCAGGGAAATGTGTTAGAAAATACCATCCTACTGGATTCTGCATGATTTATAGAAGCTAGGACAGAGAAAAGATGATAAATGAGATAGGAAAGTAAGATGTCCAATGATATATCTATAGATGCAGATACTATCTCCTGACAGGGAAATATCTCCAAGGAATTATGTTCCACAACACACTCTTGTCATCTTCAAATTACTCAGTCTTACCTTCAGCTGGCCTGGATCGTAGGTTACTCCTGAAGTTAAGAGTAGTGCCAAGCACAGCAAGGCTCAAAGGGACCAATTATAGAACAAAGGAATGGCTAATTCTTATTTCAATTCCTTGACTCTGAAACTTTGGTTCTTTTTCTTGGGTCTTTCAGTAGTCTTTCTTTGACCTCTTTTAAAGTGCCAGGATAGGAACGACTTGTTCTTCTCTCACTTCACCTTGCCTGGCACAGTGCTCTACTTTCAATGGAAATTCAGAAAGTTATATCAATGAAGAAAATGTGACAAAGTAAGATGCCTGAGACCGATACACGAGGATGTTAACTTAATACTTAAATAAGTACCAGATGCCATTTTTAACAAGAACATTCCAGAGGGAGTATTATTCAAGTGACTATCCCCAAAGATTTCCATAAGCTTCAATTAGCATACTCTTTCTCTCTGAGTTCCACAGAAAAGCAATTGTCTTTAAAAGCAACCAAAAAAGGATGTTTAAATAGCTCTACATAGGATACCAATTTTTTTTCAAAGTAGAAACCTTTGGCAGGATTATTTGCCAGGAATAGACAGCCAGAGTTAAGTCAGAAGAATATAGTTACTACTCCATTGTCAATATTCCAAAGTCTTCTCCCAGTGACAGCTACAACTCAGTTTAAATGTACTTGTGTAATTTCTCCTTTCTACTTTGACATGATTCTGTAAGGTCTGTCTCAGAGTAATTAAAAAGAGAATAAAATCATACAATTCAATGGTATCGTCAGTTTCCAGCTCCTTTGGCTAAGACAGCCAAGACCTTCAAATAATGAGAAATCAAGACTTATATAATGCCTTTTTCTATCCCATTACATTTTTCATTAAGCACATGTATGCATATTTTAAACTAATCTTTGTTGGCCTAAAAGAACTCTAATTTTTAAATTTTATTTTTAACACTTCTTCCTGCAAATACTACATAGCATTCATATAATTTAAAAGATTAAAACAAATTAAAATCAAGGTTTTTGAGCCTTTCTTTTTGCAAATGTCATGAAAACCATTGAAAATGTAAGCATTTCCCGGGACATAAAAAAATAGAGTTGGAATCACTGCTAAGAATAATAAATCCCTACTTAGGTCAGTTTTGTATAACAGACCCTTAAGTATCATCTCTCCATTACTAACACTAAACTATAGAGGCAAACAGTCAATCAAACATATATCAAGTGTCTTCTATATTGTAGGCACTATTCTAAACATTGAGGATACAAAGAACTGGAAAATCAGTCACTGTTCTTCAGGAATTCATATTCTAATGGGGGAGACAATATTCAAGATACTATATGCAAACAACATATATAAAGGAAGAATTGTGTGTAGTCTCCAAAGAAAGATACTAAAATTAAGGAGGATCGAGAAACTTTACATTAGATTTGAAGGAAAGCAAGTAAGTTATGAATTGGAGAGGACAAGTATTCCAGCAATAGTAGACAGCTAGTGAAAATGACAAAGCAGGAAGCCAGTGTTAAGGGGTCATGAAGTACATAGAAAGATAAGAAGATTGAAAAATAAGAAGGGACCAAGTTATGAAGGAATTTTAAAGCCAAGAGAAAAAAAAGCCTTCAATCTTGGGGGTGACAGAGAGCCACTGGTGTTTACTGAATAATGAAGAAACATGATCAGAGCTTTCTTTTAAGAAAATAAATTTGACAACTGAATAGAAGATTAGAGTGGAGAGACTCAAGGCAGAGAGACCAATAAGATGACTATTAAAGTAAAATAATACAGGCATGAAGTAATGAGGGACTACACCAGAGTAGTGGCAGTGTTGGAGGAGAGAAGGGAACTTTTGCAAGAGATGTTACAAATGTAGAAACAATGAAACTTGACCACTGATTGTATATAAAGGGTAAGCGAGAAACTGAGGATGATAATATGGTTGAGAACATGGGTGACTGACTCCTTCACAATGGGGAAATTAAGAAGAGGCAACAGTTTGGGGCAGTTGTGGGGAGATAATAAGTTCAGTTTTGGATGAGTAGAATTTAAGATGTCTATGGGATATCCAGTCAAGTTGTATCATAGATATTTGGAGAATCAATAATAGAGGTAAGGAGAGAGATTAGAGCTAGACAACAAGATAGATATAGAATCATCTGCATAGAGATAGTAATTGGAATCATAGAAACCGTTGCGGCCACCAAGTGAAATAGTATAGAGGGAGAAGCGGTCCCAAACATAGCTTTGTAAGACTTCCGAGATTAGGGAGCATGATACAAATAAAGATGCCACAAAAAAGAAAGAGGGGTTGTCAGACAGATAGGAGAATTGGAACGCACAGTGTCATAAAAATTTACAGAAAGGAGTGCCAAAAGAAAAGGGTGATTGAGAGTTTGAGAGGTTTCAGGGAGGTCAAAAAGATAAGTATTGAGAAAATTCAGTTAGATTTGACAATCTGACAAGAGGAGGGACACCAAGGAAATCTACACACACTTCACACATGCCACCAATACCAAGAATGTGCAGTTTGTGTTGGACATCATCACTGATGTCATCATCAAAAACAACCTGAAGGCTTGCAGCCTCTTCTGAGCAGGTGGCGGAGGGTGGGCTGACCACAGGACCACTTGAGCTGCTCAGTCTGTGAGCAGGAAGTAGATGCAGACAGGACCCAGGAAGGAAGGATGCACTGTCATCGTTACTTCAACTCTCCCCAGTTTCCTCCCCTCTCCTGTTTCCATGTTTTGGTTTCTCCCCCACCAGAAAAGAGACTTTGGTGAAGAGTGGAAGTCAGAGGCCCCTGAGGATTATATCTGAACCTGCCTGGCCCAGCCTGGCCTAGACCAGTAGCTCTGAGGGACCTCTTGCCTCCCTAAACCTGCCCCCTTCCCAACCCTTCCTCCACAGCAGTGCCTCCATCAGCTCCACCCTGGGCCCATCCTGGCTTCTCTTTTATTCTGGGGGAAGGGGAGTCAGTCTTTCTGAAATGTGTTTGTGGTAAAGGGATCCCTGTATTTCCCTGGCACCTCTGCCTTGCCAGGACATCCACTCCCAAACCCAGTCCCTGGTCCATGTTTACTGGCCCCTGGTCCCTGCACTGACAGGAAGCCCCTCAACAGCTGTGCCCATTCCCTCCCAGGCTGACCCAGCCCCCTCAGTGCCTTGGGAAGCCCTTCAGGATAAAGCACAAACCCACCCTGAACAGGACAGTGACACTGATGACAACATTCCTTAGCCCAGAAGTCCCAAAGCTCCTCCGTTTCTCTTGGGTCTTTTGTGTATGTGTTTTGTTTTGTTTTTAAATGTAAACAGAACTTTAGGGACCTTTTTAGAGAAGATTATTTAAAACTGTCACATACTAAATGGCTGAGTTATACTGATCTGTGCTGGATCACTTCCTCCAGGGGAGGCCATACCTTAACTGCCAAATTAATAGTATATGTGTGTATATATAGTATATATATATATGTGTATATATATATGGAGGCTGTTGTGGGGGATTCACCTCTACTCCATACCCACTGATGATGGGACAGCAGCCTCTCCAGTCACCCACAACCTCACCTCTTTCCCCCTCTGCCTTTTCTTATCCATTCCAACCCCTCCCAAGAATTCATTCCAACTCCATCTTCCCCCCCAACCTCCCAAGAATTCTCTAATCCATTTCCATCCCCCACACTCCACCAACAAATGTTTCCAAAGGGCTAAGTCTTGAGTCAACTGCCAATGTCACTGGGGGCTTCTCCTTATCTCCCACTCCCAGCACCCCTGTCTCTGTTCCGCTTTCCCCCTGCCTCCATCCTCATCCAGCAATTCTCCCATCAGCTCAATTTAGTGTAACTCCTTTAGCTCTAAAGATATGAAAGGCCACTGCCATGAGAGCTCCCATCTTCTTCCCTCATCCTCAGCCCCTGAACCCTGCCCCAGGCCCCAGAGTCAATAGCAGTGGATACCTCCTTGCTTTTTTTTACATGCTTTATCAAATTTTTCACCTAAAATTGTTCACCTGAAATAATAAAATGTAGAAAGAAAAAATGGGACAGCTAGGTGGCATAGTGAATAGAGCACCAGCCATGGAGTCAGGAGGACCTGAGTTCAAATATGACCTCAGACACTTGACACATTAACTGTGTGACCCTGAGCAAATCACTTAACTCCAATTGCCTTGCCTTTCCCTTTCCCAAAAAAAGATCATTTCATGACTTCAGAGAAAGGAATTGGTTGCAAAGAGATAAGAAGAGAGTGAGAGGAAAGGAAATGGAGGCACTTATTGTAGACTGTCTTCTCAAGGATTTTAGCTACAAAAGAGAGAAGTGATATAGGACAATAGGTGTAAAGATGAACAGATCAAATCAGGCTTGTTTCAAATGAAAGAGATATAGTTATGCTTTTAGGTAATAGTGAAGCAGACAGTAGACAGAAACAAATGAAGATTAGTGTGAAAATAGATGGCTAGAAGCAGTATTCTGAGAAGACAAGGTGGAATGAGATCATATGCATGGAGAGAAATTTGTGTTGACAGTGAGAAAGTCCACCTTTTTATGTAAAATGGGTGAAGAAAATAGTGACAGAAGACATCTGACCAATCTGAGATGAAGAATGGGGCAAAAGACACTCTCTGAAAGTGGAATATTAGGCAAGGTTCTCAGGTGAAAGGGTCAGGTTGGAGGCGCTATAGGAGGTTTAAGTAAGGATGAAAAGGTTTTTGAAAGCTGCTATGCTACTTAGAATAGTGAATCAATTAGCAATTTGTACAATGATTATCTTACTGGAGTGAGAGCCCAGCATAGATTGTGTAACACACTTGTATGAACTGTCTCAGTATAGCATTGTGATTTTTTTCTACTTTCATTCACTATATCATAGGAGATGGTACATTCCAAGTAACAGTTTTAGAGGAAAATGGTTGTTGTCCTTCATTCTGGAAGAGGACCAAAATGACATCGCTATGCTAAAGTCAATTGTGGCTGATTAGACCAGTATGAACTCAGAATACTCTATCACAGGCGAAACACAAATAGTTCATGTGAACATTTGGGGTGGATTCTCCAAATTTGCACATACTGCATTTCCTTTGAGTTGTTTCAATTCTACTTTGCTCATAGAGCACAATACCTTCTCTGATGTGGGCACACTATGCTGTGAAGTCCTGTGCCAGTGTCTCCCATGTCACATAATCACTCCAAAGTTCTTGAGAGAGACCTTGACAGTGTCCTTGTATCATATCTTTAACCTCTATGTGAATACTTGCCCTGTGTGAGTTCTTCATGAACTAGCTTTTTTGGCAAGCATACATTTGGCATTCAAACAATGTGGCCAGCCCATCAGAGTTGTTTGAAGCAGTTCAAATGTTTAGCAATTTAATTAGAGTAAGGACCTTATTATCTGGTATCTTATCCTGTCTGGTGATCTTCAGAATCTTCCTAAGATAATTCAAATGGAAAAAATTCCATTTCCTAGCATGGCTCTGGTAGACAGTCCAGGTTTCCCAGCATACAACAATGAGGTCAGCACAATGGCTCCATAGACCTTCAGTTTGGTAGTCAGCCTAATACCTCTTCTCTCCCATACTTTCCTTCAGAGTCTACCAAACACTAAGCTAGCTCTTGGCAATGTATGCATCAACCTCATTATCAATGCATACATACCTGGAAAAGTATCCTACCAAGGTAAGTGAACTTAGCCACAGCAGTCAAAACTTCTCCATTTGCTGTAACTGATGATTTCACATATGAATGGTGTGGTAGTGACTGATGGAGCACCTGCATTTTCTTAGTGTTAATTGTTAGTCCAAATTAGCACAAGCAGAAGAGAATTGATCCATACTGTGTTGCAGCTCAATTGCAGAGGCTTCACTGAGTGCACAATCATCTGTAGACAGGGAATCATGCACCAACACTCCCTCCACTTTGGTCTTGGCTTGTAGCCCTTTCAAAATGAAGAATTTACCATCAGTGCAGTAGCTGACCTTGATGCCATGTCTATCCTCACTGAAAGCATTTAACAACATGGCTGAAAATATCATGCTAAAAATCATGGGAGCAAGCACACAGCTTTGTTTCACTCCATTGGTAACCAGGAAGGTATGAGAGAGCATTGTCCATTATCCAGAATCCAGACAAGCATGGTGTCATGAAATTGACATACAATGCTGATGTACTTCTCCGAGCAACCAAATTTTGACATAATTTTTCATAAGCCCTCATGACTAGCAGTATCAAAGGCTTTGATCAAATTTACAAATGTTTTGTACAGACCTCTGCTCTGCTCCTGGCATTTCTCCTGGAGTTGTCAGGCAACAAACACCATATTGGCTGTTCCTTGGTCCTTTCTGAAGCCACAATGGCTCTCAGGTAGATGACCAGCTTTCTCTGGGGTGTAGAGAAAAAAGGAATAGAATAGGGAAAAGTGGAATTAGTATTTATTAAGCATTTATTATGTGCCAAGCACTATTATAAGCACTTTACAGGTATTAACTAACTTGATCCTCACAATAAGCTTTGGAGGTAGTTGATAATTTTATCCCTATTTTACAGATGAGGAAACTGAGACAAACAAAGGCAAAGTGATTTTCCCAAGACCATGCATATGGAAAATGTCTGGGACTGGGTTTGAACTTAGAGCTTCTTGACTCCAGACCCAGCACTCTATTCACTTTGCCAACTTTTTGCCATGAGTAGGAGTGAGGTTCTATGGATGATGGGAATAATCAAAGGCTAAAGTTCAGAAGGTTAAGATCTTCCACACAATGAAAAAGTAAGAGTCTCAAAAAAGAGGACATGTAGAGCTGAACTGGTTCACCATAGAGTCACAATTGGGAAAGGAAAAGAGTATATCCAGTGCATAGGTATTGACTTGGAAAAGAACTGAAGGATAGACAGAAAAAATATTGCCTCAAAGATGAAGAAGAAGATTTGGAGCTGCAAAGCAGAAGGGGAGGTGAAACAAGAACAGATTATGATCAAATAAAGGAATTTCAGAGTTTATGAATATGGATTTAAACAACCTGTAAGTGATAGTGAGATAAAGAGTATGACTGTGTGTGTGTGTCTGTGTGTAGTGGGATAGAGGAATATGTCATGAGAAATGAGCAACTGAGGAAGTAGGAGGTTAGAGCATCTATGAGAGTATCAGTAAATGTCTCTTTGTATGAAAATGGGAGTTGGATCAGAAAGAAAGACTATGAACCAGACACTGAACTCACAGAAGACAGAGTGTCCTGGGGGATGGTAAATAACAACTACCAGAGTCTTGATTGGTTAATAAATTTGGATTGAATGAACCTCAAAGGAGGAGAGGTTACTGAGTAATGATGATAAAGGGAAAACCTAAAATTGGCAATGAGGAGCAAGCAGTCATCCAATACTCTCAGCATGACCAGTGAGTCAGGGTATCAGTGAAAGTAAAACCGGTGTTTGAAAGGGTAACCAAGGAAACTGTGTCATCAGGAGGTAGACAAGTCTCAGAAAGCATGAAGATGGAATATTAAAAAGGAAATTTTAAAATGAAATCCAGTGTATTACCTATGGAGAGACATTCCAGAAAGCACACAATTAATAACAATATGTATAGCCAAGGAAAATAAATTCCCATACTGGGGAAAGATAGATAGATAGATAGATAGATAGATAGATAGATAGATAGATAGATAATGTGTATATCAAAACCTCATTCTGTAGCCTGAATCTATCGCTCTCTATTGGTAGGTGTGTGGCATTCATCACTGATTCTGTAGAAAAATAGATGCTTAGTTGTATAGTTTTTAAATCTTTCAGAATTATCCATTTTTAAATAATGATGTTCCAAATCATTCTCTCTATATAAATTCATATATCTTCCCAGATTTCTCTGAAACCGTCCCATTCATAATTTCTAATGATGCAATAATATTCCATACAATATTCACATACCATAATTGATTCAATCAATTCTAAATTATTGGGTACCATCCTCCTTAATTTTTATTTTTCCACTACTAAGAGAACTGCTATACATACTGTGACATTTCATCATCCTTTGATTGCCTGAAGGTATACACCTATTAGTGGCAAAGATGGGTTAAAGGTATGCAAATTTCATTTTTTAATTATATATTTTTCAATCAGCAAATATCTGCCTTTTCTCCTTCCTAGATCAATCTCCCCTTCCAAATAAGAATGAAAGAAAAACAACCATTTCCCATCACAACCATATATCTGCAAGCAAAACGTATTTCCACATTAGCCATGTCCCTGTATGGCTCTGGGACCCCCTATTGCTCTTGTTTTACAGTTTCTCCCTTCAAGTTAAAGTTTTTCTTGAAGTGTATCCTCTTAGCCAGACCCTGTTCACAATGTCCACTGTCCACAGACCTCTCTGTATGTTTCCTTATGCCAACCACCCACATAGTAGGAGACCCAGAATTTTCTATTTTAGCAATAGGGATATGCCTCAAAAGCCTCTAAGGTTGCTTCCATGTTAGGTGAAATGGGCATGCCCAGACAAGTATGGGTTACGTATTTCCCTCATATGTAATCCACATCTCTCGCAAGTAAGCAGGGGTGATTTTTACTTTTTAACACAGTCCTCAAGCAGCTTTCCACATGTGGTCTCTGGGGAGGTATAAGCAGTCTTTTCATTTGCCCTCCCAATACTATCAAGTCCCAAAAAAGTTAATCCTGTATGAACATATACAATACCACATGCACAAACAAAAATCCCAATTATCCCCAAATACAAAGTTTTGCAGATTCACAAATGAAGGAACATTTCATAATGTTTGGAAAATATTTCTGTTTACTTAGCCTAGCATTGCAAGACCTTTCTCAACCTACACATAAGAGAAAGAGTGAATACAAAGAAAACTGGCTATTTTCTCAACCAAAAATCTGGTCCACACTGATCTTTCCAAGCCATATGGATTTTTCCCTACAGGGATTTGGGACCTGGAATCAACTTGGCATTGTTCCTTTCTTAGATAAGAAAATTGTTCTGAGTGGGAACTCTTCCAATCATTGCTTTAGTGCATAAGGTCATTCAGCTGACTGCACAATAGTGTACCTTTATACACAGGGCCCACTAGAACAAAAAATTTCCCACAGGATACGCTAAAATTCTCTAGGGGTCCCTCTACCATAAGAGATCTACATAGGAGATCCAGGCAATTTCTTCTGGATCCTTTTCCCTAAGAGTACCTGAAATTCTTCCATGAATTCTTGTTATTACTGGGGTAAACTGAATGGTGTTGGTAATAACCTTAAAGATAAGAAATGGGTTCAGTTAGTGAAGTAGTGAAAGGCGTGAGTTATTTGTGGATTTAAGGCACAGGAATTCTCATCCTATGACATTATGAGGTGTTCTTGCTTTCACAGAAGGCAGGCAGTCTAGCTCAATTTAAAATACAAAAAGAACAATGTGAATGAACATTTCTATTGGATAGTAGCAATCTAGAGTTTACAGATTTCTCATATTAAACTTAATATTCATACCTTATAGAGGCCTCTAATACAAAACAGTATCACTGTAGTAGTATCAGGTATCAATATATCAGTATTTATATAGAATTTGGTAATACAAAAAGCATCAGTATTTAAATATCATCAAGCAACATATCAAAAGTTTGTGAAATTGCTACAATGGAACTGACTTGTGAGAGGACACTTACTAAGGGGATAAAATGAGCTGGGGGAAAAATGCAGATAAGAATTTTACTCCCATAGAGTTTTTATATCACTTTAACTCACCACAAATAAAACTCAATGATTTCTAATCTTCATATTACAGCAATTAAATATCTGGCAAGATCTAAATATGTTATTATCAAATATTTTCATTTGTGCTTGTCAATTGCTAATAAAAATGTAGATTATATTTGTTTGAAGTAGAAATGCATTCAAGTATAAAATAAGGATGAAAGAAATCCCATGTAAGAAAATTGGTAAGACAAAGTAGAATCAATCATGCTTTTATTCCTAAAATATTTTGCTAGAAATATTTCTTAGATATGGACCTGAATATGTTGATTTCCCTCCTTTGCTTTGTAGGTATGACATGATTGGTTGAGTTGCTATTACAAAGCTTTCCTTGGTAAGTTTGTTAAAATGCATGCATGGTTAGATATCATAAAGAATTTATGCTGAGGTGTTAGGAGTGATTTGAGAATCCCATTAAAAGAAATAACCTTAATCATCCACAATAACATTGCATTAATTATTAATAGATCTAATCAGTAGTCTGAAATTGCTCACATCTAATATTAATCAGTAAAGCAGATGAATTCATAGCATCATGACATGCCCTCCATGCCTTCAGATACCTTACAGAGTTATTATGTACATGCTGCACAGTTAAAGAACATTTCACAGAGCCAGAGTCAGAAGACTTGATTCTTCACAAGATAGACTTCATTAGACCTATGTTTTACTCACAAAATTAACTTATCCATTATTAAGCCAGCTCACAAGAAAAGCAATAACTTTGACTCTTCAAAGATTAGCTTTTTTATAAATCCAGATATTGCACCACTTTTCTTTATTTTTTAATGAGAAGGCAGTTCTGGATTGTGTCCAAGAGTAAACACACATTTAAAATTATCTTCCCATTTTATTGGTTAGATTAAAAAAAAACTTCTGAATACTTTAACCATTTAAAATTGTTTGAAAGAATCTATTTCAAAAACAAATGATTTGTTACACTAAGATGTATTAAATATTATAGCAGTTCTGGACTTTATCCTATAGAATGTGAAACCAACCTCATAATGACAATAAGTAGTAATTTCTATGGCATTTTGAGGCTGTAAAGCATTTTCTTCAAAGCTTAGTGAGGTAAATAGACATATAAGACTGCATGATGTTTTGTTTTGTTTTTCTTAGATTTACAATTAATTTGGTACAGCTAGATGGCACAGTGGAGAAAATGATTGGCCAGGAGTCAGGAAAACACATCTTCCTGAGTTCAAATCTGGCCTCAGACAGTTGCTAACTAAGTGAACCTAAGCAAGTCACTTAATCGTATTTTGCCTCAGTTTCCTTATCTGTAAAATGAGCTAAAGAAGGAAATTAAAACCATTCAATTATTTTTGCCAAGAAAACCATAAACGGGGTTGAAAATAATCAGACACACCTAAAAATGACTGAATAAAACAATTTATTTTGAATATGCAATTGAATATTTATAAGCCTTGAGGAAATGCAAGAGTTCAGCTTTAACAGAGCTGAATCTTCGACAAGCTATATGTATTTAGGTTTGATATTTGATGTTACTTTTGGCTTTTCCTTCTCCATTGGCTCTCTCTCATCTAATTAGATGCAAAGTCATATATTGCAATAGTGCAATGTTTATTTTTTCAGTGCTTTCTTTTTCTTTCTAATTGTTATTATCCTAGATAAAGTCTATTTATAAAGTTTATTGATAGTAGACAAATCACTGTAAAAAAATACTAACTCAGGCAAGTCTATTGTAGAAGCTTTCTTCAGTCTCTCCTTCACCATACATTGCTGTCCAAATAATCTTCCTTACAACCAGTTATCATATAGCAGCCTCTTAATCCCCATTGTCTACTGAATTGAGTGATAGAATTTTTAAAAATCCCAATCAGTATCTGTTCCCACCAATCCTGTATCAATATCACGAATAACTACTCTATGCTTTGCTCTAAGTATGTATATGGGGTAATAAAATGAACACAGTGCTCCAGATATGCTCTAATCAGGACAGAAAATGGGAGGAAGTAGGGCATTACCTCAGTCATTGGAACACTATACTTTTTTGTTAATATATTCTTATTTTTTTCTTCTTTAAAATGTACATATAGCTTCCACAGGAAAATACTAACTTTAACATGACATAAACTAATTTAATTTAAATAGAGTTTAGTTTTTATGAAAGTTTATTTTAAACAAGTCTTTTACACTAGCATGAGTCTATAATTTAAAAATCTTATATTCTTTATGTATATTTATATATGCCTATATCTAAATGCATTTAGGTGTATGAATATTCATACATGCACACATACCCACACATATTATATGTGTGTACTAAGTGAGTGTTTGCATATATGTGTGTATGTATTTATATGTGCATATATACATTTGTGTATCTATGTATGTATTATATATGTATGTACATTCTTTAAATGATATATGTGCTGGTTTTGAAAGAAGAGGGAGTCTTTTTTTGTTTTTGCTTTTTTGGAGGGGGGAAAGCAGTGCAATTGTGGTTAAGTGACTTGCCAAGGTCGCATAGCTAATGAATGTTAAGCATCTGAGGTCAAATTTGAACTCAGGTCCTTCTGACACCAGGGCCAACAGCACGACCCCAAAGAAGGAGCATTTAAACAAATAAAAATGAAGAGTCCATTCCAGGTATGGGAAACAATGTAGCAACATTATGGAAGGAGAGGAGGACAATTCAGAGAATATAAATTAAATTGACTCATGATAATGTGTTACCCTTCTCTAGTAAATCATAATCAATTGAACAGGATTTTCATAGAAAATAATTTAGCTTTCAGACATCATGGAAGACCAATAGAATAGAGGTTTGGCATGAAGTTAGACTTCATACTATCCATCCAGCTGAAAACATGTAAATAGTAATAGATTTCTTCTCTGCATAGACCGTCCTCCAAGACAGGAATTCCAAGGAACAGAAATAAAACCATTCACTTCAAGCTAACTGAAGCATTTATTGATAATAGACAAATCACTGTAAAAATACTAACTCAGGCAAGAAGCATACAAGGAGACATGTGCTACTGATTTACCATCATCCTCAGTTTCTCATCTTTGTCTGGCTTTGAGACATGAATGTACATAGGAATGTCTATTCTCAAGAATTCAACTCTGTCCAGACAAAAAAAAAAATTCTTAATGTCTTGAAGCAATTAGGGACTTGGCAAGTTTCATGGTAAGGTAAACCAAAGTATTCTTGATGAATACTTAGTTATTGATCCATATCATAAATGCATAGTCTAAAGTGGTCTTATTAACCTGCATGTAGAACCAAATTCCATTAGTTCATTTCTAGAATAAAATTATGTCTTCCCTTAGTAAACTAGCTATTCCTTGAATGTCATGCACAATTTAGCTCTTTACAATAAAATAGCAAAAAGCTATTTTCTTCAAACTCTATATATGAAATATTTTCCTATAAGTCCATCAATTCACAATATTCTACAATTAGAGATTAAAAATAAATGAATAATAATCTTTAGTCTTCTGGAAGTATTGTTTCTTTTCTGAGATGCATACAGTGGCTACATTAAATTTCATGTGTGTGTGTGTGTGTGTGTGTGTGTGTGTGTGTTCTAGACTTTATTTAAAAAAAAAAAACTAACTAAAAGGGGAAGAAAAAGGTGCCAGAGGAGACTACTTTCATAGAAAATTAAATTTGATTTTGGAATTCTCTATAATATCTTTAAGTGGCATTTTAAAGCTTAAGTCACATTCATGAATATAGAATTTGGATTTGTTTGATAGAGTCCCTGAACCCATGAGTATATATACAATCCTAAGTCTATAAGAGCTTTAAAACAAGACTATAATTGAATAATCATAATATCACTGAAAAGCTCTCTACTATTTAATGGTTTGATTTATTTTTATTTCAAGCCTAGAGGCAAATACTTTTTGTGGGGGGGTCACTGGGATCAGGGAAAAATGCATTATTATTTTGTAGTTGCTATTTGGGCTTTCTTCTTACACCCTCCTTAATCCCCTAGATCTAGAATTCTTAATTTTTGCATGTGTGCTATAGATTCTTTTGGCACTCTAAGAAGGCCTATGAACCCCATCTCAGATCAGTGTTTCTTATCTCCATTAATAATTGAAGGAAAAGCTAAATTTCATTTTTTTGTTGCTGTTCAGTCATATCTGACTCTTTGTGACCTCATTTGTGGTTTTCGTGTGTAATGGAAATGCAAATTTAAATATCTTCCCTGCCCCTAGCTTAAGTGCACCTGGAGCCTGTGGTGGGAGGCTTGTTTTTCAGGGAAGCCCACACCTTGATACTTTGTGATTGGGCAGTGGGTCCAGAAGGTTGTTACAATCTCTGAGCCAGGAGAAGGCTATATAAACCCTTAGGAGAGGCTTTGCTTTGGGGCTCACTTTGAGAAGTGTTGTGTGATTTGACCAGATGAGACTCTGGGAAGCCATTGTTGAGAGCCCCCCGGCTTTGAAAACCCAGATGTTGGTGCTTCCCTCTCTGGTGACTGTGTTTGGTATTGATATAATGGTTGGACAGTTTGGAAGCCTGTCTGTTTGATCTGTAAGTGCTGTAACTCTGAAGTTCGGGGTGCTGACCTTTTCCCCCTGAACTAGGTAAATGGTATATGTTTGTTTTATTAAAGTAAGCTTGTTAACCCATTTTGAGTTGCTTTCCTTTTGAAAAGCAGATCTAAGAACCTATGTTGGCAGTCACCCTGGGGATGCTGGGGTGCTTGCTGCTACATCATGGCAAAGATACTAGAGTAGTTTGACTTTTTTTTTTAACAGGTCATTTTATAGATGAGGAAATGAGACAAAAAGATAATAAAAATAAGGTAGTATTTATTGCTTATGCGAGTTCAAGGACCCCCTGAAATCTATCCACAGGCTCACCCCAAGTTAAGTGCTCCTACCCTAGATAAAAGGAATGAGAGTTTCCCTAGTGCAAAAGTTAAACAGGCTCTCTCAGAGAACTGTACAGAAATCACATTGAGCTAAAACCTAAGGTACAATGATTGGGTAAAGAGCTGCCCTTTGTCTGGTTACTATTTAGTGTGATACTTTAAGGTAAATCTCTCTCCATCATGCCCCAGGAACCTCCTCATTCTGCAAGATCATATCATCCCAGAAATTCACATCTTCTCAATACCATCTGCCCTTGGGGCCCCTCCCTTCATTTAATTGCAGGGCAGAGACTAGAGTGTTGCTCCCAGAATCTTCCTTTAAGGAGGGCTCCCAGGCTAGTTCTCTCTCGTCATTTTCTATCATTGCTGCAAACCTCTGGAATTTTCTACCATGCCCCTTCACCCAGTACTTCCCCACCCCATCTCCTTCTTAGCTTACTTTGTGAATTATCTTCCCCCATTAAGCTTCTTAAGGTCAGAGACTATATTTTTCCTTTCTTTGTATCCCAGTGCTTAGCACAGAGCCTAACATAAAGTAGGCACTTAACAAATATTTGATGACTGACTAACTACATACATGAAGGAAAAGGTTGTTAAGAACTATCATTTCAACTCAAGAAGAACTTAGAGAAGTACTACCTTCTTGATGCATGTCTTATAGAAAATATGAACACAAATTCTCCATTCATATATAAGGACTGAGAAGCAGGAAGAAAAGGTAGATGGGAAGGAACATCAAGGAAAGATGGAAGGATTCCTTATTAGTACTAGTCTACATAGTATAGTTATACTAGTGTATATCTGACAATGACTTTGTTATGGAAATTTAATAATATTAGCTGACATTTGCATAATACTAAATTTTTAAAGGCTATTATGGCAAATTCTTGGGATCATATATCTAGGGCAGGAAATGAAATTAGAAGCCATATACTCAACTTCCCTAAGTTTATGATGAGAAAACATCATCATTTTCTTCTTCATCATCATCCTCACAACTAATATTTCTATATCATTTTAAGATTTGCAAAATTAGGAACTTAGGTGGCATATTAGAGCACAGCCTAGAGTCAGTAGGACTTGAGATCAAATCCAGCCCCAGATACTTACCAGCTATGTGATCTTGGCAAGTCATTTTACCTGTTTGCTTCAGTTCCCATAGCACCTACATCACAGGATTATTGTGAGGATTAAAGTGAGTTAAAATTATAAAGCACTCAGCACAGTACCTGGCACATTGTAAGTGTTAATATTATTAGTATATAAAATAATTTTACATATATATATGTATATATATATATATATATATGTATATATATATATATATATATATATTATTCATTCTTTGCAACAACCCTGAAAGGTAGGTGCTATTTCTGTATCCCATTACACCGCCCCCCCCCAACCATTTGACAAATAAGGAAGCTGAGGACATCAGAGATTAATTGACTTGCCCAGGATTACATGACTAGAAAATGTCTGAAGCAGAATTTCAAGTCTTTTTGAATTCAGTACTAATACTTGTCCACCATGGTACCTAGTTATCTCTATTACCCCAAGAAGATAAATGACTTGTCCAAGGCCATGCCAACTTATGTCAAAGGTGAGATTTGAACCTAGGCCTTCTGATTATAGTATCAGTTTTTGTTCTATAAACTACCTAATTTGATTCTAAAAACCAGCTTTTGAAAAGGTTTTTCTTTAAGAATAGCAGTTTGCTTCCTCCATTGAGTGTGGATTGGACAGATCAGTTAGGAAACTGTTATGGTAATTCAGATGGGAGGTTATCATGGTTCCATTTAGGGTAGTAAACTTTTAGGTGAAAAAGGAGGGAAGTGAGAATGGGCACTAGAAATGGTTCTGACTGTGATTTCCTGGTCAATTGTTTGGCTATGTGGCTTGAGGAAGTATTAGGAGACAAGGATGCTGCTGAGGTTGTGAAACCAGATAACTACAGGAGTGGAGGTATCCCCACATAAATGGGAAAGTTAGGAAGAGAGGATAGTTTTATGGGAAAGATAATGAATTCTCTTTGATTCATCTCAAGATTGGTATACCTGAGACATGCAGTTATAAAAGTCCAATAAGCAGTTGTTGATGCAGACTGGAACTTAGGTCTTTTCAGACTCCAAGTCCAGCAAACATCCCATTGTATTGTCCTTCCTCTCTAAACCATCCAATGAAACATAGGTTAGAAAAGAAAGTAGATTTCAGAAGAACCTCACAGATACAGTCTGTTCCATAATCATCTATCCATAAAGAAGATTTTCCCCCTAATATTGGCCAGATATTGAAGAGTAAGTGCCAATTAAATATACAAATTATACTATTATGGTGCGGGGAGGGGGAGGAAGGCAGGACAAGAAGCAGAAATAAAGTTAGGGCCAGATGGATAGAGATTGAGAGCTAAACTAGCCCAGGCATGTGGAAGGAACAGATCCAAATGCAGATATTTACCCAAGTAGAAGTGATCTAAGCAAAGCCAAGAACTAGAGAGTGAGCTAGAGTCCCAGGGTTTCTATATATTCTATTCCATTTTCCATATGATCGAAATATTGGTGTGGTGCTTAGTGTGATACCAGGAGTCAGCTTACAATTTTTGACAACAGTCAGTAAAATCATCTTAACATGAGAAGTAGAGGGGCGGCTAGGTGGCGCAGTGAATAGAGCGCCGGCCCTGGAATCAGAAGGTCCTGAGTTCGGAGCCGGCCTCCGACACTTAATCCGCACAAACAAAAACCTAGCCGTGTAACCTTGGGCAAGTTACTTAACCCCAATTGCCCTAAAGGGGCGGCTAGGTGGCGCAGTGAGTAAGAGCGCCGGCCTCGGAGTTGGGATGACCCGAGATCAGATCCGGCCTCAGAAAATGAGCACCCACGCATAAATAATGACTAGCCGTGTAACCTTGAGCAAGTTACTTAACCCCAATTGCTTAAAAAAAAAAAAAAAAACATGAGAAGTAGAAGAAAAGGTTTTTCTAGCGTTGTTTTTTTATCCTTTAGAAATCTGATAAAAATCTATCATCTTTCTGTGTTTGATAACAATACCAAAGTCAAACAAAACCAAGGGTCTGTGGACCCTTTTAAATAAAGATCAAAGGGAAAACTTGTGCTTAAATTAGAGAAACAGATTATCCTCAACACCCTCAAAATCTGTAAAAACAAGTAAATAAATCACATGGAAAGTGTGAGTACCATGGAACATAACAATGTTTTTCTTAAAGTATCATGCCTTATTTTCCCCTGACCCTTATCCCCAAGGGCAGAATACAGGTGGTACTTTATTGAAATAGTATAAAATTTTTATTCAAAACATAAAAGATGTCATAAGAGTTCTATTCCCTAGATAGCAATAATGATAGGTAATCTTTATATAGGCTGAATAAACTTTCAATGTTGCCTTTACATATACAACGATAAGAGCAAAACAATGATCTAGATAACTCAAGACATTTATTTAGATATCCTAGAGAAAGAAATAGAAGAGGTTAAGCTGAGGGTCAATATATCTAAATGTTTACTTCATTTGTCTATTCAACTGCACAATTTTGATAAAATCTTAATTCATAAATATATCCCCTATTTATTTTTTTAAAAAGTGAAAAAATTTTGAATGAATAATAATTCATTATGATGAATTTACCCAAGAACATAGAATAATTCAGGTGACAGAAATCATGTAAGAACTGCAGTTATTCGAGTAGTTGAACACCTCATAGTTCTATTTCATCCTAAACTGTGTAAACTAAGCCTTTCATTTGCTAGGGCCCAAGGTTATCCATAATATTGAAGTCAGTCAGAGGAAATAGCCTGAAAAGATAAACAGTCTAAAGTCCATGTCAAAAAAAGATGAGTTCAAGAAACTGGGGATGGTTACCTTGGAGAATAGAATACTCAAAGGAAACACGAAAGTTACCTTCAATTATATGAAAATCTGTGATGTGGAAAAGAGATTTAACTTGTTCTGTTTGTCCCCAGAAGGAACTAAGATCAAAGGATAAAAGTCATGAAGGGAAAGATTTTAACTTGAGGGAAGAAAAAAATAAAACAAAAATTTCCCTAGTAATGAAAGCTGTATAAAAATGGAATTGACTACCTTGGGAAGTAATAGATGCACTCTCTTCGAAGATCTTAAAGCAAAGGCTAGATCTCTAGTTGATCTGTGTGGTTTAGTGTTAATTCCTTTTTGGTAAGCTGTGTCTTTTGTATCAAAATTTTACTACGTGGCCACAGAAGTCTCAGCTTTGAAATTTTGTTATTCTGTGATTCAAAGCTACAGAGAATGGAGCCATCAATAGGTTGAAAGAAAATTTGCCTGAATCTGTCTGTTGCTCACAGGTCCATTGCCTCGGGTCTATTTTTAGGCATTCTTGCCTTAAACAGTTGCTACAGGGTATCTATGTGAATCAGCACCCTCTCTGATTGCTCAGTGAGAAATTTAAATTCACAATTGGGGTTAGTCCTTTTAAAAACATTTTTACAAGTACAGTTTCTACATATACAAAAACTAGATGCTGTATATGAATGTGATGGCTAAAAACAGAACATATTCTATCCACATTGGCCTGAGTTGACTGGACTATTTCAGGTATTAAGCACAAAAAGTCAAGAATATTGAGCCAGTTACAACATAACTATAGTACCACAATTTATAACTGTAGATCCCCCAAATACCATAAAATTATTTGTAGCCCATAGGGAGAAAAATCCTCATAATATAAGGTAGACTCTATTAAGAAAAGAAGAATAGAAAAGCCCATGTAAAAGCTTTAAGAAAAGGAGAAGGACATATGTAACAATAAGGAAAAGGGGAAGGAAAAGGGGGAAGGAGTAAGAATTTATATAGTACCTACTATGAGCTAGGCACTCTGCTAAGTGTTTTAAAATATTGTATTATTTAATACTCACAAAAACCCTGCAAGGTAAGTGCTGTGATAAATCTCATTTTAAATTTGAGGAAACTGAGACAAACAGAGGTTAAATGACTTGAGATCCAGGTCCCCTCAACTCTAGGACTAGTGCTCTATCAACTATGGCACCTAACTGCTTTGATGTTATAGCACAGAAGGTGAGAGAGGAATAGTGAGGGTTGAGAACATAGAGGAGACAGAAATGAATAGAAAGGATGAAGAAATGATCAGGATATTGAAGGCTTAGTTTGCACAAAATCCTATAAAAACACAGTAAAAAAGCTTTTGTATTAGTAAAATACACAATTAAATAGACTCAGCCTCAATAACTTCTTGAGGCTATGTATGAAAGTAATTTTTTTGTCCCCTCCTAGTTTCCCTTTTTATCTACTGTGTTCCTTTGCCTAAAATTGGGGAGGTGGGGGTGGCAGGCAGAGAGAATGGAGACAGAAGGGTAAGGGGAGAGGAAAACATTGTCTCTTTGATGTATAAATGTATAATCAGGCTTTGGTACATGCCCAGAGCACCTAAGATAGATCCACCCACAAAGGAGATACCAGGGACCTGATTCTCAGAAAAGACATTCTATGTTCTCCTGTCCAGTAGAAAAGAGTAGCCTCTCTCTCTTCCACTAGCTGCACAGCTAGAAAAGGTTCTTTAAATGATTTAGAATGCTTCTTTAAACTACCAGTCTAGGACAGGGTCTGTCTCTATCTCTCTGTCTCTGTCTCTTTGTCTCTGTCTGTCTGTCTGTCTCTCTCTCTCTCTCTCTGTCTCTGTCTCTCTCTCTGTCTCTCTCTCTGTCTCTCTCTCTGTCTCTGTCTCTCTCTGTCTCTCTGTCTCTCTCTCTCTCTCTCTCTCTCTCTCTCTCTCTCTCTCTCTCTTCCTTCCTCTGTCTCGCTTTCTCTCTGTCTCTTTCTCTGTCTCCCTCCCTCCCTTTCATAGACAAAGATGCCAGAGATTAACTAATCTTTTTTTCCCCTTTTCTATAAAATAAATTTGCCTCTGCTATCTTCCAAAGAGTGGGAAGGGAAAAGGAGCATTTGAAAGAGGTTAAAGATGTGGAAACTGGGGAGTATTGGAAGGGTCCTTAGAAAATAAAAATAATATAAGATTGGATAAAAGAATATCAGAACATTGCATCTCTCCAACTTGACCAAAGCATGTCATCTGGGCATTATTTTACTTTTATATGATTCTTTAGTAAAGTTTTATTATGTTTTTACAGAATTTTATTATTGTATTTACTATTGTGTGGCAAACAATAAGATGGCAGAGAAAAGGCAGGGACTCACCTAAGTGTTCCCAAATTCCCCTCAAAATAACTTTAAATAGTGCTTCAAAACAAATATTATGGCATATACTCTGCCAGAAATGGGGTATACAAATATGCAAATACATCCCTCATATGTTGCATGGGGAATGTCATCGTGTGATTTGGAGGGAGGCAGAGGAGACATCTTTAGCCCCCTTCCTCCCAACCTCTCTCCAAGGGCAATATTAATTCCTGCAAGGAGGGGAAGTAAGACATTTGGGTTTTAAAGCCTGGCCTCTCTGAGCTCCTCAGAGAAAGGGGGTGCAAGGCTGGAATTATATCTATGTGTTCCCTTAAATATTGTTAGTCTAGGGGATATAGTTTTCACATTCATGCTGAACTTCTGATAGATATACATGCTAGGAAAAAATCCTGACCACTACATACAAGGCTTGACTCCCTTCCCACAAAATAGCAGTTCAACAATGAACACATAGTGAAAGTAGCAAATAAGGCCATTTTTCCAATTTGGTAGGAAAATGGAAATCATAGAAAGTATACCTAGGAGAATATGTCCCATTGGGAACAAGATAACTCAGCTCAACTGAATCCCAGATCTCATCCAAGTGTAAATTCCCTGAAACCTCTAGTATAACAAGCTGGACATAGGGGCATGATGAATACTGCTAGCTCTTTTCGTGTCAATTTATTCCCAGAGTCCTATTCTTCCTCTAGTAACCTGAAACTGGATTATCATCAAGCATCTTCTCTCTCAAAGTTGAAGACCAAAAGCATTAAAATGACTTCAGAGCCTGAAGAGACTCAAGAGAATTAAAGTGACTTGAAGAGACTAGAGCTTTCCTCTCCTCTGGTCTCATCAACTCTGCCACACCCCTCACTCACTAATCTCTATCAATAAGGAGACTCATAGGTGAGTTTTTGAACACAAAGAATAGCAAAATATAGATATATAGACATCTATGTGTATGTATATATACATATATGTGTGTATGTGTATATGTGTGTATATATGTATGTATACACATACACCCTGCATTCAAGGAGCTAGCAGTCTACTGGTGACCCAACATGCAAAAAATATGTACAAATAAGAGACATACAGGACAAATAAGAGATAATCTCAGTGGGGAGTTACTAAGAGTCAGAAGGACCAGGAAAGTTTTCTTGCAAAAAGTGGGACTTTAGCTGAAACTTGAAGAAATCAAGGAAAGTGAAGATATAGAGCTGAGCCTAACATTCACTTAAGCACTAAATTAAGAGAAGTAAGGTTGAAGGCACCTTGTCATGGATAAAGGGGGTGGATATTCAAATTTCTCCAGGCTTGGGAATAGCATAAGAAAAAGAAAAAAATGTTTGAAAGTTCAACTGCCAAGATTCCTGACCTCCTAGAAGTATTTATTAGCAGTTTAAAGTAGGTCTAAAGGGCTAAAAAGTCTAATTGTAGCTGATCTGGAAAGATTGTTTCAATTCCTTGGTTTTTATTAGAAAAATTCTGAGCATTTATAGTCTAGTTGGCATTTTTACCAAATTATCATGAATATAATTTGTTATTTTGGAACATCCCTTTGGCACATACCTTGAAGTAGGAAAGGGGAAAGGATAATAATAAGGTTGTCACTTCTCACAATACTTTCATACTAGGTGAAGCTTAAATGTGAGTTACTGAGAAGATATTGCCTTCTTAATTCACATTGCATGCATTGTGCAATTGTGTAACTATAATTCGCTGCATTGGGGTATGGATCTGAATGATGATAAAGTGTAGGAGCACAGAGGTTCAGGAATATCTATGTGCCCAAGGGCTAAGGAAAAGGAGATTGTTAAGGCCAAAAATTTAAAAATGACTGTGCCCTCAAGTGCAAAATTAATCATTACTGCTAAGATCAGTGAAATGATTCATGTGGGAGTATCCAAATTCACATGAACATGCCTAAGCATGCAGCTATCATTTTCTGTCTAATAAATAGTGAGATGAAACAACTTTAATGGAAACTCTAAGTTGGAAGTGAATAATTCAGCTCTCCCCACTTTGTTGTCTCCTATATTTTCACTTCCTTTTTTTTTTCTCTTGCTACTTTTATATCTCCCTCCTACGATGGGAAGAGAGTTGACTGCTGCCACCAAAAACATCAGGCCACTCTCTAGACCAGGGGTGAGGAACCTTGGGCCTTGAGGCCACATGTAGTCCTCTAGGTCCTCAAGTTCAACAAATGCTCTTAATAAAAGTATTTGTTCTATAAAACTTAGACTCAGTCAAAAGACTGGACCCAAGGAGCTAGAAGGTCATGTGTGGTCTCAAGGCCATAGGTTCCCCATCCCTGAATTCTACAAGGTTATATTTGGGCCTTACAGACTGCTTTTAGGAGTAAAACATACAAATTTGATATTTGGCATTTTCAGAGCAAAGTATCAAATATCAAAATCAAAATTTCAGACAGGTTCCACTGTGTCATGGATAGAACCCTGAATTCAGAATCTGAGGACCTACTTTCACATTTCAGTCTTAATATATACTTGTCTTGGTAAGTAACGTTATTTTCCTTGACCTCAGTTTTCTCTTCTGTAAATGAGAGGTGAAACTGTATGGTATTTAAGTTCTTTTCCAATTTCAGATCTAGGATCCTATATAATATTATACAGACTCAGATTCAGGGGCTCTAATCAAATAGCATAACCCAAAGACAGCATCTTCATTTAAAGGGCTAACCATTAAGTGAAGAGAGAGTTGTAAATGGCATATCTGTTACGCATATAGTCTCATTCAGCTTAATACTTTAAAATTTATGACTAAAGGAATGGGCTATCAGCTGGGACATAGAAATATTTATATTCAAAGTTAAATGCATTTCATTAATGTAGGATTTCAACTGTGGTTAGAAGAGTAAATCCTTTGGGTGGAGTACAATTCTGACCCAATTTATGTTCATTTTTTTTCCTCAGATAGGCAGATATTGTTATAATGAGACTTCATGGCATTCAGTGCAGCCATTGTGGTGTTTTGGTTTTTTTTTTTACATTTTTTGTTATGCCTTCTCTGAGGCTATGAGCACTGGACATATTCATCACCGCAGTCACCACAATGATATATGAGAATAAAAAAAGAGGAAATGATAGAGCAGCAAACAGACCTAATCTCTACTTAATTCACATGTGCCAGATGTTAAGGTTATGACTACAAAAGACAAGCATTTCTAAATATAGTACTATTTTTTTCTAAAGCCATTTATTTTTTTCTTCTCTGTCAGGACTGGCCTTTTACAGTCCCTAGTTGACAGAGAACCAGCTGAATGATGTGGTAGACAGAACTCCAAGGCTGAAGTCAGGAAAATCAGAGTTCAAATCTGGTCACAGACATTTACTAGCTGTGTGACCCTGGGCAAGTCATTTAACCCAGTTTGCCTCGGTTTCCTCATCTGTAAAATGAGGTAGAGAAGAAAATGGCAAAGTACTACAGTATTTTTGCTAAAACAACCCCAAATAGGGTCACAAAGAACTGGAGACTGACTGAAACTACTGAACAACAACATCAAAAGCCAAGAGAGACTCCATATTTGACCACTTGTTGACCACCACCACCGATTCCAGAAAGTTCCTATGCACGTAAAATGCATTTAGTAAGCTTCATTTAGGAAACGAATGCAAAGTTGTTTTGATTATAGGAAATTTAGTAAACTTCATTTAATCTAAATATGTAAGGTTAGCAACCTTTCCTAATTGCAATGTCCTTCTGTTCCTTTAAAAGAGGCCACAATCTAGACCACCTGCTAATTGACTATCCCTAAATTCCTGTTCCCTCTCAGTAAATCTGCAAAGAAAAAATAATCAGATAAAAGAGCAAAAGCCCAGAGATATGGACCCAATCAGAATATGTATCCAACTGAAGCCTCAACCACAGTTGTATACCTGTGGGGTTGTAGGACCAAAGAGCTACAAACTTGCATGCCTGTAAGTAATGAACTGCCTGAATTTTGGTCCTCTGAGTGTATATATTTCTTCTTGGTACCTCATTGATAATCTCCTCACATACCTCAGTCATAAGGTAAGATGTAAATAATTAACATAAATACTCTTTTGGTTGGATGGATCCTAGTGGCAGCTAAACTTTGGTTTAAAATATTTTATTTCATACATTATTCAAAACTGATGTTTTGATGCATTGTTATATAAGGTATAAATGATTCAAATATTTAAAATTTTTTGTTGTTGTTTATCCTTCATTCTAGAAAAGAACCATGGCATTAGAAAGGTGATGCCATAATTTGCCAGTGAATTGGATTTAAGTGAGGGAGGACTGTGCAAAATCATCAGCCTCCTTTCTATTCCTGAGCCATTTAAAAGAGCTATACTAAGAAGAGATTAATGCCTTCAAAAAAGTCTAAATTGAAACATATATACAGTTCCTCCAGGAGTTTACAGTAGACTGAAGAAGATAAACATAGAACTGCTACTATCATGACTGGATGAGAGAACTGAGAGTATTTAGCTCAAAAAAGAGTAGGCCTAGAGAAGTTTCCTCATATAATAGAAGGAGTGTTACATCAAAGAAGGTTTAGTTTGGCTCTGTTTTTCCCCAGAGGCAGAATGTGAAGTGATTACTAGAAGTTGCAAAAACACCTTTAAATATAAAATAAGGACAAATCTTTCTTAAAAAAATCTTCCTAAAATTATAACAGGCTGCCTCTGGGGGAGTTGTTTCCTCAACTCTGGAGGTTTTCAAGCAAAGGTAAGATGATCACTTCTTAGGCATGTTGTAGAGGGTATTTCTGTCAGTAACAGATTCGAATAGATGTTTATTCAGTTCCCTTCCAAATGTTAGATTTTAAGACTCTAGAATTGCTTAAACCATAATTGCTGAAGAAATCCTATGAGTATGAACATTCTCTTCTTGGTAAAGATTCTAAATTCCCTGAGGGCAGGAACTGTCTTGCCTCTTTTTGAATCCCCCATGCTTACACCTTTGCCTGACACATACTAGGTTCTTAATAAATGTTTAATGATTTATTAATTCAATAAAGTAAATGAAGCTTGATCTGGATAGTGAGTATATCAGTTTCCATTGGACAATGAGAGGAGAAAGCATTCTGTTAGAGGGAACAGCTTGAGCAAAGACATGAAAGTTGGAAATCTAAAGATAAATAAATTTCGAGGATTAAAAGTAGTTCATTTAAACTGGTTCAAAGCCTTTAGAAGAATAGTAGAAGATAATACAAAATAAATCAGACTGTAGAAGGCCTAACTTCTCTAACTGCATTATTTTCCCCTGGTTACCTAAAAGTGCAAAGATATTTGAAAGATATCTAAGCTAGGGAGAATTTCCGGTCATAATTTTACCAATTTTGACTTTATTAACTTTAGAAGCAACCAGGGTATAAAGGAGAAAGCACATAGCTTTTGGTTCTGACATTAAATGTAGCTTGGATAAGTCATTTAATGCTATTAGACTTTATTTATTTGAACAAAAAATGAGGGAATTGGACTAGGACCTCTAAGCTCTACTATTCTATACTTATTTTCTCATCTATGAAACAGTTTTTCACTTTTCGCCTTGGCAGAGTTTGTTTTCACAGATTTTTGATTTTTTTACTAAATTTTCAATATAATTTTTATTAAAAGTTTTCAGGGGGGCGGCTAGGTGGCACAGTGAGTAGAGTGCTGGCCCCGAAGTCAGAAGGACCTGAGTTCAGATCCGGCCTCAGACACTTAACCCACACAAAAACCTAGCCGTGTGATCTTGGGCAAGTTACTTAACCCCAATTTCCCTCCAAAAAGAAAAAAATAAAGTTTTCAGGACTCACTTTCTCAATTCATTATGCCACCAATCAGTTAGGTCTCCAGAGGGCTAACTGTTCCTTTTCACAGGGTCCTTGGGAGTAATGTTATGGGTTAATTTCCTCCCCAGAATTTACTTATGAGCCCCCACTAGTGTTTTTCCTCTTAACAATAAGTTAGCAGACTCAGACCTTTAACAAAGGTACTTATTGAAATAGCATAGCAAGAACATAAATGGAAAATCATCCCTCCCCCACAACACACACAAACACACCAGGTGCTCACTTTCCCATAAACATACCCAGAGTCTAAGAGTGGGAAGAATGGATGGGAATGCAAAGTACAATGGTAGTGAGGTGCACAGGTAGGGAATACATGTTACCAAAAGTAACTTACAACACTAGAAAATAGAAACCAGAGGACCTAGATATAATTTCCCTTAGACAATGGCTACTGCATAAGATCAGGTGGGATGCTGTATTGGTGGGAAACTATTGTTGGAGAGCATCAAGCAAACTATTGGACGGTGGCTGCTGGGCAGGGTCAGGTAGAATGCCTTGGCATTGGGCAATATCTGTGTCTATGATAGGTCAATGTGCTGATTTCTTTAATGGGCAATCTTCACTTCACTGGTTGGGCTGATGGGTACGCTTTAGCTATTTGATACAAAAAGAACTTCCAACTAAGACAATGAAGTTTAGCTCTGTGTGGACAGAAACTTCTTTTTTTGCCTTCTGTAGAGTATGAACACTGAGGCTTTTAGTCAATCAATTAATCAATATTTATTGTCTATTATATACTTGGCACTGTGATAAGTGTTAGGGATAGAAAAAGAGACAAAAGAAAATCCCTGCCCTCAAGGAACATAACAGTCTAATGAAGGAGACAACATACAAACAAATAGAAAGCAAATTATATACAGAATAAATAGGAAATGATTAACAGGTAAGGCACTGGAATTAAAAGGGGTTGGGTAAGGCTTCCTGTAGATGGTGGGATTTTAGTTGGGACTTAAAGGAAATTAGTCAGATCTTGGCAGTAGATGACGCAACACTTCTTTCTACTTTTTGACAAATTCCTCCTTTCTCAAAAGTCCATTCTCTCTATAAAAATCTTTATATTTCCTTAGGGGCAGGTATAAACTGGTAAGTATGTAATAACTAGCTCTCCAAAATAAGTAAAATTAACACACTTTTAAGTATGAGTTGCATTATTAATGTTTTCTCCATCACTTTAAATTTAGCCAATCAACACAATGTAGTTTGCTGATTTCTGGGTTTAAATAACCATACTGAAAATATGGTAATAGGCTTTCATAAGCTGGTATGAGCCAGTTCCCAGACACAAGAGTTTAGAATGATTAATATTTTTTACCTCCTATCTTCCTTTGAGAATCTTAGGCAGATCAATTGGAAGAGACGGCTATATGAATGTAGTCTATGGTTGAAGGCAAGTTCATTGTCTTGTTGACTTCATATGCAATTAAAATGTTCAAATCTTTCTTTTGTAGAAGAGGGAATTTATATTTTGCATCTGCAGGCTTTTTCCTTAACTTCCAATGTGTCTGTCTCTTAGCTTCAGTTGAAATCCTGCTTGGATACTCCCCCCACCCTTACATTTTGATATTGCAAAATGTTTAACACATTAGTGAACTTTTTGTCTTTATATTAGGAGATGAACCAGAGAGTGCTGACATTATGAATTTGAGAGCTGTGTAAATTTCTTGATCTTGGCAGAATGCTACCACCTTCCTTTAGCACTCAGAGTATTTCTGGGGAATTCTTTCTAGGATGCATTCTTCCTGTTCTACTATAAAGTTTCCTCATTTTTCCCCACCTATATTATATTGGAAAAGTCACCTCACCTATCTGTATCTCAGTTTCTTCATCTATAAAATTAAGAGGTTGGGCTAGACAATTTTTTTCTTCTACCTTTCAGTCATTGATCCAATATACCTTCCAAAAGTCCCTTTTCTCAGGATTTAGACCAGGAAGAAGTCTTAGAGATTATCTAATCCACATTTTGTAAATGAAGAAACTGAAAACCTAGAAGAGAGAAATTATTTTCTCAAGATTACACATGTGAGGCCAAGATGGCAGAGTAGAAACAATGCATCCAAGCCACTCTCCCCCCAGACTACCTCCAAACTATGTAAAAGGGGACTCTGAACAACTTCTGGAGCCCCAGCACCCACAGAACAACACAGAGAAGCTAACCTCCCGCTGAGGACAGCCCAGCAGCCCTGCAGGAAGGACCAGCGCAGCACTCTGGGAGCCGGCAGCGCAGCACGCAGTGCGTGGGGAGCCAAGCACAGGTCCACCTGAGTCTCAGTTTTAGCTCCAGGGCGGCAGGGACAGCAGCCGGCTGGAGGGACCCCAGAACACCAGCAGCTGTGGTGATTCCAGAATTATCAATATAGACATGCCTAGGAAAAGGTGAGAGGTTAGTGCCCTATGGACTCTGGGACCATTATTTGGGGAAAGTGGTGGCTTCCTCCCCTGGGGGCTAGAAGCCACTGAGGAGACATGCCATTTTGCAGTTTTCAGAGCAGCTCTAGCTCCTGGCCTGCGAACTGTAGGGAGATCCAGTGATCACTCTTGGGGGGGTAATCACTCTTGCTTTAACCTCCTTGGAGCTGGATTGTGATCTGGGGTGGAGGTCGTAGGTGGGTTTCCAGCTTGCCAGAAAAGGAAGTTGCCCCCACACACGTTCAGGACAAAAGTTCCTGTCTGGCACCAGAGCCATACTGTGGCAACAAGCTGTAGCAGCAAGCACCTCAACATCCCCAGGGTGACTGCCAACACGGGTTCTTAGATCTGCTTTTCAAAAGGAAAGCAACTCATATTGGGTTAACAAGCTTACTTTAATCAAACAAACATACATTACCTAGTTCAGGGGGAGAAGGTCAGCACCCCAAACTTCAGAGTTACAGAACTTACAGATCAAACAGACAGGCTTCCAAACTGTCCAACCATTACATCAATACCAAATCACAGTTACCAGAGAGGGAAGCATCAACATCTGGGTTTTCAAAGCCGGGGGGGCTCTCAACAACGGCTTCCCAGAGTCTCATCTGGTCAAATCACACAGCAGTTGTATTACAACTGTTCTCAAAGTGAGCCCCAAAGCAAAGCCTCTCCTCAGGGCTTATATAGCCTTCTCTTGGCTCAGAGAATGTAACAACCTTCTGGACCCACTGCCCAATCACAAAGCATCAAGGTGTGGGCTTTCCTGAAAAATAAGCCTCCCACCACAGGCTCCAGGTGCACTTAAGCTAGGGGCAGGGAAGATCTTTAAATCTGCATTTCCATTACACAAGCCCAAAAGTCAAGTAATTAAGTGGCAACATGCCAAGGCAAAGAAAACAAATTAAACAGAAAAATGCAACGTTAGACTCCTACTTTGGAGGCAAAGAGGATCAAAGCATAGAGCGAGAGGAGGACTGTGAGGTCAGAAGTCCTGCTCCAAAAGCCCCAGGGGAAAACATGAGTGGGTTGTAGGCCATAGAGGACCTTAAGAAGGACTTTAAAAATCAAATAAGAGAAGTGGAGGAAAAATTGGGAAGAGAAATGAGAAGGATGCAGGAAAAGTATGAAATAAGGGTCAACAGCTTGACTGAGGAAAACAACACCTTAAAAAATAGACTAACTCAAATGGCAAAGGAGGTCCAAAAGAGCAAAGAGGAGAAGAATGCCTTAAAAAGTCGAATTTGCCAGATGGAAAAAGAATCTCAAAAGTTCACTGAGGAGTTAGACTGGAGCCAATGGAAGCTAATGACTTTATGAGAAATCAAGATGCTGTTAAGCAGATCTAAACAAATGAAAGAATAGAAGGCAATGTGAAATATCTCATGGGAAAAACTGCTGACCTGGAAAATAGATCCAGGAGAGACAATTTAAAAATTATTGGACTACCTGAAAGCCATGATCAAAGAAAGAACCTAGAAATCACCCTTCAAGAAATTCTCAAGGAAAATTGCCCTGATGTTTTAGACCCAGAGGGCAAAATAGAGGTTGAAAGAATCCACCAATCACCTCCTGAAAAAGATCCCAAAAAGAAAACTCCCAGGAATATTATAGCCAGGTTCCAGAATCCCCAGATCAAGGAGAAAATACTCCAAGCAGCCAGGAAGAAACAATTTCAATATTGTGGAAACACAATCAGAATAGCACAAGATCTGGCAGCTTCTACCCTGAGGGACTGAAGAGCATGGAATATGATATTCCAGAGGGCAAAAGAGCTGGGAATGAACCCAAGGGTCACCTACCCAGCAAAACTGAGTATTTTGTTTCAGGGGAAAATATGGTCATTCAGTGGAATGGAGGACTTTCAAGTATTCTTGAGGAAAAAACCAGAGTTGAATAGAAAATGTGACATCCTGATGCAAGAAGCAAGAGATGCCTGGGAAGGTAATCAGAGAAAAGAAATCAAAAGGAACTTATCAAAGTTGAGCTATTTACATCCCTACATGGAACAACAATAACTGTGACTGATGAAACCTTTCTCAGTATGAAAATAATTGAAGAAGGGTATATGGGTATATGAATACATATGTGAATGTGTATATATATGTTTAGAGTTATACATGGATAGAGGGCATAGGTTGCATTTTTTGGGAAGGGAGGATACTTAAGGGGTGAAATTATGAGGTGAGAGAGGAAAGTGGCAAGAGGAGATGGGGAGAGACAGGGTAGGGTAAACTATCTCATGTAGAAGAAGCAAGGGGAAGCGGTTGCAAGGGAGGGGAAGAATAGGAAGGCAAAAAGGCAAAACCACATTCTCATTGAATTTGGTTCAGGGAGAGAATGATATACATACTAAATGGGATATCTCAGCCTGCAGCAGAATAGGGGGAAGGGGGATGAGAGGAGGGATGATGGATGGGAGGGCATCCTTGGGGGGAGGGGAGGTTGGAAGTACCCACTATAGAAGAGGGACAAGGATCAAGTAGGGAATGGACCAGGTCGGGGGTAGGATGAGTGGGAGGGAATTATAAGCAGCCTTGTACAATATATCTACTATGGAAATGTTTTGCATAGCTAGACATGTACAACATATACTGAATTACTTATCTTCCCAGAGGGGATGGGTGACAAGGGAGGAAGGAAATGGATCTGAAATTCGAGGTCTTAAGATGAAGTGTTTCAAATATATATAAATATATTATTCAATATTCAAATATATATAAATATATATATTAATACTCTTTTGCTTGTAATTGGGAGATAAGGTGTGCAGGCATTGGGACACAAAGATTCACCTTCCTCTAATGGAAAACTCGAAGGGGGTATGGGAGAAGATATGGGAGAGTGCAGACTGGATGTGGGGATATCTTGTGGGACTGCTATTCTGGGAGGGTGGGTAGGGGAAAAATAATTGTAACTCAAAATCTGGCGGAAATGAACGATGTAAAACAGAAGTTAATAAAGCATTTGTTTAAAAAAAGATTATACGTGTGAAGTTTTTTAAAATATACAAATTTGTCTTGACTGAAATATGTGGAAAATAGCTCCAAGTTTGGCCTTAAATATCTAACCTCTCTAATATTTCATTTCCCAATGGGTAAAAGATGGACTTAGAATAAAATTAGCTTCCAATTTCTCCCACTTACAAAGTTATATGACTCTACATAAATGACAGAAAGAAAAGGAAAGTCATAATCATTTATTAAGCACCTACAATGTGTCAGGCACTACTAAGTGTGTTACAAATATGATCTGGCTTGATCCTCATAACAACCCTGGGAGGTAGGTACTATGTTACAGTTGAGGGAACTGTGGCAGACAGAGGTTGAATGACTTTCCCAGAGTCACAAAACTGTTAATTTTCAGGTCTTCCTGATTCAGTCAAACATTCTAACCACTGAACCACCTAGGAAAAAATACAGTCTAGAGCAGGTGTGAGGAACCTGGGGCCTTGAAGACCAATGTGGCCTTCTAGATTTTGGGGTGCAGCCATTTGACTGAGTCTAAGATTTACTGAACAAATCCTTTTATTAAGAGCATTTGTTCTGTGAAGTTTGGATTCAGTCAAAGGGTGAAATTGAAGACCTAGAGGGTCACATGTGTCCTCAAGGCTGCAGATTCTCCACTCCTGTATAGATAAAGTGTCTATCTGAATGAAGATGGCACCATTGTATGTATTAGTGATTTCATTTGATAGGATCAAGAGGAGAAAAGATGATTTTTTGATACTCTCAATTGTTGGTAGAATCTTTGGATCTGATCACAGCATTAAAGGGTTATCTTTTTGAAAAAGTGAATCAGTCAGTCAATAAGCATTTATTAAACACCTATTATAGGCCAGATGTTGCTCTAAATGATGGGACTGAATAACTGAATTTAAGAATCAGTAGCAAAAACATGAGCATTAAATAAAAAGAAACTAATGAATTTGACAAGTGATGTTATATAAAGGGAGATAAGAAGAAGGCTTAGAACAGAGCACTGTATACCACCCAAATTTAGTGGTCATGACTTGGATAAAGATCCAGTAAAGAAGACTGAGAAGGAGTAGTCAGATACGCATGAGGAGAACGAGAAGAGAGTAGTTTCCTGAAAACCCATAGAGAAGTCAGTTTCAAGAAAAGGGTAATGGACAGTGTCAAAGACTGCAGAGAGAACAAGAAGAATGAGAACTGAGAAAAGGCCGTTGTATTTGTCAACTAAGAAATCAATGATAACTTTGGAGAGAAAAATTTCAGTTCAATATGGTTTGAAGGTAGATTTTAAGAGAAGATAATAGAAGTGAGAGAAGAGAAAGTGAAGACATCTAATGTAGACAGCATTTTTGAGTTCAGTCACAGAGGGCAGAAGAGATAAAGAAATGAAAATATCTACTGGGGATTGTTTTGAGGATGAGGGTCAGATGGGAATATTTTTAGTTGATAGAGAAGGAGGCAGTAGAACAAAAAAGAGCAAAAGTGATAGAGTGTGTATGGCAGTGGGGACAATCCATCACAAGAGACAGAACAGAATGGACTTTCTTGTGCAGTTAGAAGGGCTTGCCTTGTTAAGGAATGAGGCTACTTCTTTGAGATAAATGTGAAAGAGGAAATAGTGGAGGAAGGCATCTATGCCAAATAATAAGTACCTACAAAGTGCCAACTATATGCCAACAACCATTCCAGCTTTTAGGATACAATGACAAAATAGAGAGATTTAGGTAGTGTTCATTGTCAGGGTAGAGCTGAATTAATAATGGTAGGGTATTAAAGTCTACTGATCCATCTTGTGGTGCAGAGAGCCATGTTTGTTCTGGACTGCTATTTTTTTAATAAGATGTAGCAAAAACATTTTGAAAAATGTATAGGGTTCTATGTTATATCAATGACCTCATATGAAGTGCATTGCTACAGGACATAAAAGGGGGAAAACATCCTTGACTATGTTTTTCCAGATCATTGACCTAAATATATTCATAGACTGTGCTTCATATAAGAATCAATTGACTGGTTCAATGAAAGCTACTCACTGTAGGCTTTGGAAATCAGGGCTTTTTCTGGGCTTTCCTTGGCTAAGGCCATTCCCCTTTTAGTTTAGAGTTGCTGCTGGAAAGAAATGAGACACTCAGAAATCATTCAACAGTTTACAGAAGCAGATTTAGTTGGTCATAAAGAATATTCAAGAAGGTTTTGTGGACCGTTTGAGTTGATTTAGTGGAGCAAAAACTCACTTGACTCAATTCACTTCAAGACCCACCAATCAAGCATTAGAGAATCCCTGGAGATTTTTTTTTCCCCTGGATGGTTTATATGATGCCAAAAGCCTTGATCTTTAGTTCCCTGAGTCAATCAAAACTTTATGATGATTTCAGTATCTTTTAAGGAAAAATTTGTCAGTGGGCCCAGAGTCAGGAAGACCTAAGTTCAAATCTGGCCTCAGAAAGCGTACTAGCTATGTGATGATAGAGAGTTCACTTAACTTTTGTTTATCTCAGTTTCCTCAACTGTTAGATGGAAATTATCATAGTGCCTTCCTCACAGGGTTTTTGTGAGGATCAAATAAGATGATGGTTTAGTTCTTAACAAAGTACATAGCACACAGTAGATATTTAATGAAAGCTTGTTTCTTTCCTTTCTTCCTGCCAAAGGATTCTTTGAATTTGAAGAGTTTAGAAATGTGGAGAAAATAAATTTCTCACACCTATTTCAAATCCTTTATTTGGATTCAAATGCCTCTTCAAATTAGTGATCATGTGGTATCTCTAATATCTGCACTTGAAAGAGGTAAAGGAACCTCATCCTCAAGGATTATAGAGTCATTATGGCATAATGAATTGAGCATCGGACTGAGTCAGGAACATTGGTGTTTGAATCCTGTCTTAGACACTGTCTAGATGTATGACCCTGAAGAAATCATTTAACCCTTTTGCACTTGAGTTCCCTTATCTATAAAATAAAGAGGTGATATTTGATGATATACAATGACCCTTCCAACTTGAAACCTATGATCCTTTTAAAGAATATTCTTTATAACTGACTGGAGACAGGAATGGGATTGAGAGGGTTTCTAATTTTGTTCAGGTTACAGTGATTGTATGGCAGCTCCAAAGATGGCTTCCTAGCTTTCTTTTTTTTTACAAGAAAAGTCACCCTTTTGACACTTAGAGGCATTCTCTTATTGGTTCATCTTTAGAATAGATGGGGAATAAGGGATAAGAGCATGGGACTAGAATGTTCCTTGAGTTACTTAAAGTTAGGTAACAAGAAAGCATGGAGGATTTTATCTATGAAGCCAGGCACTGTGGTATCATTTGGGAAGCTGATGAAAATTTTATATATGAGGTTGTTATTATTGGGGAAAGGTGAATCTCACTAGATAGTTTTAGGAACAAAAGCAGAAGACAATGAACACCATCAGTATATATGTCAATTATCTGGCAAGTTCTGAGAGAATTAGTATGGGCTATTCTCTTGAGTGTGGAATCAAATGATTCATAGAGGTAACTGTGTTTGGTTTGGTTTTTGTCTTGATTTTCTGCACATGAAACGCTAACTCAAATTCCATATGTAGAGGAGAAGCAATCCTCCATTACATAAAGATCCTAACAAGGGAAGAAGACCATACTTTCTAATATGGTTAATTATGAGTGGATGCATGCAGTATATATTCTATAGGATGTAATATTGTTTAAAACTCCTCAAAATAAAGGACAACATCCACGGTTACAAAATTCTGAAAAACAAAACCACTTGCATATATGCATAATGAAAAAGGGAACATAGAAAAATAACAATAAATAGAATTTTATAGCACTTTAAGTTTTTGCAAAGCACTTTACAAATGTTTTCTGCCTTTATCCTCAAAAACCTTGGGAGGTAGGTACTATTATCTTACAGATAAAGAAACTGAGGCTAATAAAGATTAAGTATCTTTCTTAGTATCAGATGGCTAGTGTCCAGTCCAAGGCAAGATTTTAACCCAGATTGTCTTGATTCCAGGTCCCCCACTTTATCTGCTGTGCCAGTGAACTGCCTCCTAACGAGATAGGACATTGTAAAACATTGTAGCAGTTACACCAGCGGCAACTAGAGCAAGACGGGAGGAGCAGAATAAGAAAGCGATCAAAAGGCCTAACACTTCTTAGGATGTGCAGCTATGTTTGATCTTAACAGGTTGCAGCTTAGAACCTATTAAGTATTTTGATAATTAACTTTTTAACAGTTAGAAACTATTAGAACCTATTAAGTAGTGTGGCATAGTATGCTCTGAAGACCTCTTTTTTTAAGGATAAACTACAACTTCTTAAATAGTCAGCAGTTGGGGCTATGAAATTTCTTTTGCATTTGCCACTTGTACTGCTTGGCACTAACATGTGTGCATATTATATCTTATGGCAGCTGGGGGTGGCAGGAAAGAATTCCTAACACAGTAGAAATTGGATGACAAATAGTCAAGTTAGCTAAGGAATCAATACCTTGGGCAGAGAAGGGAAAGATAAGAATGAAAGTAGGGAAAGCAGCAATAAATCAACCAGAATGAATTGTGCCTATTATTGGAACATTACGATAGGGCAGGAACTGAAGGAGATAGAGCAAGTCATAGAACTGATAGAGGGGGCACATGAAAAAAGAGTTTGATATTGGAAGTCTGAAGATTCAAGTGGACAAGTAAGGGGTTTTCCAGAGACAATTATTCTATTGGAATTGCTCTCAAATCCAGAATCATGGAAAAAAATGCCAAGGATAATCTAATCCTGCAGGGACCAAGTGGCCTTGACACTAAAATAGAATCTGCCAAAGGCAGAAGGCATTGAAATGTCATCTAGATGAATGGTTGTTTGCAGAACCTTCAAGGATTCATTATTTTATGGGTGTTCTGAAATTTCTGGCCAATTGCTATTTCCCTAATAATCTTCAGAAACAATGTTAAAACACGATGCAATGTTTTCCAGATTATCAAAGGCAAAGACTTCCAGAGGAAAGTTTTTTCTCAAAACAGTCAGTGGGATTTGTCAAGGGCAGGAGGGTCATCCTAAGCCCCTTAACTAGGACCTTTCCCTGTGGCACAGCTTTCTATCATCATTAAGATGAAACAACAGTCTTCAGTAATAGGGTAGAAAGCTAGTTAATTTAAGATGGAGATTTTCCTCAGCAGCAGATAGGAAGGTATTGAAGATGAAGCTGAGCTGAATCACAGTAGAGAATAAGTGGGAGGGTGGAAAATATCAGAGGAACTTGAAAGATCAATGGCTTGGGACATAACTAACATATCAATAAATGTTTATTAAGAGTCTATGTGCCAGGCCCTAAACTAAACATGGGGATACAAAAAGAGACAAAAGACAGATCCTGCTCTCAAGGAGTTTACAATCTAATAAACTGGCTGTGTATATGCAGAAAGATGAATAATTGCGGAACATGGGTAAAGATGACATGAAATAAAAAAAGCCTTAGAAATCTAAAGCCCTTGAATAATATGACAAGTATCAAAGCTTCTCTGCCATATGATAGATATATATGTTTAGTAGTACATATGAGGATGGGAGGTCTGATATTCTGATGGAAGATTAGCATATAGTATTGCATATTGCACAGAGAAAGACAGACAGAAAGCCTTCAAACATTATGTGAAACCAAAACAAAAATATGGGCCAAACAAGATGAGATGTTGATAAGCAAAATTAGATAGAGTATTCAACAAAATTATCAGGAAGATAGAAAACAGAATTTGGGGTGGACAAAACTCAGTGGTTTGCTAAGGCAGGTTCTGACCAAGTATCCCTAACTGTGGCTTCCTCTTTTTAACACTGGTCACACCCACCTTCTCAATTTTAAAGAGGCACCCAGCCTGGGACCTGGGGACTTGATGCATGAATCCAATTTGGTCAGATCCAATCTTTGCTTTCTGCATTAAGATAAAGAAAAGAGAAAATGAAGATAATCTAGACAGTAGCAGCTAGGTGGTGCAGTGGATAGAGTATTGAACCTGGAGTCAGGAAGATCTGAGTTCAAATACAACCCCAGACATTAGTTGTGTGACCCTGGACAGATAACTTAACCTCAGTTTCCTCATCTGCAAAATGAGAACAACAACAACACCTATACCCTGGGGATGTTTTGAGGATTAAATGATATGTTAATTATAAACAGCTTAGTATATTGCTTGGCAAATAGTCAACACAATTCTGATTTCTTACTTTGTTTTTAAATTGCCTGAATCAGATAGACAATGATTCTGGTAAATATCTTTGCCAGGTGCTAAAAGAGAACAGCATGAGACTAGGCAAAGTACCATTTTTCATAAAGGGGAGCAGGGACAGAGAAAAATCCATCTCTGCTAGTGGGAAAGAATAAATTAAAATGTATTCCCTACTATTGGCAATTCAAAAGGATAATCTTCACATAAAAAATACAGCATTATCTATCTGAAGACTTTTCAGTAGAATTATGTAGAGTCACAAAATTCAAAGTTAATATTTTATGAAAGGTTATTGAGTGAAAATTAAATATTTGTCTTTTTAATCCATTTTCCATTTGCAACATAATCCCATAAACCAAAAACGAAGCCTCCAAACATATCTTTGAAGAGGTAGAATAACAAATACTCTATAGAAGCTAACAGCTGTAGCCCCAGATTACCTTTTCCCCCAAATGTGATAATGCATATCCCTTTCTTTTCCAACAGCTATTTAATAAAATAAAGTTCCCCCTAGTGACAAGTGCCTGCCAACAAACCATAAAAAGGTGTTACATTCTCACATGCCTTTTTGCTGTGTCAGGATCTGTGAGAAAATGCTGTAAAAATGACTGCCAACAATCTTTTCCTTTTATTCCTATGTTGCAACCTGTGAATCCTTTTCCATTGCTATCTTTTTGTTTTGTCTAAGTGATAGTCTGGGAACTGACACCCTTGAGGCTAATCTAAAGGTGACATCCAGATACCAGTGTCAGCATGTTCAGGAAGCTGCCACCTGAAACAAATGAATAAAAGAGGAGTAGCTATAATAATGAGAAACCATTCTTTGCTTTCTGCAGTAAGAGAAAGCAAAAAGAAAATGAAGATAATCTTGAAAGTGACAGCTAGGTGTTGCAGTAGAATAGAGTCTTAGACCTGGAGTCAGGAAGATCTAAATTCAAATCCAACCCTAGACACTAGCTGTGTGCTCCTGGACAAGTCACTTAACCTTAATTTCCTCATCTGCAAAATGAGGACAATAATAACACCTATACCTTGGGGATGTTGTGAAGATTAAATGGTATATTAATTACAAACTACTTAGTATATTGCTTGGCAAATAGCAAGCATCATATAAATTTAACTGTTATATAATGTTTGCAAATTTAAGGGAAAAAAAAGAAAACTTCAGTAAACCAGAAATGCTGTTGTTGGAGAACATGTGGTGAAGTGCTTATGGCTCAGTATTTTCCTAATCTTATTTTATGTCATAGGGGCATATGGGGCACCACCTTTTAGGAAATGCATAGGCTAGGATCCAGAAGAGGAAAAAAATGGAAAGGAGTCTATTGTTGATAACATTAGGAGGATAGGTCAAAAGAACCTAGTATTTTTAGCCTACAAGAGAGAAAAATGGAGTGGGAGGTGGGGGCAGAGGGCATGATATCTGTCTTTAAACATCTGAAGGGCTATTATGTAGTAGAGGGATTGGGATTGACTTGACCTCAGCAGGCAGTACTAAAAGCAATAGTTAAGAGATGAAAAGAGGTAGATTTAGGAGTGATTAAGTAAATACTTTCAAAATAAAGTAAAATGGTTGAATTTGGACAATAATGATTTCTCTTTTACTGGTGATTTTCCAGCAGAGGCTGGAAGATGATTTGTTCAGCATGTTGTAAAATATATTCATGCATGTGATATAATGCATGTATACATATAAGTATATGAATTGAAACAAAGATTTATTTTTATTGCAATGATTATGCTGTTATTGCAGCTAAAATTATGGGAGGACAGAAAAATGGTATTTATTCCTGTACACATAGATAAGAATTTGTATTCTAAGAAAAATTATTTAGGGTAATCAAAGCCTCTTTCTCTTGGCCAAGAAATCAGATCCTAGAGTGTCAGTAGACATACAATGACCCACTTATATCACCAAAGAGCTAAGTCACAAATATTTATCAATGGTTGAAAAATGTAGAGGCATAGGGAAGAGAAAATATGGATGAAAGTACTTCCTCAGCCTTGCATTCAGGATTCAGGGAATAGTCTACTTTCACAGACTCAAAGGTATAGTTTACAAGCCTAGGCTCCTGCTACTCTAGTACCATTCATATGCCTTAGTCACGGGCTTCTCCTGAACAGTCACCAGCAAATATGAGCAGAACTAGGAGAATAATTTTACAATAACAGCATTATAAAAACAAACTTGGAAAACTTAAGAACTCTGATAAACCCAATGATCAACCATGATTCCAGAGGACTTGTAATGAAATGTGCCCGACAGAAAGGTGATGTACTCAGAATGCACAATAAAACATGAGTTTTGGGATATGGCAAATAGGGAAATGTGCTTTGCTTCACTATGAAAATTTGTTTTAAAAGTTTTTTTTTCATTCTTTTTTCCAATGGTGGGGAGAAAGAGAAAATCAATTTTTGTTAATTGAAAAAATGAAATTTCAAAAATACAACCAAAAATAAAAATAAAGAGGGAATCATCTTTTCATTCATCATTACATTTTGAGACTACAAATGAGCTTGTGAATGGGAAACACATTTCCTTTTATCCCCTTACAGATGGGCAGAAACATGGTGTACAATATATCACATTTATAAAATCACAAGTCAGCTCATGTCAAACTGATAATAACTCACATTTCTATTGACACTAGGACAGTACAAGTATGGTCTCTGAATAAAAGTGTAAAATGGGTTTCCCCCTCCCACCCTGCTTCAGACATATACCAATTCACATTTCTTTGCTCTTCTCTCCAAGGAACTCAGTGCTTTTGTGTTGCTCTGTCACAGAAGAAAGTAAACTGATATACTAGTTTATAATATGATACTGGTGATATCATATTATCACTGCTCTTCCCAGGAGTCCTTGCATTTGAAATTGAGACTCAGGGAAATAGCCATAGTTAGACCAAAGTGGGGGGCAGGGAAATCTTGCTGATATGATTTCATCTACAATAGCAAATAGGGGGAGTGCCCCATCCTGACACCATCTCAAATCATATGAAGCTGTTCAAAACACCCTTTTAGATCCTTTTAGCTCTCTCAATGTATAGAATATTCACATTTTCCTCTTGTATCACAGTTGTCTATTTTTTCCCTTTCCATTAGATTTTAAAAATAACCTTTTAGAGATTATCCTTATTCAGAATAAATTTTGCTGATTCCAAAAGAGATATAATGAGAGATTGAGGTTCTCTGATGCTACCATCATATTTTCTGAGGAACCCCAAGTCTGTCCCTTATTATAGGTATGGCCTTGGACAAGTTAGCTCATATCTATAGACCTCATTTGCTTGACTTATAAAATTAGGGGACTAAACTAGTTGGCTTCTAAGGTGCCCATCAGCTTAAAGGCTTCTTTATGATCCCTGGAGATAAAGAAACTTCCAAAATTGTTCAATTAAATTAATTTTCCCATACCTTTTAAAATGTCCTTCTATTATAAGTCATTTTTAGAGTTAGAATGTGTAGTATTCATAAAGATAAATTCCACATTTAGCTAAAAACAGACTTACAAAATTTAGGTGAAATTTCAATAAACATTTTTCTGTCATTGAATAGAATAATATATATAGATATTTACCTATTACTCATCCTAAAAACAAAACAAAACATTTTACTAACCTATTCAATCCCTTATCAATTAACCCCTCTGAGCTGAGCATACTCTTTTCTACCTGGACAAAGTTAACTCAAGAAGATGTCTCCACTAACTGCAGTAAACAAAAACTCCTCCATTTATTCTGATCATTTAACCTAATTCAGGGAGGAGTCCTTCCTGGACTGACCTAGTCTCCCCATTTACAAACTGGTTAGGCTTTCAATAAGAATAATGTAAAAACATTTTAATGCAGGGTATTTGGGATAGTCTAAAAAGAATGATAACTGTTTTTTCATTTAAGTTAAGATCAAGAATTATAGACTGAAGTATTTTCCTATTATTTTTGTTCTATAATATGTAGCCTAAAGAGGCAATGAAAGGGCCTCCAGATGCTTCTGGTTTTGTTGTAGAATTAAACTTATTTTTTCTTTATCCTGTTTTTTTTATTCTTATGCAAATGAAATTACACCTGAGACATCCAAAGCTTCACCATCCAAAGGTCTGAAATATAGATAGTAGTCCATCTCATAATGATGAAATCAGTTCAGTGGTTTATCTATATACTGTAAAAGTCTTTTGCAAGTCTAAAATTGTATGAGTCTATAAAGGTAATGGACCAATTCTGGATCAGGAGACTGAGGATGATTTCTATCACTAAAGGATCACAGTTCTAGGCTCACAAACAAACTCTGTTCAGTTCTGGGAGAACTTGGTCTCTAAAAAGCAGAGTGAGGCTCTTTTTTTTACACTTCAAATCATCACATTCCTACCAGGCATTTTACTTCCAGCAAATCAGATAATCACTGGAGATAATCCTGATTTTGACATTCATATTCTCAGAGAAGAGAGTAGTTATAGATAGTTCTTTCTGCTTCTAGTAAACTTCAACTACACAACCCAAGGATGCCCCAACTATATACACTGAGAGCACAGATTATGCATCTCGAGCAGTTATTCTGCAAAGCTTCTCTCCAGGTATGCAGCTGTTAAGCACAGAGCCATTTTACCAAATTATCATCACTTATTTGGAGATATAATTCTAGACCAGTTGTTCCCAACCTGTAGGCAATGGATTTGCTGCAAGGGATTGATTAATCCATATGTGAATCCATAAATAAACCAAATATGTCTTCCATAAACTTAATCAAAATCTTATCCTACACATAAATGTATTACTATTTTAAATACTCACAGATGTTATTTTGAGATATAAAATATTTACTTAAAATCATGAATAAATTCACCATAGTTTTGTCATTATGTATTGTCTCAATCAATAATTACTAACTGTAGCCACCATCATTTGGAATAGATGGGGGTGGGGGGGCATGAGAATTTTTGACAATTGCAGGCATTCCACATTTACATATAATTTTATAAATGATTAGGAAAGAGCTCTATAACATATCTGTCTTCATTTTTGGCCAGTATGGCAATGTGACCTTTTATAAGCTTTTTTTCTCCCACAAATCAGTACTACTACAAATCACAGACCTAAACTTGACGTATTTAGTACTTCATTAGATCCATGATTTCATTATTCTGGATCTCCCTGCTCCACCCATGCCTTCTCACAAATTGGTCACTTCCTACCTTCCCAGTCTTCTTAAAACTTTGCAACCCTGGCTTTGTTTTTTGAACACAACACTCCGTTTACTGGCATAGTACCTTTTTGCTGCCTGTCTCCAATAACTACAATGTTCTCTCTCTTCACTTCTACCATCTTTGTTCCTTTAAGACATCTCAAGTTCCTCCTTCTGCATGACACTTTTCCTAGTCTCCCCAACGTCCTAGCATCCCACCTTCTACCTACCATTTAAACTTATATGAGCAATTGACACATACCATCTCCACCTTTAGAATTTTAATTGAGGGAATTATCTTGTTTTTTATATTTGTAGTTTCAACCCAAAAAACACTTCCTGGCACTGAATAAATGCCTGCTGACTGAATGTCTGACAGATGGCAATTCTCAACTAGATTTTATACTTTTTAGTGGCAGGGTCCATTGTATTTTTTTTCATATTATCCCAAGATCCTACCATATTTCCTAGCACATAGTAAACATTTAAGTAGTACCTATTGCTTAATGGTCTCTAAAAGTTCTAAATGAAGCTCTTTTTGAGGTGGCTAAGAGTTAGAAATTGAGGGGATGCTCATCAATTGGAAAATTGCTGAACAAGTTATGGTATATGAATGTAATGGAATACTATTGTGCCATAAGAAATTTGTGAGCAGGCAGATTTCAGAAAAACTTGGAAAGACTACATGAACTGATGCTGAGTGAAGTGAGCAGAATCAGAACATTTTATACAGTAACAGCAACATTGTGCTGATGACTAACTTATTTCTGCTTAGCTTTGCAAAGATCCATGACAACTCTAAATGACTCATGATGGGAAATGTTATCTACAGCCAGAAAAAGTATTATGGAATCTAAATGCAGACTGAAGTGTACTATTTGCTTGCTTTCTGGCTCTCTCTTTGTTCTCGTAGTTCTTCCTATTGGGAATTAATGTGATTTTTTTAAACAAATGCTTTATTAACTTCTGGTTTACATCATTCATTTCCGCCAGATTTTGAGTAACAAATTTTCCCCCATTTTTCCCTACCCATCACCCCAGAATAGCAGTCCCACAAGATATCCCCTCATCCAATATGCTTTCTCCCATATCTTCTCCCATACCACCTCTGACTTTACCATTAGGGCAAGATGAATCTCTCTGCCCCATTGCCTGCACATCTTATCTCCCAATTACATGCAAAATAGTATTAATACAAGTATTGATATATATTTGAAACATTTAATTTTAAAACTTCAAATTTCAGATCCATTCCCTTCCTCCCTTGTCACCTACTCTCTTTGGGAAGATAAGAATTTCAGTATGTGTTGTACATGTATAGCTATGCAAAACATTAACATAATAGATATATTGTAAAAGACTGCTTATATTTCCCTCCCACCCATCCCCCTCCCTACCTGGTACATTCCCTACTTTGATCCTGTCCCTCTTCGAAAGTGGGTACTTCCAAACTCCTCTCCCCCCAGAATGCCCTCCCCTCCATCATCCCCCCTCTCATCCCCTTCCACCTACTCTCCTGCAGGGTGAGATAGCCCATTTAGTATGTATATCATTTTCTCCCTGAACCAAATTTAATGAGAACATGGATTTGCCTTTTTGCCTTCCTGTTCTTCCCCTCACCTGCAACAACTTCCCCTTGCTTCTTCTACATGAGATACTTTACCACACCCTGTCTCTCCCCATCTCCTCTTGCCACATTCCTTTCTCACCTCTTAACTTCACCCCTTAAGTATCATCCCTTCCCAACAAATTTGACCTGTGCCCTCTACCCATGTATACTTGTAAACATATATACACTCATTCACATATGTATTCATATGCCCATATATCCTTCTTCAATTGTTTTCATACTGAGAAACGTTTCATCAGTCACAGTTACTGTTTTTCCATGTAGGAATGTAAATAGTTAAACTTTGATAAGTTCCTTTTGATTTCTTTTCCCTGTTTATCTTCTCAGGTATCTCTTCTTTCTTGTGTCTGAATGTCAAATTTTCTATTCAATTCTGGTTTTTTCCTCAAGAATGCTTGAAAGTTCTCTATTCCACTAAATGACAATATTTCCCCCTGAAACAAAATACTCAGTTTTGCTGTGTAGGTGATTCTTGGTTTTGATCCCAGCTCTTTTGACCTCTGGAATATCATATTCTATGCCCTTCTATCCCTCAGTGTAGAAGCTACCAGGTCCTGTGCTATTCTAATTGTGTTTCCACAATATTGAAATTGTTCCTTCCTGGCTGATTGTAGTATTTTCTCCTTGATCTGGGAATTCGGGAACCTGGTTGTAATATTCCTAGGAGTTTTCATTTTGGGATCTTTTTCAGGAGGTCATCAGTGGATTCTTTCAACCTCTATTTTGCCCTCTGGATCTAAAACATCAGGGAAATTTTCCTTGAGAATTTCTTGAAGGATGGTGTCTAGGTTCTTTCTTTGATTATGGCCTTCAGGTAGTCCAATAATTTTTAAGTTATCTCTCCTGGATCTATTTTCCAGGTCAGTGGTTTTTCCCATGAGATATTTCACATTGCCTTCTATTCTTTCATTTGTTTGGATCTACTTAATGCCATCTTGATTTCTCATAAAGTCACTAGCTTCCATTTGCTCCAGTCTAACACTGAAGGAATGAATCTCCTCAGGGAGCTTTTGAGATTCTTTTTTCCATCTGGCAAATTTGGGTTTTTAAGGCATTCTTCTCCTCATTGCCCTTTTGAGCCTCCTTTGCCATTTCAGTTAGTCTATTTTTTAAGGTGTTATTTTCCTCAGTCAGGCTGTTGACTCTCATTTCATACTTTTCCTGCATCCTTCTAATTTCTCTTCCTATTTTTTCCTCCACTTCTCTTATTTGGTTTCTAAAATCTTTCTTAAGGTCCTCTATGGCCTGTAACCTGCTTGCATTTTCATTCGGGGCTTTTGGTGCAGGATTTCTGACCTCACAGTCCTCCTCCTGTTCCATGCTTTGATCATCTTTGCCCCCAAAATAGGAGTCTAATGTTGAATTTTTCTGTTTATTTTGTTTCCTTTGCCTAGGCATGTTGCCACTTAATTACTTGACTTTTGGGTTTGTTGCCACAGTAGGACTCTGCCACCAGACAGGGGAGCTTCCATCCCAAACGTTGGGGTCTTCACAGCTTCCGGAGGTATTAGTTGGGTGGCCTCTGTGAAGCCTCCATATGCTCTGGCAAGCTGGATACCCACCCCAAACCTCTCCCCCAGACTGCAATCTACATCCAGGGAGGTTAAAGCAAGAGTGATTAGCCCCCAAGACTGATTGCTGGATCTCCCTACAGTTCGCCAACCAGGAGCTGAAGCTGCCACTGAAGCTGCAAAATGGCATGTGTTCAGTGTCTCCTCAGCTGCTTTTTGCCCCCAGGGAAGAAGCCTGAAGTGTTTCTCAAATACTGATCCCAAAGTCCATAGGGCACTAACCTCTCATTTTGTCCTAGGCATGTCTGTGTTGATAATTCTGGAATCACCACAGCTGCTGGTGTTCTGGGTTCCCTCCAGCTGCCTGCTAGCCAGGCAGCCCTGGGGCTAAAACTGCGACTCAGGCCGGCCTGGGTTTGGCTTCCAGAGCACTGTGCTGTGTTATGTTGGCCGCTCCCAGAGTGCTGTGCTGGCTGCTCCCTGCAGTGTTGCCAGGCTGTTCTTAGTGGGTGGTTAGCTTCTTTGTGTCATTCTGTGGGTGCTGGCGCTCCAGAAGTTGTTCAGAGTCCACCTTTTACATGGTTTGGAAGTGGTGTGGGGGAGAGCACTTTGGAAGTGCTGTTTCTACTCCGCCATCTTGCCTCCGCCCCCTGGGAATTAATATGATTAATAAGAAAATATATTTAATATGAATATCTATGTAGAGCCTGCATTAGATTGCATACCATCTTGGGGTTGAGGGAGGGAAGGGGAAAATATTTGGAATCTTATCAAATCTAATGAAAATCTTATCAAAGTGAATGGTGAAAAATAAAAATCGATTAATTTATTATTTTGGGGGAAAAGTTTTAAATAAATGTCTAAAGTCCTTAATTTATTTCCAGCTATTTGATTTTCAGTGCATCATTCAGGTCTGCTCTAAAATAAACAATGGATTTTGGATTCAGAAAACCTGAATCCAAATAGTAGCTCTGACATTTACTGTGTGAACTTGGCCAAGTCACTTGACTAGTTTCCTAGCTTGACTGTCCTCATCTATAAAATTATCTAGTTGAACTAGATAATATTGAAAGTCTTCTCTGGCCCTAAGCCTATTATCCCATGATCACTCACTCTTGCAAAATGACTATTCACTATGCTTTTTCATCATACATTTTCTGCATAACATAGTTTATATCAGTCCTTGTACGTAATTTATCATGCCCACCGGAAGTCATTTTGGTGTTCTTTTTATTATCTATAAATTTGAGTCTTTAGACTTTTTCATTATCAAAAATAAACCCCTAGTTTAAAAGGTCTGAATATTTGCTTTGTTCCATAATTTTGGAGTTAATCTTCCAAAACCTTCCAGTGCTTAAATTAGCCATCCATGAAGGCTATTTGCAACCATGCTTAATGAAGACAACCTCTTGGGATTCCTTACAAAAAAAAAAAATTATCTATATTATAAAGAGTACAAAGCATGAAGCGTAAGACAATAAACACAAAAGTCAACAGGAAAGAAAGAAATTCATGTAAGCAAGAAGAAAGTTTTAAACAGATGGAATTTTTAATGAGCAAGATGATAGAATCTAATCAAGTTTTGCTAAACAAGATTGAGTGGGTAAAAAACCAAACTTGATTATATATCACTAGGCTCCAGGGTCTGCTGAATTCTGAAGGAAGAGATGATTTGATTGCATTTATGGAAATATGGATCCCTAAGTTACTGAGGATTGATACTGAGAATGATCCAATTAGATTGAAAGAGCATTTCAGATGCCATGAAGAACTATAATAATGTAAGAAAATATGAAGCTTCAATAATGTTCAAAATGTCTGATAATACTGGAAGTCCACGGTTATAGACATTTCCACAAAAAGGATATAGAATGACATTACTTATTGTCCTAGACATAAACACTAATGATAAAGGTTAGTACATTGTAGTCTGATTTAAGGAACATATATAAGAGCTTAAATATTTTGAGAAACAAAATACCCTTTGCTTTGACTTTCCAGGGCACCACTACTGCCCCTCATAAGATACTAGCACTGACATTAACTTAATAAGAAACAGCAGAATTTTGAAGCATTGTATTTGTAGGCTTTCAAATATAAAGGTTCCTTTTTTCTCTCTCTTTCAATATAGTCCATTCAATTCAGAATATGAGGCAGCCATTTTTAAAGCCATTGTCTTTTTCACAACAATGAAAGGGAATTTTGTATGATAAATCATGTATTCCAGGGCTCCAGTAGATATCATATTTCACAAACTACATACAAAAAGGTTATATTATACATGCAATGCCTATAATTTTCAATTAAATTCAGTGTCCATGGCATTAGTTTGTCTCTTTCAAAACCTTGCCGTTTTACTCCAACTCATTCAAAAATCAATTACTAAAGATTTGTATTGTCAAAACACTTTGATACATGCTAGGGGTACAAAACAAAAACAAAATGGCCTCTTCTCTCAAAGAATTTACATTGCTTTTAGGAGATATACATGTGCTCATGTTATATACATACATGTAAAAGCAAAGTATGTATAATAAAGGCAAAGTAATTGGGGGAGGGGGAGCACATATAATTGAATGTATCAAAGAATGTCTCCTGTAGGAATAGGAGTGTGAGCTAAGCTTTGAAAAGCACTAGGGACTTACTGAGCCAATTTAGAACATGACAAACATAGGGCACAGACTTTACAAAAGTATGAAGAGAAGAGATGAAATATGCTCAAAGAACAAGTACGTCCAGCACAATAGAGCACCAGCCCTGCAGTCAGGAGGACCTGAGTTTAAATCCAACCTCAGACACCTAACACTAGCCATGTGACCTTGGGCAAGTCATTTAAACCCCATTGCCCTCCAAAAAGCAAAAAAAAAAAAAAAAAGAAGAAGAAGAAAAGAAAAGAAAGAACAAGTAGGTCAGATTTTCTAGGACATTCAGTATGTGAAAGGGTCTAATATGTAATCATTCTAGAAAGATTGAGATCTAGAGTAAGATTGGGAATGGTTTTCAAATCAAAGGCAAGAATTTGTATTAGAAGAAAAATTGAGCTATTGATGATTATTTAGCAAGGGAATGTCTTCAGAATTTGATTCTTGGGAGTTGTTCTTTCTTTTGGGGATGGTTTTCTTTTTAGAATTTTAAGCCATAGGTCCTACTGGCCCTCTTCTGAACTGTGTGGAACTTGTTCTTTCCAAATTGATGATCCATGACAAGAGAGACTAGTTACTTCCTTCCTATTTCCTGTCTTATCCATCCCAGAAACCATTTCTTCTCTATTAGTGAGTTTAAATACCAGATAACCAAAAAGAGGAACTAAATGAGATATTCAGGAAACAGATCATAGGTACGATATAGTGTTAGAGAGAACTACTTGAATTATCTAGACATTTCTCTATCTCCTTACTTATAAGGAAGGTTAACTTATTTGTGTACTTAAACAACTGACTCTTGCCTTTGCTTTTGGTCTGGACCTGTTTATCCTAGTAGGGAATTTCCTTCCATCTTTTCTCCTTCCTTCCTTCTCCAGTCTAGATATTGCAATGGTGAAAACAGTAAAGGAGGCCATAGAGCCCATCAAGGTGGACATCACAGGCATGTGCTGGGAGATGTTCTCCAAAATAGCCATGTACCTGCCAGGCAAGCTGACAGCCATCAGTGAAGACTATAAACTTCTGAAAAATATAAACAAACCGACTAGTTTGAAATATCTAGAAAAGAAAGACATTGCAGTAAATATATGTCGAAACCTAAAGGACTTCAGTCAGAAATATACAACATTTCAGCCTTATCTGGATTAGATCACTTTAACTGACAAGCAAGTAGCAGTTCTTGAACAGGCAGCTTACAAATTAGATGAATATTTGAAGAAACTAGAAGCAAAGTACAAAAAGTTAGAGAGGTCATGAAAGAATTATTTAACATAGATTTTAAATATAAGAATGTTTCATGATAGTTGAAATGTGTGGGATGGAATTTATCCAACTTCTATGCTTGGGTTCCGTAAAAGGAAATGGTACTGCTGATCCAAGGAGAATGCTAGTCCCCACCTTTGGTTGAATGTGTAACTTTGGCTCTCCTTTGATATTTTCCTAAAACTATAGCCTCTATAACTTCATCTTATTGTGTGATTCATTATGTGCCTTGGACCAAGGCTCCAAAAATCAGAATCAACCTGGTTTAGAGCATATGCAGATGAGAGGTGCTGGTCTCCCTGTCTTCTACAGTCCTAGGAGTCTCCTTTCTTCCCTCCTTTAGGGTTCCATCTTTAATTCTTTGTTCTGAATATGACCCCTACCCCTTCATAATCTGTTCTTGAACTTAAATAATAAATACCAATTTGCAACCCCAAAATTGTATTTTTTATATTTTTCACCCAATTGAATGTGAGTTTTATGAAAGCAAGAAATGATTGATTTTTATCTCTGTATACCTAGCACCTATCACAGTGATGGGCACATTGTATACATTTGATAATTGCTTGTTGAATTTGGATTTAATAATATACACAGCTTGCCTATCACCATTACCAAATTACCATTATTTTCTACTACTCCCCAATAGGTTCCTAGTTAAGGAAGCACAGTGTCATGTGTTATTTATATACACTTTCCTTAAATGGAATCCTAATAATATTCAGTGAAATGCAATTTAAAATTTATTAAGAGTCCACAGAGAGTATTAATTCACTCTATGAATAATGATTTTCCTACCCGATTCAATACAAAAGGATATAATTATATTTAGAATTAGGGTTTGAAAAAAATCTACAATTAGAAAGTACTAATGAGGACTCTGAACAACTTCTGGAGCCCCAGCACCCACAGAACGACACAGAGAAGCTAAACTCCCGCTGAGGACAGCCCAGCAGCCCTGCAGGAAGGACTAGCGCAGTGGTCTGGGACCTGGCAGCATGCAGCCCGCAGAGCGCAGGAGCTGAGCCAAGCCCAGGTCTGCATGAGCCCAGGTTTTAGCCCCAGGGCGGCAGGGCCAGCAGCCAGCTGGAGGAACCCCAGAAAACCAGGAGCTGTGGCAACTCCAGAATTATCAACATAGACTTGCCTGGGACAAAGTAAGAGGTTAGTGTCCTATGGACTTTGGGACTGGTATTAGGGAATGCGTCGGCTCCCTCCCCTGGGGGCTAGAAGCTGCTAAGGACAAACGCCATTTTGTAGTTTTCAGAGGCAGCTCCCGCTCCCAGCCTGCAAATTTGTAGGGAGATCCAGCGATCAGTCTTGGGGGGTAATCGCTCTTGCTTTAACCTCCCTGGATCTGGATTGTGATCTAGGGTGGAAGTCGTGGGTGGGTTTACAGCTTGCCAGAAATGGAAGCTGCCCCCCACACGTTCGGGACGAAAATTCCTCTATCTGGCCTTAAAGCCATAGTGTGGCAACAAGTCCAAAAGTCAAGTAATTAAGTGGCAACATGCCAAGGCAAAGGAAACAGAAAAATGCAACCCTAGACTCCTATTTTGGGGCATAGAGCAGGAAAAGGACTGTGAGGTCAGAAGTCCTGCTCCAAAAGCCCCAGGGGAAAACATGAGCGGGTTGCAGGCCATAGAGGACCTTAAGAAGGACTTTAAAAATCAAATAAGAGAAGTGGAGGAAAAATTGGAAAGAGAAATGAGAAGGATGCAGGAAAAGTATGAAATGAGGGTCAACAGCCTGACTGAGGAAAACAACACCTTAAAAAATAGACTAGCACAAATGGCAAAGGAGGCCCAAAAGGGCAATGAGAAGAAGAATGCCTTAAAAAGTCGAATTTGCCAGATGGAAAAAGAATCTCAAAAGTTCACTGAGGAGATTCATTCCTTCAGAGTTAGACTGGAGCAAATGGAAGCTAATGACTTTATAAGAAATCAAGATGCTGTTAAGCAGATCCAAACAAATGAAAGATTAGAAGGCAATGTGAAATATCTCATGGGAAAAACCACTGACCTGGAGAATAGATCCAGGAGAGACAATTTAAAAATTATTGGACTACCTGAAAGCCATGATCAAGGAAAGAACCTAGAAATCACCCTTCAAGAAATTCTCAAGGAAAACTGCCCTGATGTTTTAGATCCAGAGGGCAAAATAGAGGTTGAAAGAATCCACAGATCACCTCCTGAAAAAAGATCCCAAAAAGAAAACTCCCAGGAATATTATAGCCAGGTTCCAGAATCCCCAGATCAAGGAGAAATACTACAAGCAGCCAGGAAGAAACAATTTCAATATTGTGGAAACACAATCAGAATAGCCCAGGACCTGGCAGCTTCTACACTGAGGGATCGAAGGGCATGGAATATGATATTCCAGAGGGCAAAAGAGCTGGAAATGAACCCAAGGGTCACCTACCCAGCAAAACTGAGTATTTTGTTTGAGGGGAAAATATGGTCATTCAGTGGAATAGAGGACTTTCAAGCATTCTTGAGGAAAAAACCAGAATTGAATAGAAAATTTGACATCCAGACACAAGAAGCAAGAGATGCCTGAGAAGGTAATCAGGGAAAAGAAATCAAAAGGAATTTATCAAAGTTGAACTATTTACATTCCTATATGGAAAAGCAATAACTGTGACTGATGATATCTTTCTCACTATGAAAATAATGGAAGAAGGGGGTGTGGTCATATGAATACATATGTGAATATGTGTGTATATGGTTACATTTATATATGGATAGAGGGCATAGGTTGAATTTGTTGGGAAGGGAGAATACTCAAGGGATGAAATTATGAGGTGAGAGAGGAAAGTGGCAAGAGGAGACGGGGAGAGACAGGGTAGGGTAAACTATCCCATGTAGAAGAAGCAAGGGGAAGTGGTTGCAAAGGAGGGGGAGAATAAGGAAGGCTAAAAAGGCAAAACCACATTCACATTGAATTTGGTTCAGGGAGAAAATGACATACATACTAAATGGGATATCTCAACCTGCAGCAGGATAGGGGGAAGAGGGATGAGAGGAGGGATGATGGATGAGAGGGCATCCTTGGGGGAGGGGAGGTTGGAAGTACCCACTATAGAAGAGGGACAGGATCATGTAGGGAATGGACCAGGTGGGGGGTGGGATGAGTGGGAGAGAATTATAAGCAGCCTTGTACAACATATCTACTATGATAATGTTTTGCATAGCTAGACCTGTACAACATACACTGAATTACTTATCTACCCAGAGGGAATGGGTGACAAGGGAGGAAGGAAATGGATCTGAAATTTGAGGTCGTAACATTAAATGTTTCAAATATATATAAATACTATTATTAATACTCTTTTGCTTGTAATAGGGAGATAAGAGGTGCAGGCATTGGGATGCAAAGACTCACCTTCCTCTAATGGAAAAGTCGATGGGGGTATGGGAGAAGGTATGGGAGGGAGCAGATTGGAGGAAGCGATATCTTGTGGGATTACTGTTCTGGGAGGTTGGGTAGGGGAATAATGGGGGGAAAATGATTGTAACTCAAAATCTGGCGGAAATGAATGATGTAAAACAGAAGTTAATAAAGCATTTGTTTAAAAAAAAAAGAAAGTACTAATGAATCAATGTTTTAAAAACATATTTCAAATATTTAATTGTACGTAAATATTTTAGTGGTTTATTTGACTAATAGAAATATAAATGAGTATTTGGTTTATACAATCTTTAAATTCTCAATTCTTGTTAAACGGATTGGACAGTAATATTATACATATATGTGTATGTATATGTATGTAAATATATATATATATATACATATATATAAGCATATGAATTTTCTAAGGAAAATACATTAGAGACAGAAAATATCAGACAACTTCCATGTAATAATAAAATTAAAATTCACATTTGTACAACATTTTATATTTGCGAAGTATCTTATTTATATTATCTAATTTTTTACCCACAGTAATCTAATCACGCAGATAAAACAAGTATTATCATGATAATTTTATAGATAAAAAAGTTGGGGCATAATGAAATTATGTATCATATTGGAGAAAGTGTTATATTTGAAGTCAAAATATTTTTTTTAAATCCTGGTACACACCTCTTACTTTAGGGCAGTAAGGAAGTCATTTAATCTCTTTCAATCTCTGATTCCCCACTTAGAGAATATAGATGCTAATATCCATAATTTTTCAGGGTTCATTATCTCAAATGAGTTACTGTATATAAAATTCCTAGAAAACCTTAAAGTGTTATTTAAATCTAAATTGTTACAAAGAAATGCCAGACATTGACCTCAGATCTTCTGACACCTTCATTTTAATTGTTTCAAATCTCTTTTGAAATCTCTTTGAGTAAAAAGTAAGTCAAATGGGCGGCTAGGTGGCGCAGTGAATAGAGTGCTGGCCCTGGAGTCAGAAGGACCTGAGTTCGGATCCGGCCTCCGACACTTAATCCACACAAACAAAAACCTAGCCATGTAACCTTGGGCAAGTTACTTAACCCCAATTGCCCTAAAGGGGCGGCTAGGTGGCGCAGTCAGTAAGAGCACCGGCCTCGGAGTTGGGATGACCTGAGATCAGATCCGGCCTCAGAAAATGAGCACCCACACATAAATCATGACTAGCCATGTAACCTTGAGCAAGTTACTTAACCCCAATTGCTTTATAAAATAAAATAAAAAAGTAAGTCAAATGCTTTTTTTTTTGTTTTTTTATTCTCATTACCATTTGATTTATATTGACATGGAAGAGAAAAATATCATGTGCAGAACAAGCTCATTCTAGTTTTTCTTACCTTGTGTTGGTCATATAACTAATACGTTGCGTTCAATGTTAGCTGTTACATTTTAGGAAGGGAATTGACAAATTAAAGAACATTCATAATAGAGAATGGACCAGAGACCATGCCACACAGGTATTGGTTTACAGAACTAGGGATGTTTAGCTGGAGAACAATATTTGGGGAAGTGGGCATAATAAATATTTTCAAGTATTTGGGATGGAAAGGGGATATGGAAACATTTCTGCTTGACTCCAGTTTATAGAATTAGGAACAATGGGTAGAAGATTCATAAAAGCTGATTTTGGATTGATGTCAGGAAAATATAGAAATTTAAGCTACCCAAAATTGGAGCAGGATACATTAGTATTGAATAAGATTAGTAGTATGTCTTTCTTTGGGAGGTTTCAAAAAAAAAGGTTAGTTGACCATTTATTGTGGATATTATAGGGAATATTCTTATTCAAGTGGATTTTGGACTATCTCTGAGGTCCTTTGTAACTTGAAGATTTTATTCTGTTCAATCCTCACTTTAACACTTACTAGCTATGTGATTTTTTTAAACAAATGCTTTATTAACTATTGTTTTACATCATTCATTTCTACCAGATTTTGAGCTACAATTATCCCCCCCCCGTTTTTCCCCTACCCACCACCCCAGAATAGCAGTCCCACAAGATATCTCTTCCTCCAATCTGCTCTCTCCCATATCTTCTCCCATACCCCCTTTGACTTTTCCATTACAGGAAGGTGAATCTTTGTGTCCCGATGCCTGCACATCTTATCTCCCAATTACAAGCAAAAGAGTATTGATAATAGTATTTATATATATATTTGAAATATCTAATCTTAAGACCTTGAATTTCAGACCCATTTCCTTCCTCCCTTGTCACCATTCCCTCTGGGGAGATAAGTAATTCAGTATATGTTGTACCTGTCTAGCTATGCAAAACATTATCATAGTAGATATATTGTGCAAGGCTGCTTATAATTCCCTCCCACTCATCCCACCCCCCACCTGGTCCATTCCCTACATGATCCTGTCCCTCTTCTATAGTGGGTACTTCCAACCTCCCCTCCCCCCAAGGATGCCCTCCCATCCATCATCCCTCCTCTCATCCCCCTTCCCCCTATTCTGATGCAGGTTGAGATATCCCATTTAGTATGTATGTCATTCTCTCCCTGAACCAAATTCAATGAGAATGTGGTTTTGCCTTTTTGCCTTCCTATTCTTCCCTTCCCTTGCAACCACTTCCCCTTGCTTCTTCTACATGAGATAGTTTATCCTACCCTATCTCTCCCCATCTCCTCTTGCCACTTACCTCTCTCACCTCATAATTTCACCCCTTAAGTATCCTCCCTTCCCAACAAATTCAACCTATGCCCTCTATCCATAAATAACTGTAAAGACATACACACAGATTCACATATGTATTCATATGACAATAAGCTCTTCTTTTTTTTTTACTGTACTTTTTTTTCCATTTAAACAAGTGCTTTATTAACTTCTGTTTTACATCATTCATTTCTGCCAGATTTTTGAGTTACAATCATCCCCCCGCCCCGTTTTTCCCCTACCCACCCTCCCAGAACAGCAGTCCCACAAGACATCGCTTCCTCCAATCTGCTCTCTCCCCATCCTCTCCCACACCCCCTTCGACCTTTCCATTAGAGGGAGGTGAATCTGTGTCCCAATGCCTGCACATCATATCTCACAATTACAAGCAAAAGAGTATTAATAATAGTATTTATATATATTTGAAACATTTAATCTTAAGACCTTGGATTTCAGATCCATTTCCTTCCATTTCCTCCAGTCTAATTCTGAAGGAATGATTCTTCTCAGTGAGCTTTTGAGATTCTTTTTCCATCTGGCAAATTCAGCTTTTTAAGGCATTCTTCTCCTCATTGACTCCTTGAGCCTCTTTTGCCATTTGAGTTAGTCTATATTTTAAGGTGTTATTTTCCTCAGTCAGGCTGTTGACTCTCATTTCATGCTTTTCTTGCATCTTTCTCATTTCTCTTCCTAATTTTTCCTTCACTTTTCTTATCTGCTTCTTAAGGTCCTCTATGGCCTGTAACCAGCTTGTATTTTCATTTGGGGCTTTTGATGCAGGAGTTCTGACCTTCCCGTCCTCCTCCTGTTCCATGCTTTGATTCTCTTTGCCCCCAAAAAAGAGTTTAATGTAGAATTTTTCTGTTTAGTTTGTTTCTTTTGCCTAGGCATGTTGCCCCTTGATTACTTGACTTTTGGGCTTGTTGCCACGTTAGGACTCCGCCGCCAGACAGGGAAGCTTCCCTCCCAAATGCCGGGTTTTTCTGAGCTTCCAGAGGTATTAGTTGGGTCACTTCTCTGAAGCCTCCACACACTCTGGCAAGCTGGTCACACACCCCAAGACCTCCACCCCAGACTGCAATCCAGATCCAAGAATGTTAAAGCAAGAGCGATTACCACCCCTCAGACTGATTGCTGGGTCTCCCTACAGCATGCCTGTGTTCTATTCCCAGAGTGCTGCACTGGCCACTCCCTGCCAGGCTGTCAGGCTGTTCTCAGTAGGAAGGAGGTTAGCTTCTCTGTGTCATTTTGTGGGTTCTATAGCTGAAGAGTTTGTTCAGAGACTCCTTTTACATAAATTTGGAAGTGGTGGGAGCCAGAGCTGTGTGGAAATGCTGTTACTACTCCACCATCTTTACTCTGCCCCCTTAAAATAAGTTTTTGATCCTATGCCAGTCATTATCAGAGATGCCTTTAGTACAATGTTTGTTTGAAAAATGTATTTTGAAAAATATATCATTTCTTCATCAATTATAATTGAAATAAAAAATAATTTGCTTTGTTAATAGTAAAAAAGAGTAAAACAAATTCATAAATTTAGCAAGTTCAAAAAAAAAGTCTTAAATTGTTCTCTGAGTCCAAGTAATGTTAATGGTATCTGAAGATGTTCCATGCCCCTTTGTATTGGCAAGTAAGCAGGTACTTAGCACCTTGTTTCAAGTTAACACCTTGTTTAAGCTATTTAATTAACACAGAAATAGTTAAGCCTTGGGAGGAAGGGGCAGAACAGGTAGGAGCTATACCATATATAAAGAAGAAGACAAGCTGGACAGACAATTTGCTATGGTAAACAGCATGGAGGCAGGGCAGCTGCTGCCGTACTGAAGACTGAAGTGAGAGTTGAGAAGAACTGAGAAGAGGACTCTTGTGGTGGTAGAGTCAAGGAGGAGAAAACTTGAAGTATCCTGGCACTCTGTCTGCATTGATGTTTTGTGTGTGTGTGTGTGTGTGTGTGTGTGTGTGTGTGTTACTTTGTACAGAAGCCCTCAGATCTTACTCTAATCCCTGAAAGAGTATTTTCTGGTTATATGTTTACAGAAGTCCTGGAGTACAGTTTTGGAGGTCCTGGGACTTTACTGATGATTCGTGTTGACCTCTTGGACCTTGTTTGTAGGTCAGTGTTGATTTATATGTTTATGATTTGTGTCGAGTTCTCAAACCCTGTTGGTGGGTCTGAGTTGATTTCACAGGCAGATAGTGAATTAATGATGGTACCAGCAATGTGTATCAATATTATTGTGGCTCTTTCAAGCTTTATCTTCCCAGAAACAGGAACTGTGAAGGACTTGAGGTGGACTGGACACTGTGAACTTCAATATGGAATAGGAACTGGTTGAAGAATTGGGCAAAGAGCTGGACAAGGAACTAGGAGCTTCCTGCCTTTGACCAGGTGACAGTTGGAGCTGGAATGATGGAAGAGGAACCATGGAAGCTAAGAGCAAGCCTCAGATCAAGATGAAAGGAGACTTTACTTGGATACTGTGTACTGACTGAGAAGAGTATGATTTACTGTGACCTAGGAGTGGAGAACTTTCACTTTTGTACTTTATGATTGAATTAAGGATTTTGTGATTGACTAGATGAATGCACTTTGTTGAAAACTATGTGACCACTTTGGGGAAAACTATGTAGCCATTTTTAGTGATAAGTTGTTGAGTTGTGACATGGTGCATGCTGTATTTTGATTTTCTCTGATACGATATAACATTGTGAATGCTGTACCATGATTTTCTGGGAATGTTTTGCTCTGATTTGTTATTAAGTAAATAGAGAGCTCACTATACTATGTAATCAGAATCCTGAAAGCTCTTCACAGCAGCATTCCTCTGGGAAGCTGCTCATGCATGACTTTAAATCCATTACATCTCCATCTGTATGTGGATTAACATTTTTCATCTTTAGTCCTCTGGAATTGTGGTTGATTCTTTCTTGGTCAATATTCCTAAGCTTTCAAAGTTTTTTTGTCTTTAAGTATTAATGGTATGGTTTAAAATATTCTCTTGGTTCTGCTACCTTCATATCATAATGAATCATATCATAGAAATTTCCCACATTTCTTTGAAACTATTTCAATCATCATTTCTTGTAGAACAATAGTATTCCATGACATATGTGTGTATATTTATATATGTATTTTTGTGTGTACACATACACACATAAACCACAAATACACACATATGGGCATTTGCCATAACTTCTTCAGTCATTCCTCAACTAATGGCCACTGCCTCAGTTTTCAATTCTTTGTCACCATATGTAATAGAAATGTAATTTTATCCCTTTTTACTGGCAAAGCTAACAGGTACTTAGCACTTAGTATTTAATCAAGCCTCTGTTAAAGAAACAGAAGGTATGAACCCCTATTGGTGACATAACAGGAAGCAGTTGGCTGAATCAGGAAGGAGCTAATGCTGTGTATGTAAAGAGAAGCCCCTGCTGAGTCAGACAGATCTTCTTGGATCCAGGTTCTGGAGGCTAAGGAAGAGAGAGGCCCAGGCTGGAGAGAATGATTTTTATTTTGAGAACCTGAAGTGATTTTGATTCTGGGAACCAGCTGAAACTTCTGCTGAGCTGCTGAAGATTTCCAAAGACCAGCCTGAAATGCAGAAGACTGAGGAAGCATGACTGTGGTGTTGGCATTTTGTCTCTTTGTGGCTGTGTTAAGCCTTGATTTCCTGGAAACAGACACTGTGAAGGATTTACATTGGACTGGACAATGTGAGCTTCAGGGTGGAACAGGAACTGCATGGAGAGCTGGACAAGGAGCTGGGAGCTGTCTGCCTTTGAACCCAGGTGATAGTTTGGTGAATCCAGGTAGGATCTGTGACCATAGGAGGGGATCCAGGAAATCTGAGAGCCTACCCCGGGTCAAGATAAAGAGATCTCTCCATGGATACTGAGTAGTGAATGATTGAAGTTTTAACTTACTTATGACCTTGAAATTGTAACTTATTTGTGACTGAGGGCTGGATGGCCTGTGTATTTTACACTACCCCTTAAGAGAGGGCTGAGTAGTGACTTATATTGTTAACTTAGTGTGCCCCATGAGTGGAGAACTTTGACTTCTGTATTTCGGGACCTTTAAGGAGCCAAGACTCCTTAAGGATAATTGAATGATTGAGTTGATTGAATGATTGAGTTACTAAGTGATTGATTGCCTAAATGATTGTACTTTGTTGAAAACCATGTGGCCATATTAGTGATAAGTTGTTGTGAATGCTGTATTTTGATTTTCTGTGGTGAGTTGTAATATAGTGAATGCTGTAACTTGATTTTCTGTGAATGTT